>CM062839.1:12315710-12470521 GCA_031772345.1 Himalopsyche anomala
CACGTAAGGGTGCAAAAGTTTAAATGCTATTTAAAATAATCCTTTGATTCATTGAACTATTTATTTTGTTTATAATATAAGGTCAGATTTTAATCATTCAAACATTGTACGCATTCACTGCTTAAAAAATCGTGTTGAAAATCGTGCCTTTGATTTCGTTATTTTAAAATCAATTACGTGTACATCAGTTTCATTGTGTTAGTCTGATTGATAACCGATAACTGAATGTTCATAACATTTCATGGACGATTGATAAAAAAATCAGTGCTAAATTTCATTCGCTAAAAGAAATATGTTTTTATGCTGCCTAATCTGATTTACGAGTCGCAAAGAACCAGACAGTTGAGAAGAAGCCATTATTTACGAAAGCCGACAAGGACTAAGTGATGTTAAATGTAGGTTATTCCAATGTCGAAGAAAGATATCCAATCTAAATCCAATAATGTATTATATACACATAAAAATATCAAGACTTACCGAAAATGTACACAACGTACAAATCGTTGTCTTTTTCACCAAATGCTGACTGGAAATATGTATTATACTTTCTATGATAAATATACTTAACACATTGCCGTTTGAAACTCAATCGGATGCATTGGAACCAAAGCCCGTCATTTGTATCTAGTTTTAAAGATTTTTTGTATGTAACACAGTTTGCGGTATATATAAGCCAACCGTGGTGTTTTTATTGTATTGGTATTTACTTACAAACATGGTTAAAATATTATTAGAATGTACACAATTTAAATAATTAATATTGAAAATAATATCATTATTTATCAACACTAAGGAAAGATTGACAAGTATTATAGATAATTATTATAAGCCTGTACATAAATAAACGAACTTTATATAGCTTTTATAAGTATAACAGAGAAGACTATATATAATGGTAACTAGAACTATAGCTTAAATTAAATAAATAATAAAGTTATTTTAAGACTATTTTCGTGCATGGCATGGTTATCGACCATGGAAAGGAAAAAGGACGTAACCCACACATTGAAAATTTTACAGGAGGCACAAAAAACGTGTTTTGATCATTTTGGGCCATATGCAAATTATGAAATATACACAACCTTGAAGTGCACGGAGACTTCTAAACTGGTATTTAATTGACATATTCTAATATTAATTGAAGAAATTGTATAGGAATAACCTATTTTTCAGTCTTTTTTCTTGTTTTCAATTTTTACAAGCTCATCTTTTTTCAAACTTAAAAGCTAAATTTAGGTACTAATTCGGCATTTGCGGCTTACATCTTTTTGATAGAACGTGTATCAAGTTTGATACATTGTTATTATCGAAAAAAATCTGTTTTGAAAAAACTGTGGGTTACGTCCTTTTTCCTTTCCACAGTCGATATATTGACAACTTGAAATAACAAATACTTGAAAATAGTATGCACCGTGACTTATAATGTATATCTAAAGATCAAACACTCTCCAGCATTGCTTGAGTGAATATTTGAACAACTCTATTTATTTTTAAGTAATCAATTAATTATGTATCAATATGTTCACCCATGGACAGATTTACTCATTTATAATTTATGTATATCTAAATACATTATTTTTTTACGTACGTATAACCTTTTTTAATTTCACATCAAAAAGTAATAATTACATAGCAGTCATCATCTTACTTTACGGTACAGACAGAACATTGAATAAATCCTAGTCTACCTATTATTTCGCAAACGGTAAAAGTCCGAGATTTTCCTACTGAAGAAAAGAAAAAGAGTAACTCAAATATATTACGGTTGTAACTTAAGTTCGTCACATAGGTTTCGAATCCCATAATGCTCTTATACCAGGTCTTCGGCATATGTATACCTGTCTCAAATGTGTTGTGAATTATTGATGTCTTGTGACATATTATTCACATGAAAGAATACCTTTTCACACCTCTAAGTGATTCTGTCAGCTCAGGACGCGATCAATCTTCTTTTTTAGAAAACAACTAAATACACACCCTAGGTAGGCCCAGGCTTCCAGCATCAGCTCCTTCAAACTAGCCAATAGCCATATTCTATTACAGTTATCGCCAATTCGGTGTAACCAAAGAATTATAGGTATATGTATTTATATTTCTAATGCTTGACTGGATTGCTAGACACAAATTTCTTGTATAAAAACTGTCATAAGACTAATCGCAGGTCATCAGTCAGAAATCTTTCAGCAGCCTGCAAAATTCAAAGATTCAAATGTTATACTGGCTATTCAGAACCTTTAATTAATCGTATTATTTTAATTGCCTTCTTTTTATATCTAACTTGTGATGTCTTGAAGTAAACAAGTAGTTGAAATGTCATAGTCATGTCAAAGTATTTTCACTTTTTAGTATTATATTAAAAACCATGTCCGTCGCCAACTAGGATCATATGTACTACATGGACAACTAGGCTGATGTAATTATTGCATTATCATCATTTACATCATATCCGCTCGAAATGTGGAGCTTATTTGCACTAGATGGATCGCTTAACCCAGGCGTGGGGAACCTGTGGCCTTTTGGTTACTCTGGTGCGGCCTTTTGGCCAATTATGTAATTCTGTAAATGTATAGACATATTCTGACCGTAAAGTCCTGTTTCCAGTCAATGTTTAATGCGGCCTTATATCGAATAAGAAAAATTAATGCAGCCTTTAGAAAATAAAATGTTCCCCACCCCTGGTTTAACCCATTAAATTCATTTAATAA
Organism: Himalopsyche anomala; assembly: GCA_031772345.1. Classification (NCBI taxonomy): domain Eukaryota; kingdom Metazoa; phylum Arthropoda; class Insecta; order Trichoptera; family Rhyacophilidae; genus Himalopsyche; species Himalopsyche anomala. The sequence continues at coordinate 12,318,416 of CM062839.1, forward strand.
ATACTCTTTGTAAGTACCTCACATGCCACGACAGAGAGAGGGGATTAGGAAGAACTATAATGCCAGATTTGAAAGATAAGATATGAGTGAAAAAAAAAACATCTTTAGATTTATTTCGCATAGTAACGGACGTACCGAGTAGGGCATCTAACCCCGGGATCGGGATTGAGAAATTTTTAATCCCGTAATCCTGTATTTTTTTTCCTGTAATCCCGTAATCGGGATCGAGAAATTTTTAGCAAATTCGGAAAATTGACACGAAATTGGGAAATTATGGATTTCAAATTCCTCAGCGAGCTAAAAAAAAATAACGAATTTCTGTGACAATCTTTGGAAAAAGTATACCAAATCGGGATTTCAAATTCCTCGGTGAGCTAATCCCAATTCCGGGATTGAAAATTTATCAATCCTGAAATCACGGGATTGAAAAAAGGCTCCGGGATTGGATATTGGTAAAATTCAAAATAATTTATTCCAAAATCTAAACTTTAAACCCAAAAAGAAGTCAATAACTCTCTGAACAAAAAAAAAAACATCCCAAACTAAGGCAAATATTACCCAAACGGCTGGAAATTTGCTTTTCATCCAGTGAAGTCAATTAAACCGCATTCAGGCCAATGGACACGTACAGAATACGTTCTGTAAGGTACGGCATACGTATATATATAATATTATCGCATCCCTTATTCTGACAATCGCTTAGAAGTCTACCACCCACGTATGTCGGGCTGTTTAATATAAAGCCTTGTTGAAATCCGTCACCCGGGAGAAAGCTAGCCTCAGAATGAACTACTCTCATTTTTCCTACCTTCGTAAATAGGTCATGACTGGGAAGTAAACACCGCACAACTTTTCTTTATCTTAAATTTTGTACCGAAACCTTTTAGCGAATAATAAAGATTTAATTCGCGCGCATTATTTTTACAAAAAAAAATGTAATATTTTGACCAACGCAATTATTTTTAATGAAATTTTGACTTTTATATAATAATTAAATCAACGTCTCTTTACATAACCTTTTATTTCTTTGTAATTTTGTTTGATGTTTAGCGACTAAAATATTGTCCTGGTAATGCAAAAAAAGTTAATTTTACTTTATATTCAATTAAAATGTCATTTACTTTTTTTGTGATTGTTAAAACAAGACAGATATCTATCATTGTTTATTATAAAAAGTGTTTCTGAGTAGTTCTTTTTAAAAAAAGATTAAATATTTCGCACTTACTTATTGTTCAAAATAATATCTGTTAAATTAGTAGCTGAAATATGTATACTCTCTGCGAAAAAAATATTTAGTAGAATAATAAGCAGTTCTCATGGAACAACTTATCTGAAAAAATTCTCCATTCGGAGTGCATATGCTTTAGCTGGCAGCGGACATGGCTACATTTTTCATCGTACTATTTACCGTTTCACTTCCAAAAAAAGTTTTTCAATGAAATTAGCTGTTTGTAACTAATAGGTTCATTTTATGTCTTCATGAATAAAAAACTTTCATGTTTCAAAAAAAATTAGGGAGCAAAAAGTCTTGCATTCATTTTTAATTCACTAAAATGAGTCCCATCACAGCAAACTTTCCGAAATATTTTCGTTAATTTTCATTTTTAATTTTTTGAAACACGGTTTTTCAACTTGTAAGCATTATTTTAATTATAGTATAAGAACTCAACGAAAATGCTGTTTTCTTATTTTTTTAATTACTACCATAAATATAATAAACGTATCTTTGAAAGTTGAATATTATAATAAATATAATATTACATTTTTATCATTATTGGTTAAATTGTACTATATAAAAACGTATTCAGTTCTACGAATGTTTTCCAACAATATCGATAGCCATTTCGGCATCGTCATAGTTATCCACTTTCAATTTTGTTTTTCGCAAAAAATACACAAGTAAACTTAATTAGTTAAAATTATAATGGCAAGACATTAACCCATTCAACCAACTACCCTTAAAAATTGTGACGTTTGCTACGCCCTTATTTTCTACAAAGGTCCACTCGGTACACCGTATTAAAATATAGCACATAATTAAAAGCCTTCTAATGCTACTATTCATAACGTCGTTACGAGACTTGTACTTACAATTCAGCCCTAATTTATTAACTCGTTGTTGAAGAGGCTAGGCAGTTATCAAATTAGTCCGCGCATTTTTTTATTTAAATGTACCTGTATTGTAAATTAGTTCATGCTATCTTTGCTTTTAAGACTTTAGAATTTGGTCAGTATTTAATATCCGATTCTTCTTTTTCGTAAACGTCTTCCCATACGCTGGATTGGTGATTCACCAACTGTTCTGAAATATTAATAAAAACGCAATATTCCTTTGTACTTTATTCCACTTTATTTAATAGGTCAGGACCGGTTTCGCTCATTGCGAGCAAGGGAATGAAATATGGATTAATTATCTTAAATAATTTTGCTTACCTTACGAAGAGTATGTATTATATTACTGGGAAGGCGAAGCCTTATTACAATAAGAGTCATAGTTTGAAAACTCGACTTAATCGGGTATTTTGATCAAATAATGTGATTTTTATATGGCACTTAGAAGGTAATAATATAACGAGCGGCATTAAAAACAAAATCGGGGCAGTCAATTTTTCGAAATAACACGGCCAAAACAATGTAATAGAAGCTATCATTCATTATCTTCATCATTTCATCTTTTTTACATGTTTGTTTTTGCACGACTATTTTATATAGAAAGTATCTCCCGCGTAAGGAAGGATTAAGTGTACCTTAGATAAAAAAAAATCTTTCGGCTTGAAATTATTATAATTTGTTTTTATGCGGCCCGCTAGAAGAACAAGGTTGTGTGTGCATGTATGTTGAAGGCCAAAATTTTAAGATGAAAGAAAACATCCCTGCTTCCTACGCACGCAATTTAAGCATATAGTTCTGATGGTGGTCTGATACTGAGATGGCAATCAAATATATCTTTTAATTCTTGAGGAACTAGATACTAGTTGCTATTTACCTTTTAAATACATTTTATCATATGTTTAGCATGCAGGAGTTATACACATTATTTTCCTAATATGTACTTACTAACCTCACCAATATCATATACTCTTATTATATTATGAAGCGATTTTCCTTAACCAATTTACTATAGACCTACACTGGATCCATCCTGGTGGCTGTAAACCCCTACAAAGAGCTCGACTGCTACAATGCGGTAAGTCATCAATACCTTTTTTCCATACATATTTCTTCAATCCTGAAAGAACACAACAATTAACACCTCGCTACATTTCACTCTAGTGCAATTAAATTCCGAGTAGTAAAATCAGTACCTATTTGTAATTAAGTTGTAAATGTTAATAGTTTTCTACTGCATTAATACTTTAATTATTGACATGCTATAATATTTTAGCTGCATCAACCACTTATACTACCTTTTTATTAATATATAAATGACAATTTGTATGTGTATTATATCTTTCTCCGCAACTATGATTGCACCCTATTGATTGAATTGGCATTTACTTGTTAGAAATCTGTTACAATAAGGTCAAAAACAACAATGTATTTAAGTTTTATTTTTGTATGAAATTTGTCGATAACTATATCGGTTTCCGCCCTCGTCAGACTCTATTTAATCTTATGACGGAAACTACTTAATAATTCCGTAATTGTTTCAGTTCCTGAAAAAATACAATGTCAATTTATTACATTTAAAACTGTATTTTCCAATTAGGATGCTAAAATATATGTATTATGTATTTCTTTATAATTAAAGTCGATGTACATAGTAATGGCGAGGGCCGAAATAGCTGTCAACTAAATTTAAAAAAAATGTAGAACTAAAATATTTACATTGCTATTGTTGACCTTATAAAGATTACACTAATAAAAAAAAACATTTATGGGGATGTCTGTACAATTCGTTCTAACAATAACTATAAAGTGTATTTATATACATATATTATGATACCTTCACTAACGGAGTGGTTCAAGAAGTTGACTTACTTCATCGATCAAATTTCAACCCTTACTTGACTCGAGACAATCCAATTTGGTATTCATTGATGGTAGTTCATTAGGCTTTGTGAATGTTTGGGGTTGTCCCATTGCCTTTTATCGTCTATTGTTTTATTGGCTTATTAATTTCGGCCGTAGTAACTGACGTATTGGCGAACTTTTTAATGCGTTTTTATCTAGAAACCTATAAAAGTACATTTGAAAATAATACTTTTATTAATAAACGACATTATAGAAACTCATATTTTATGTAACCAGTCAAATTAACACAGGGTGCAAAGCAGTGTTCCCTCTAAGCTGTGCGTGTATACGCACAAAAGTTACACCAGCTATACCACCACCAGAATAAACTAATTGACAATTTATAGTGTTGTTAATTATTGTCATTATAAGAGATATACCATTTCGTTAAGTATGTCTTAATACCGTTATGTGGCGCACAATTTTTTTAACTTCCTTTCAAAGTTGCACAGCCAATGTATTTTGCGCACATAACCTTCGGAAAATTAGAGGGATCCATTGGTGCAAAGTAGGATTAATCTATAAAAATAAAATACTTATTTTTTGCTCCTTGAATAATTGTATCTAATGATTTGGATCCATTCGATCATCGCGAGGATTTTCGTCTAATACAAATTCAACTTCAGTGTAAAATTCTCTCGATAAACGAAACTGATCCTACTGCACGGATGAACTTGAACTGACGCTTAGCAAATGAATATTTCGTGTTTATATAAGAAATAAATGCATCACTGAGTTTAAAGCTATTGTTGGCGAAAAGGATAAGCCCATGGGAATGCCCACAGATTTGAGTAGTGAGTAGTTTTAGGAATTATATTTATTTTGTTTGTCGGAAAAGGTTTTATGACTATATTTATATAGGGTATAACAGTGGCGACCCAGGCATGTTTAATATTTCATTTAAAATCGGAAGACTGTTCAATTGCGCTCTGTTAGTGACAAAATCTGTGTGAATGTATCAAAATTGAAATACCTTGATATTTTTACCCTATTAAAATGGAGTTCTACCAAGTATATGCCAAATCAATAAATAAATGAATGTACATAATTTGAACGGTTCAAATTTAATATTGAAATTCCACCAAGCACCTTCAGTCGAAATCTTAAATTATTATTCCACATTATCAATTTTGTTGTGAGGGTTTTCAATCCCTTTCATTAAAAAAATACTAAGATTTACTTTAGTTTTTCTATGATAGCTTCTATAGAACTTACATGTCGTTATTTTCGAAAGACAAAAACACTCATCTGTTTAATATGTAATTCCGCCATTTTGGAACGTTGCTTTTTAAATTCGCAATTCAAAGACCAAAATTGTAAATATTGCCAGCAGAAAAAATATCTATAGTGTATGATTTGATTTCAATGTCATATTAAATATCAATTCATCGTTTGCGTTATATTTTTAAAACAATTTTCTTCACGTTGCGTTTGTCGACTTTTAAAGAACGATAACTTAATTGTGACAGGACGGTTTTTTTCAGAATAATCGAACGTTCTTTCAATTGAGCACGGTCTCGGCATGACTGAATAGAATTCGTACATCGTAGATAATATACTCTATACAAGATATATTTTATAATGTAAGAGACAGAAGAACTATTATATTTTTGTAGTTTTTACCCATTGGTTGTGCTGTTGATAGTATGTGTAAACAATATGAAATTGAATAGCGAAGCATTATTTGTAAGGAAAACATATATTAATAGGGTAAAAATAACAAAGTTTTTCAGTTCTACAGTTTTTTTAATATGTTATACGTTGATAGCTATTTCGGCTTTCGCCATCGTCAGAACTATGCTTTAAACGTAAATTTGCTTAGCTATATATACTGGCTAAGAAGAGATACACAATGCATCATATTATTCACTCTAACATACTAATTCAAATTCTAATTACAATATTGCACTTATTAAATGTGATTTTAGTGTTTCAAAGAACGATTTAAAAACCCCAGACTGCTTATATTTATTATTCTGACGGCTTAAAAAATATTTTTTGATAAAAATATAGTTTCATCAAAACAAATTTCTTTAAGTTATCAAAGGCAATTTTTTTTTACAACAAAATAGCATAAAATATGCGTAAAGAATCTCAAAATTATATAACTTACAAACTGTAACAATTCTTCGCATTACATAAAAAAAATATTCCTCTAAATTCTTCAACTTCTTAATAACCTTTATTGCGGCAAAAACCACTTCCTTTGTTCTTTATTATGTAAGTCACTTTTCATTTCATAAGATAAACGAATTTAGTCCTTATTGAGGCATAAACATTTTTTTTAATACAGCCTTATTAAATGAGCGTCGCGGCGTCAACGGCGACGTGAAAATTTTACGAATGTTCATCTACACAATATTATAAGGCCCCGTCTAGATTAAGCGAATACGGTCGCACGATCCTAACTAGGTTAATCATATGATATGCAATAATTCTCGTTTACATACATCTAAAGTTCATTTCTTCATTTGGGTTATTTAAAATGATGTTTCAATGAATATTTTATCTACTTGATTCGATTTTATTTTTTTGATATCAAATTTATGGAGCTTTACGTATCAGAACGCGCTAGCGTCAAGGTTCTTCTAGTCTCCTTCATCGATAAAGTTTTTGAAAAATTGTAAATTGTATCCCCTTCCCATCGTTTGCAGACGGAAGGGCGTGATCACTGCAGAGATAAGAAGTTCACGGGAACTCCATATGCACTATTTTGCAAATCACATTCTGTATGCTTCCCCTATACTATATCCGTACATGTACACACACATAATATACACAAAAAAGTCAAACAAAGAGAGTCATTTTCGTGATGTTAAGTTCGTTCTTAAATTGTCAATTTTAGACGACATAAGATCTATGGAGGGTCGTCGAGCAGAACTGCTCTCGGTCTAAAAGTCTTCTCAGGCAGTGTCTCGTCACAGTTGTGGAGATTAGAGATAGTTGAGCTAATATGTTTTCCTACCTCGCTGTGAAACTTTTGAGATATTACTCGATTCGATACTCACATGTAATAATAAAACGTACCACAAAAAGATAATTAATTTTACCGACAGCTTTGATCCATAGTGCTACAACTAGAAATTGGATATATTACGAATGCCATCATCCATTTAGCATTTTTCGCAAAAAGCTAAAAACACGTGTCTGTAGCAATAGCATGTGAACAACTGTAGAATGTGATGTTCCGAGATTCCGTAAAGAGGAGTCGGTGTCCGGAAATATGTAATTTATTATTTCATAAGTGAAAACGATTAATTTTACCAACAATACTTAAAGATACCATATCTTGTTTTATACAAATCGAAAAAGAATAGCTAGAAACTTAAATGTTATGATTTATTCCTTCTGAGGACGTGTATAATGTTTATACGTCGAGAAATATTGAACAACCGGAAATGAAAATTTTCTCCGGGAATTGAAAGACCCCTCCCCCACCCACTAACGAGCTAGCTCACTGAAGAAGCCGAGCTGTGCATCGCGTGACTAGATGATACGACTCCGGCCTCCATCAACGCACACATTCCCGCCATTTTCAATGAGGTATTCTATCATTATAGCCGCATACATTAATGTGATTTATTGCTTCTCTTCTCTCCGTTTACCGACACATTTTCCGTTTATAATATAATACATTCTTCCGTATGACTTACATTTTGTACAAATACGAAAAATTGGCCAAAAAATATGGGCCCATTGGAGGTTGAGTGAGCCAAGTGGTATTCTGCTCCACTTGGTACACGCAAAGGACCCCAGGTGTCCGTGAGACCACTGAGGGGGTCCTTGACAAATTTAAAATCATGAGGGGGTGCGTGGACAACGTCAGGGGGTACACGAAAGAAGAGATATATAAAATATTCCTGACACCTTTTTATTATTACGAAAGCTAAAATAAATAAAATATAATTATAGCCAATAAGAAAACAAATAATGACAATCATCCCTCGTGCAATCAAGCCGATTGGGGTTGTCTTGAATCAAATTTTACAGGAAAGTCTTCCAACGTTCAAACAACAATTTTATTCTGATTTGTACGTCGTGTAAAGTGCATTCAACAAATTTTCCTATTTTTTTTAAAAAGTAATATCATTTCAAATGAGGTCAATTCACAGGTCCATAAATAGCAGTTATTATTAATTTCTAGCGCTCTCCATTGACTGTAACGTTTTGGCCGATTTGAGAGCGATTATTTAATCACTACTCCTGTCCTAGCCTTATCCTTCTATCCCTACTACTCTCTCTAGAAAAGAGAAGTTGAGCGGCCGAGTAACAAACAGTTCTCGTAAAAAACCTCTGCTGAGATATATCCATTTGGAGGCCATATGCTCCATATTGGAAGCGGACATTGACAAAATAAATACTATTCAAGGCATTAAAATATAATTTATTATTTCACTGAGGGTCCATGGCATGATTTGTGAATGTTTGGGAACCACTGCTTTAGACTGACGATGGATGTAATATGTTAATGTCCGTCCGTCCGTCTGTAAATTGTCCCCGATTTCCCCTTCCCCTCCTCCGCCCCAGCCACGCTGTCAACATTTTTTTATTCATACTAAAGAGATACTTTTTTCGTTTGTATATTATGGTCGCGATTTCGCCTTTTCGATGACGTCAAGAAAGACGGTCCCCCTCCCCCCCATCCTGCCCCGCTGTCGTCATTAATTCATTTCTTCATTTTTCTCTGACGTCATGAGTGAATTTTTGAAATCATGACATTTTTATTTTATTATGTGTAAAAACAATTAATTTTCAAAAAATATTCTCTCAAGCTGTGGGATTCGATACCATGCCCCAATTTTCATGCGCGTCGTTCGGACACCTTACGCATTGCTCCACAAGTTCAATTGATGGTTACGAAAAAAAAACTCTATTTAAAGTTTTAGTGAACTAATAATGACATCTGTGGGTGAAATCTTGCACTAAACGAAGGCTATATAGGGCTGCTCAATTATATATAATAATTTAATATATAATAATTTAATTAACTATTTATTTATATATATACGAAAAATGGTTGTTAGCAAACTTAAACATTATTCCAAATATTCAATAATTTACGAGGTCTATTTCTGCTAATAGGAAAAATAATTGTTAGCAAACTTAAACATTATTCCATAAATTAAATAATTTACGAGGTCTATTTCTGCTAATAGGAAAAATAATTGTTAGCAAACTTAAACATTATTCCAAAAATTAAGTAATTTACAAGGACTATTTTTGCTACTATGAAAAATTGTTGTTAGCAAACTTAAACATTATTCCAAAAATTCAATAATTTACGAGGTCTATTTCTGCTAATAGGAAAAATAATTGTAAGCAAACTTAAACATTATTCCAAAAATTAAGTAATTTACAAGGACTATTTTTGCTACTATGAAAAATGGTTGTTAGCAAACTTAAACATTATTCCAAAAATTAAATAATTTACGAGGTCTATTTCTGCTAATAGGAAAAATAATTGTTAGCAAACTTAAACATTATTCCAAAAATTAAGTAATTTACAAGGACTATTTTTGCTACTATGAAAAATGGTTGTTAGCAAACTTAAACATTATTCCAAAAATTAAATAATTTACGAGGTCTATTTCTGCTAATAGGAAAAATAATTGTTAGCAAACTTAAAAATTATACCAAAAATAAAATAATTTACGAAATTTCTGCTTCTAAGAAAAATGGTTGTTAGCAAACTTAAACATTGTTCCAAAAATTAAGTAATTTACAAGGACTTAATTTTGCTACTATGAAAAATGGTTGTTAGCAAACTTAAACATTATTCCAAAAATTCAATAATTTACGAGGTCTATTTCTGCTAATAGGAAAAATAATTGTTAGCAAACTTAAACATTATTCCAAAAATTAATTAATTTACAAGGACTATTTTTGCTACTATGAAAAATGGTTGTTAGCAAACTTAAACATTATTCCAAAAATTCAATAATTTACGAGGTCTATTTCTGCTAATAGGAAAAATAATTGTTAGCAAACTTAAACATTATTCCAAAAATTAACTAATTTACAAGGACTATTTTTGCTACTATGAAAAATGGTTGTTAGCAAACTTAAACATTATTCCAAAAATTAAATAATTTACGAGGTCTATTTCTGCTAATAGGAAAAATAATTGTTAGCAAACTTAAAAATTATACCAAAAATAAAATAATTTACGAAATTTCTGCTTTTAAGAAAAATGGTTGTTAGCAAACATAAACATTATTCCAAAAATTAAATAATTTACAAAATTTCTGCTTCTAGGAAAAATGGTTGTTAGCAAACTTAAACATTATTCCAAAAATTCAATAACTTACGAAATTTCTACTATTACGAAAAATAGTTGTTAGCAAACTAGAACATTATTCCAAAAATAAATAATTTACAATTTAAATACTGCAGGGCAGGGCTGTCGATATACGCCCCGAGATATTTCTTATACTATCAGAATTTTTGGATTATTCAATAAATAGGTTAGTAATTTATTTTTCACGCCAGTAACTTTTCTGACTACTTAAAAATGCAACAAAAATCCCTCCGTTGAGGTCAACGGGCTTACAGCTAGTTATCTTTCGATTATGTAATATTTTTCGCCGAGTTCGTGCCTTGACTACAATGTTTTCCAATACTATCATACAATAATAAATTTATATTGCGCTGTCCTTTGACTTTAGATAACTCTATCATAGTCACAGGGGCTAAAATACCTACCCCCAGCTAAAATATCGTACGTTACGCGACTCCCTAAATAATGAGTTTAAAATTTGCTTTGATAACTGAGGCAGAATAATTAACATATTGTTTCAAGCATTGAATAATTAATCGGTACGGCGCACATAAACTTACAAAATCTTCAGAAAGTTTTCTGCTTTAAATAATGTATTCAATATCACCACAATCAGAGCTTTTCTGCGAGCAAGAAGTTTTCATTGCCATTTCATTTAAAAAGTTCTGAATGTCAAAGGAGAATTTTCAGCGAACAAAATATATTTTAGTACCATTGTTATCTTAGAACAGACATGGGCAACCTTTCCTAGGTCTGGGGCCAAATTATCACTCTGTCTCAGAGTCAAGGGCCGGACCAAATTATTAAACATAATAAAGTAATATTAAATTTGAACGATTCAAATTTAATAATGAAATTCCACCAAGCACCTTTAGTCGAAATCTTAAATTAAAGAAATATTAAATTAAGTAAAATACGTTGCTACTTCTTATATATATATTTTATTCTTACAATGAACGACATAATATAAATATTATATACTGATTACAAAATTTAGTTTGAAGATTGGCCTTGCCTTGTTTAAGGTTAATCGCATAGAATTTTCGAGATTTTCATTTATACTAGTTCGAATTTTTGATTAAGTGTGTCATCCTCGAAAAAAACTGTTCACACGTATATGTGCTGCCAAAAAGACAAATGATTTTTCTTGCAAATGCGCGTAAATTTGTATATTTTTTTTCCACCAAATATTATTTATAAAAATCCGTCAAAGCAATGTAGTAGAATGGAGCCACGGCAAGCGCCCGTGTCATCTCCATTATTTAATCCCACCCTGGAACTATTAATTTCTTTCTATATTACTTCGCCGAGATGAATCAGGGCCGGACAAAATAGCTCGGTGGGCCGGTGGTTGCCTATATATATCTTAGAACATTCGAGAATAGTTTTAAATCGTCGGGCGATGACTATCAATATCAATCATAACACATCTTTTAAAAATAAAATAATTTCAATAATAAATTATTGAAAAATTCTTCAATAAATTAACCTTATTTTAGCACAGTTTCGAAATTATAATATATCGTAAAATATTGTATATCAATAGCTTAACAACGAACTCGCCTACCTCAGATTGCAAGAGCGAAGAGATCTAAAATTTACACAGAAATGGTTCGATTCTTTTCGCTACAGTTCCATGTTTTAAACTTTATACTTAAGCCGTCGTAGATAATATTAAATATCACAGAAAAATAGTTAGGTACTGATTGGACTTAATAAAATTGTATTTCTTTTCTTATTTTAACAAGCGACTCGCCGACTTGGGTAAATTTTAACATGGGGCTCACCCTTTCCCTCCGATCCCTCTCCAGCTCACATCTGAATAGAACCTTTAATTTATCTATATTTATGTAGCACTTATATTAAAATTATTTTTCATGGCTGTTTTGCGTGGAACATTTCCCCGAAGTTAAAAGAGTATTTGGTGTATACAATTGAAGCGTTCTTCATTCACTAGTTGTGACACTTGAATCGTTTTTATCACTAAAATGACTAGCACAAAAAGTGAAACAAAAATTGCATCAATTTTATATTTAAACTAAATTTACACAATGTCGTCGTTAAATTGATTTAAAGTAATTATAAATATATTTATATATCCACGTACTATTTTTCATAAATACTATTTTTTGTTTAAAAAATAATGCATACAGTTACATTTTATAAAAAAAGATCTATGAAGTTCAGAAATCACGATTAAGACTCATATACTGTCATTTCCTGGAATATTAATTTTACTTACTATTCTCAAAATATATAATATAATAACAATCCAACATCTTTTTTTCCAAAAAACCGTGTAAAAAAAGTTAAAGAATTATTCAGAGAAAGTGTAAAGATTGGTTATCTGAATTTGAAAAACTGTGTTATTTGAAAAAATAACAAAATCTTGGTATATGAAATCGTCTAAAAAAAGGTAATAATGAAGATTCAATGAGAGACTGAACTTATATTGCTTTCATCGCTAAAATGTCTGACACGTCCTACGTATTAGGATGTAATGAAGCCTTTTGTTTGTTATTACTGTCTTTTGTTGTCGAATCTCTCGTTATAAGGAAATCCGTTATGCGCTTCTGTGTGTTTTTTTTGCCAGGTAATTGTGTTATAACAAATAATTCGTGAAAAAATATAGTATAGGTTTTTTTTTTTAAAGTGGACCGCATTATTTCAAAACCGCGTAATTAAAAATGTTGAGTGTATACATCAATATATGTTTGTGTTGTTGACATTGAAAAACACAATTTTCTTCTCAAGCCATTGACAGTTTTCATTTGCGTTAAAATTTCTTTTGGCAACATTCTATTCTACTAATAACAAGTTTTGCACATAAGATAAAATTAACACATTATTCCTCTTTTAAATAATATAAAGTTGTATTTTATTTATTACTCATAACTGGAATACCCTTGCAATAAATATTATTCTATATGTCATAATTGTTAACCATCATTGTATAACCTGTTTCTGAGATATTCTCTTTAATAATTAATGCATATTTATTCATAAAATTTCGTTTAGAATGCAGCTGGTTCGAGATAAAAATCATTTTTCTTACCTACAAGATACAAGTACGGCATAATAAAGTTTTATTTTATTTTTTCTCTTCTGCGGAGAATCATAGAATTCAGTCTCTCGTTTGAACTAAAAGTTATATTCCTTATTTGTTAAATGGCAGTACGCAAGTTATCTACGGTTTCAGAAACACTCACGTTTTCTTCTTTCTTTCTATACAAATTTTCGTATATAATATCAATGATTTAGTTCTATAGAATGTTTTTTTGTTTTGAGTAATATTGCCCATTCTATTCGAATACTTCTCTTCTAAGCATCCGTAAAAGTACAGCTAGAAAAATATATCAGTTTTCTCTCAGTAGGCCGTTTGCATTAAATTTGTAGTTTATTCGTAAGCCTTGCGATCGTCTGATGATGCTTCTCAAATAGGTGAAACACGTGACCCATTTTTAACACAACAAGAGGAATAACATTTTTTTATCCATGTCCACTCCCAATGGTCATGGCTAGGCACTCCAATCCCGGGATCCCGTCTAATTTTGTGATCCCGTAATCCCCGGGATTGATGTGATTCCATGTTGAGTGCCCAATCCCGGGATTCTGGGATTGAAAATTAATCAATTCCGAAAAGGCTGTGGGATTGGATACCCTAGTCATGGCCTCCTAATAGAGGAATCTCAACAGAAGTTTTTCCACAACTTTTTGCTACTCAGCCGCTCAACCTCCCTTTTACAAAAAATAAAGAACAATAAAGTGTTTTATTATTAAACAGAATGCAGCTAAAATCATTCAAATATAAACAATTATCTTTCAAAAACGGAATTAATATTTAAATGAGCTCGCAACCCTACTTTTCAAATATGTATTAAGGTTTTTGCTGACTTAAAAAAGCGAAGTTTATGTTGTTGTTTTATTCCTATCTTTTTTCCAATGAAAGCACTTGCCAGCTTTCGTAAATTAAACCTTTATAGCGCTTAGGGAAATGTAATCAGAATAATCGGTAATTTGCTCGTTTGGCTATAACTAATTAATTGCGATTAACTCAATTCAATACGGGCATGGTTTCATAAATATATATCCAAAAATAATACTAAACATAATGTGATATTATCTCTATAAATCTTGTCGTATATTTCTGATTTTTATTTCTTGCTGTATTCGATACTAGCAAGGCCACAGCGTCGGAGTCTTAAAAATGATGTAGGCAAAACATGTAACTGTTTTATCAACACGACGTCACTATTATTACATTTTGATGATAGCATCAGTTAATCATATAAGATTCTAATAAAAATAATAAAAGATTTTTAGTACTTTTTCCACATAAAATTTATTTGATCAGGACCGGTTTCGCTCATCGCGAGCACTGTCAACTGATCTATATGAAACGGTCCTGATCAAATAAATTTTATGTGGAAAAAGTACTATTTTTTTTCTTATTTTTATTATAATGCCATTCCACCAAGTATTGACAGTGAACACCTTAAACGTGATATAAGATTCTCCTTAAAGAGGCGAAACACGTGTCAAACATAAAAACACATTCAATGAATAAAAAAATAAATATATTATGTAATAAATGTTAACATAAAGACAGTTATGAAATTGTCAGTTGTCCGGAAGGTGATAATCTGTCTTGTATTTGTCAAATTTTTATTTATATTGTAGAATTTAGGTAAACGAGTACCTTTCCAATACTTTGAAATACCGTGTACTTTATCTAGAAAAACATTTTTTAAAAACTATTCCACTAAAATTCCCCCAACGGTTCCTTTACAATTTGTATACTAATGACACATAATTGTGTATTCTTCCTTATCGGACTATGACAATGACCTAAATATAATGAATTTTAAATAATAATCTTATTTACCCAATTATACTTTCCTGTTTATAAGTTAAGTACTTCGAACACAAAACATAGCAGAAAAAAATGTTCGCCTAATTAATTAATGTTTATAACAATAATTTTTATCTCATGTTTATTTCCCTAACGTCTTGTTAATTCAATTGTATAACTATTTTTCTCACAACGCTTTTTGACAGTCCAGTGGTGTATTTATAAATTTGTTATTTAACGATAAATGAATACTTTTAGACAAACATAATTATTTGATATGGAATTAATTGATTACATACTTCCATATTCTCTGGAAAAAATAATACTTACTTCATATATTACATTCAATTTATATTATTTTCTAGAGTTTTAAAAGTTCTTAAAGGTCAATATACTGATTACATATTATTTTATATACTTATAATTATCGTGATGTAAAAAAAAACATTTATTCATATAAAATTATTTACAGAAAATGTTGAACGTTATTTATTACATTTTTCAGATTTTATATGAGTCAGGAGGAGGAGTGGACAAAGCATGGTTTCAGTAAAGAACTAGTGGTTAGCGAATCGCAAATCATTTGGGCTGGAAAATTATGAAACCGTTAGAATAATAAATATAACTTAAAGTAAATTTCTAGTTTACAATTTTCGTTCAATTCTGTACAATAGAAATTTGACTTATCACGTAATGTGTGTAACGTCAAAAGTATGCACATCATAACACACCATAGCAAAAATAAAAACATACTCACTATATGTCTGCGCATCGTGCGCATTATTGTAAATTAGCCGTTGACATTGTCATCCGGTGCAATATGATTTTACTATTTTGTATTAGTTTAGGTGAAGTAGAACAACATTTCCGTAATTAAAAATATGTCTACATCTCTGGGCCGTACAGCGTAAGTCTTTGTATGAATAATTAAAATCTTAATTAATTACCAACGTCGCCCGAGAGAACTTCTCTGGGATATTGTGTGGCCGAGTAATATTTTGTGGTTAGTCTATCTTAGAATTGTTTCTATTGTTGTATTTCGACTAATGCACACAATTACACGTTATTTAAAATTCCTACAAACGCAAATTGGGGGCAATTTTGATTAAATCGTTGCTAGCATGCCCATTCATTCGTTTGAGCATTAATTCAATTTTTCTTTTGAGATTTGCCATTATGTTTTGAAACACAAAAGATGTGAATCAAATTTTTTATATCGGTGCTCGGGTAAGATCGCTTTATATTTATTAAGGCCATTATTCACTTGAATTATACGTAAATATATGCTTTGACTTATAAATTGTATGTAATTTTATTCAGCCTTCCCTATTGACGTTATACTGATTAATTAGAACGTTTCTAAAGCTTAATGTGAATTTCCGCGAACTAATTAGTACTGACTGATTAGTGCTGAATATAAGCTTCTCTTAAAATAATCTTATACACTCAATTCTATTTTTGCACGGTTTTTTACACGGTTCAATTTGACAGGCTATCTTTCATGACAATTTCATATTTTTTATTGTTTCATGGAACGTATCCAATGCGTAGAAAAATAATTAAAAGTACTATCAAAACTACGTAAAAATATGACATACAGTATATTGTATTAACTGGGATTTAAAAATCAGCATTTTTATGGCTAATTTGGTCAACAATTCTACCAAGAAAACAGCCAAAAAATAAAGTTTTGGAAAAACGTACACTTTAAGTATACGAGGTTAATGTCTTTTGCTTTTATTTTATGAGTTATGTCGGCAGTATAGCTTAGATTCATTAATAAAAAAGAGTTATGTCATTACAACAAATTGACAATCGGATCAATTGATCCAATATTATGATTCGTATAATATACACAAACAAAAAAAAAATAACACACTCAATGTTTAAGATCTCAATTATTAAATTAAGAAAATGTTTAAACTTCACAATTAACTGACATATTCTATATATTATTTTAGAGACTGTATAAAATGTGTTTAATGAACAAATCAGCGGGATAAACATGTCATCACTGTATTAAATAGATTAAAACAAACTTACTATCGAATCTATCCAAAATAGTATCAGCTGTTTGTACATTGTGATTTTTAATTTGAATTTTAAACTTACTACTCGTGTTTCAGTATGTATGTACATATTTAGAAAGCAATTTTCCGGATCGCCAATCGGCCAGGATTGAATTCAAAGTAGCGCCCCCGAGGCGAAATCGATTTTCCTAGTTGCATTTTAGGTCACACTTGCAGATTGGATTTTATTTTTAATATCGGCGACGAAGCGAGCACGCCTTCGTAGGTGTGTTGCCTCATCATTCAGCTGACTTATTCTGATGCAGCTCCGTAAATCGTTATTTTGCTGATCCATATTACGTAAGAATTGTCTTGATAGACCAACATTAGGGACTGCAATTTCGGATGCATATTTCGATATCGCTATTTCAGTATTTCATATTAAATATTGGTAACTTTTAGGGTGTTCACTGTCAATACTTAGTGAAAAGCCATTACATTAATAAAAACACAAAATTTCTTTGTACTTTATTTCCATTCTATTTAAAAAGGTCAGGACCGGTTTCGCTCATGGCGAGCATTTTCAACTGATAGAAATATAATTTAACAGTGCTATTTATACAAAAACAAATTTAAATTAAACGGTGTAAACAACAATTGACATTGAAAAAAAATAAAAAAATTACAGTAGAAGTGATTCCTATAATTACACAAAATTAAAGTGTTAAAAACACCTTTAACATATAATTAATAACTAGAAATCTAGAAATCAATAGATTTGAACGTTTGCTGCTTAAATTGGTGTTGAAAGGAATTTACAAATAAAGGTACAAAATATGAATAAATGACGCTAAATTTACTAAAATTATCTATATATTAATAGTCGTTAATGTCCGTCCGTCCGTCCGTCTGTCCGTTTGTATGATTGTCCGCGATTTTCCCTCCCCCACCTCCGCCCCAGCCCCGCTGTCACCATTTTTTTATTCATACCAAATACATACTTTTTTCGTTTGTATATGGTCGCGATTTCGCCTTTTCGATGACGTCAAGAAAGACGGTCCTCCTCCCCCCCCCAATCCTGCCCCGCTGTCGCCATTAATTATTTTTTTTATTCATACTAAAGACATATTTTCCCAATACACTGTTTATTATTTGACGAAACAAATCAAATCGCTGAAAAAATTTCATACAAAAAAACGCCGCGACCGTGGATCGAACACAGAACTCTGGATTACCAGTCGAGCTCTCTATCAACTGAGCTAACGTCATAAATATCAGAGCGATAAAAATAGTGTATATAAATTAAAATTTAAAAATGGAACGATATTTGCGTTTCATACTGACTTCGATTGTTTGTATTCAAGATTCAAAAATGGAATACTGTGACGTCTGTCAAACAATGAGAGCTAACGTCACAATTATCGGCAGCGATAAAAATAGAAACTATATATTAAATTTCGTTTGAAATTGGAACCTTGCATATTATATATTTTATTTTACGAACATTTCTTTATTCCTCTGTACCCTAGAGGTAGAACGCTCGATTGATATCCTGAAAGTTGTGGTTCGAATCTAGCCTTGAGCGTTTTTTTTTGGTTTATAACATTTTTTTTTTTTGAAAACTTTCTTTTTAAATCACATTACATCTTGATCGTATGAAAATAAATGCTATCAAAATAACAAAATCCGATTGACTAGCGAAATAAGTTTTTCAAAAAATAAATATAAGACGCAATTATTTCAAGATTTGTTTTTAATCTAGGTACATACGTGGTATAGTTAGTTGTTGGCGAAAGCATAGTTTCAGTATGTGTAATAAAATAACGTCAGTAAAAATCATTATATATATATATTCTAAAAAACAAGTTCTATTTGGAGAATAAGTCAAAATTTTGATAATTTTGTTTTGATAAAATGTCCAATTAATTTATAATATTTTGCATGTGAAAATTGCATTTTTTATATAAATATAATTTAATTCTTTGCCCATTTATTTTCCGACTTTTTTCTCACATTCCATTGAAGTGAAAAAAAAGTAGATATTAAATTATTCTAAAAATTAGAATATTAGATTATTCTAAAAATTCCAAAATCTATATATTAATAGTCGATAAAATAATCACTTTTCACAAATCACATTTAACAATTCACAAATGTGTGCGTACTGATGTCCTCGGGTCTTTTTCTTTTTCTACGAAATATTTTTGTTAGCGTACTTGAAAATTAGTTAAATAAAATATATACTACGAAAAATGATTGTTAGCAACCTTGAACATTATTCCAAAAATTTAATAATTTACAATTTAAAAACTGCAGGGCTGTCGATATATGCGCCGAGATCGATTTATGCTACTATGAAAAATGATTGTTATTTTGTTTTGATAAAATGTCCAATTAATTTATAATATTTTGCATGTGAAAATTGCATTTTTTATATAAATATAATTTAATTCTTTGCCCATTTATTTTCCGACTTTTTTCTCACATTCCATTGAAGTGAAAAAAAGTAGATATTAAATTATTCTAAAAATTAGAATATATTAGATTATTCTAAAAATTCCAAAATCTATATATTAATAGTCGATAAAATAATCACTTTTCACAAATCACATTTAACAATTCACAAATGTGTGCGTACTGATGTCCTCGGGTCTTTTTCTTTTTCTACGAAATATTTTTGTTAGCGTACTTGAAAATTAGTTAAATAAAATATATACTACGAAAAATGATTGTTAGCAACTTTGAACATTATTCCAAAAATTTAATAATTTACAATTTAAAAACTGCAGGGCTGTCGATATATGCGCCGAGATCGATTTATGCTACTATGAAAAATGATTGTTAGCAAACTTGAACATTATTCCAAAGATTTAATAATTTACAATTTAAATACTACAGGGCAGGGCTGTCGATATATGCCCCGATATATTTATTTTATTTTTAGAATCTCTGGCTTATTCAATAAATAGGTTTGTAATTTTCTGACTACTTAAAAATGCAACAAAAATCCTCCCGTTGAGGTCAACGGGCTTACAGCTAGTAATGTTTAATACCCTTAAAATATAATTGCAATAGTGCTAAAGTAGAGACTAACAGTTAATTCAAACATAATTATAAACTCGGAGTTTGTTTCAAAATAATTTGTATTTTTTTTTTTGTAATTTACCAACAATGTCGGTATTTCATATAAAATACCAGTATTACAAACCCTACGTGGAACTCGGTGCATATCCGTGCGTTATCGATTCGACAGAAGCCAAGGAGATTCTGGTCTACATTAGAAAATGAGTCAAGTGGGGACAGTGAACTATATCCTGCTAGAACAGGGAAGTGGCGTCTGCACTCGGCACCCGACGCTCCAGGGCACGTATGGCTTTCCCGTTATTAATATAGTCCTATCTAAAGTGCGTCCACGTGCACCATACATCTTAAAACTTTGGATCACTTTACTATTTATAATCATCTTTCTGAGAGGGGACTGGCTACAACACGCCTATTCATGTTAAGCTATTTTAATTGAAGTCGCAGCTACAAGTTGACAGTTTTTTTTACTAGTTTTTAGATCTAGATGTATTTATTCCATTTTAGATGTGTTGGTGGTAAACACTCGTTGTTATGCTATTAATTTTCACGGTTAAGTTTCAAATTTTGAAAAGACTACTTTTTGAATTGTTTTATTGAATAAATGCAAAACCCATTTTTTTTAATAGAGGAGATAGTAGAATAAGGATAGAACAACAAATGGTTAGCTAATAGGTTTGGTAGGGGGGTATTTCAGACATTGCAGACATTCATGCCTTCAAAAAAATCCATTTAAAGGAAAGGTAATCTTTTAAGAGTAACTGACTTACAACCCGTTCCCGTTTAACAGCTTCTATTGAGACGCTATATACGTCATCCATATACTTTGGACAATGAGAGCGGACTTGGCTTACTATTAATGCATTGTATTATACAAAAAGGACATAACCCACACATAAAAAATACAAGAGGCATAAAAACGTTTTTTTGATGATTTTGAGTAAAAGTAAAAATATGAATCATATAATCAGT
The DNA here is from genome assembly GCA_031772345.1 of Himalopsyche anomala. Classification (NCBI taxonomy): domain Eukaryota; kingdom Metazoa; phylum Arthropoda; class Insecta; order Trichoptera; family Rhyacophilidae; genus Himalopsyche; species Himalopsyche anomala. Next base: position 12,339,621 of record CM062839.1, read on the forward strand.
GGCGGCCGGTCAATGTGGCATTGGATCAATGCACCCCTTGTATATGCAGGGGCGGTAATATTTTAATGAAATAATATTCAAACATAACATTTATACCATTCACTCATTTTGAATTAAATACAATTTTCTTAAATATTTATTATTAAGTTGTAAACATTATGATTATCAAAAAAACTGTGGGTTAATTTCTTTTGCCTTTCTAAAGTCGTTAAGAATAATATCGGTTTTGCTCGTCACGACCTGAATACACTGAATTATTTCATTTTGCTCATGGTTAACGAAACCGGTCCTGATATGTGAGTTTAAAGTAATATTATATAATGCCTTTCCACTCAGACTTGACACTGGACACCATAAAAGGTGATTTATTTAATTACTACAACGACAATATTAAAGAAATTTGTATTCATATAAAGGTAACGCAGTAAGGGCATTTATTATGTAAATATCTTTGTTTGAATGTCTAAATACCGTAAGGCACAGCACGCAACTGTTTTGCTATTTAGCAAACCGGAAGCAATTATAATATATTCGTCACTACATTATGTTTTTTTTATCGCATAAATTAATTACAATAACTCATTGGTGTTGAATAAATAATAAATCACTTCTTTGACGTTAGTTAGGCACTGGTTTTTTCCCCGTCCCCTTATCGAGTATTTCAGGCAATGTCATATATTTTTATTATCGAATTCGCGAAAATGAATGAATCAATTTCCGCCGTACGATGAGACCGTTTGAATCATGATTATATCACCATTTTCCGATACGTTAGAATATTTTTTGTATTACCGGGGTTGATATTTTCGTGCCCTGTAAATTTTTCGACCAAATGCCGCTCATTGATGTCCAGAAATGGCCGTAATTCAAAATGGAATTTAACGTATATATCTGCGAGTCTGAAAACGATTCAAGTCATTCTAACCGAATCAACTTTGTCATTATCTTCACACAAATCCGTGACTTCGCAATTACATATAAAAAAAGGACACTTTACTACAAGATTTACTGATTTAAATAATCTAATCGCATGTTATTTGACATTTATTTGAAAATCTATTCAATAATAGTTATTATTTTTTATTTCAAAACTTCCAGAACCTTTCTCTTTATATTCCTTGCTGAATTCCGAGGTATTTTACCATTGAAATTGATTGACTTTTCTCATCGGAAAAGCTATTGTGTGTACTTCATTATATTAAAGACGTAGAGGTATTATTATACGTCGATTTTCCGATACGCTCTACGTGGAAGATAAATGGGCTCTAATATTATTTAGAGACAAGTCAAATAATACCTTTTGTGCGTGAGAATATTTGTTTCAATTTTATTGTTTATGTTTCCCTTTCGGTGCTAATATAATATATCCTCTTTCACTTCATTGCACTGTATTGAAACTGAAAGAACACAATAAACGATATCTACAGTGTCCATATATTATATTAAAACTTATTTATATTTTTCTAATTTTTAAGTTAGCGGTCGTGGTTGTCGTGGAACATTTGTCAAAATGCAAATTAGTAGGTATTGCAATATCCGTATAAATAAAATTGGGATCCCATTTTTGGTATTTTTCAATACCTAAACACTGTTGTTTCTATACGTCAAAATAAATCAAAATCAAATTTTGAATATGTATATATAAACCATCACATATTTAAAAAAAACTTGGATTTGGATTTGCGACACGTTGTGTGCGTTTTTCAGTGTTTCCACTATAATAATGTAGCTGCACTGTTGTAGAAAATAACCATAGACAAAATCTAGTGTTATAGGCATTTTAGAGTAGTAACTTTTCTTTAAAAATTTAAATAATTTTATATTTAGCATCAAATTCATATATTTTGAATTCAAGCATCTATCGCAAAATGCTAAAATGCGGGTATCTCTCTGTCCGTTATGCTCTGCATTAGAGAGTGCAAAAACCATTTCATGTTGACTTAAGAAGAAAGACATCTCAAACTCTCACTCCCATAATCTTGAATACAGATGATTAATATTAACACTATTCGAAGACGGACTGTGATTGTATTTACGGACATGCATCCTTTGTAAAATGATGACAGCCGGTTACCATATAAATGCTTCCGAGTAAACGGTACATTATCACTTTATATTATGATAATTAGTTACGCAGCGGCAACCGGCAGCTATTTCACTGGTGCCATATCTCTCGGTGCATCATCACGCCTTATGTCACTTTTGGCGCCGGATGTTCTGTCACACAAACAAAAAAGTTAAACGCGCGCCGCTTATTAAAATTATTAATAGCTTTGCTTGTTTGTTTACTTGTGCACCACCTTGAATGCTGCGCGCGTGCTCCTTTTTGGAATTAATCTACCTGCAAAATGATTGTTTTATGAGTACAGTAGAACCTCGATATAGCGGAAAAATGTGGAAATTGTTGAAAATATGTTCTTAATTTTCTCCTACTATTTCTTTTTTAAGACTCGAGTTCCGAAACGTCGAAAATAGGATCGAGGACCTGTGGGGTACAAAGTGAACTCGGACAAATTTTCATTTCATTGTTGATTACAATACATCTTAACTAGATATTTTTGGTATATAGCGAATGGTAGAAATAAGAAGAACTTTTCAATGCGAATGCACCCCATAGGTACTTGGTGGTTAACCATATTCTCTCCCTATGTCTGCCACCATGTTCCCTGTCTAACGCAAAGTCATGACATGCCATAAGTACACTCTATGTACAGTTCCCAGTTGTCGATCTGGACGCCGGAGTCCCACCGGTCGGAAGAAGAAGCAAGCCTCTTATTGTTATACATGTTTTAAAAAAAATGTTAATAATGTTAGCGTCTGATAATCACGTCGAACTAAGCACACTCGAATTCGTGTCATAATGCCGTCCTGGTCGTAGACTGAACGTCACACTGACGTTTACAACGCTAACCGCTAATTCACACAGCTGCACAGCAGTTTATTTTAGTTACTTGAGCGAATGGATATTACTATTAATCCATTCAATAATTGTATTTGTTAATAACAATCTAAGACATCGTCGTGATCCTATCATTAAAATTTGTAAAAAAACAATTTTAAAATGATTTTCATTCGTATGTCACAAGAGTACCCAAGAATGTGCTGAAAAAAAGACAATTTTAAAAATTGGAAAGCTTCTGTGACTTGGATTATTAATTCATTAATTTCTCAATAAAATATTCGACGTAACATTGCTTCTTAATTGGAATTCGGTGAATAGGCGCGTATAAAGCGCGCAGAATCATTATGTATATAATGTATCCGCGCGTTACAATCGAGCCTTGAAATGATTCATAAATATAACGAACGAAAAAGTTTTCGCGCGCTTTGATCTGTCATTCAGCGATGCCGTTCGAGGAAATTCTTCAATTCATCAAAAAGTAGGCCTGCCCTCTGTGGACGAGCTCATTTCCTGCCACGACCTACCTCCAGTTTCCGCTCCCCTCCCCAATGGTATTAAACCGCCCCCCTTCCTACGCCCACGCTCGGGGCATCCATCTCCCTGTGCATTGTTATGATTTTTGCGTTTTTCAATTAAGTTACATAAGATATCGGGGTCACCCTCAGGGTTGGTTTGATCGCTTTTAAAATTGAATTAGTGTCGAAGATTGATTTTAATTTTAATGTATATATAATAAAATCGCTATTTGTTGAAAAATGAAAAAAATAATCGCGATGTGTGTTAACACGGTAAATTAACTGTCATTATTATTATAACTATGTTATAATATAACAGTATTTTAATAACTAGGGCCTCTAATCCCGGTATCCCGTCCAATTTTGTGATCCCAAAATCCCGGGATTGAGAAAATTTACAAAGTTGCGCGAGGGCTAAAAAAAGGTCCAGCGTCTCTTCATTTTGGGAATTCCGTAAATTTCAGGATTTCAAAATCGTCGAAAAAATATTTGCCAATCCCGAATTTATGGTTAATGTTCAATACCGGGATTAGAAAAAATGTTAATCCCGAAATCCCGTGATCACAAAAAGGGTTCGGGATTGGAAACTCTAATAATAACTAACTGCAAGCATCCTTAAAGGCGTAGGCACGCTTAGTGATTTTATTTTCGAATTTATATTTTATACGAATTTTCGTAGAAAGCAAAGGATTGAAATTCATTGTATGTCTTGCGTTGCAATCAATAGCGTAGATTCGTGTATAACGCATCTATTATATACATTTAACTATTGAAATGACGTTCACAATTAGCCTTTATCGATACACTGTAGAATTAAGTCATCCATGGTGAGCACAACAACTATTTTATTTTTTGTAGATAACAAGAATTAAAAAATGTCCCGATACTGCAATGAGTCAAATTACCTTGTTTGGAAAATGGCGAAACAAAGGAATATTCAATATTTACAATTAATCATTTTAAACCAGATTAAAAAACGCACAGCTGTTGTCCGGGTCACACGGGAATACCCTTGATTAAACTGGGTGGTTGTTAGACTGATATTATTAGCACCCAGTGCTTATTTTGAAAAAAAAAGTGCCGGAACTCACTTCTTGTCAAGCTTTTAACAAGTTTTTTTTTTTTTTTGCTTATCCATATCCGTTCCCAATGTGGAGCATATGGCTTTTCAATGTAGGTTTCTCAACAGATTCTTTTTACGATAACTGCTTGTTACTTAACCTCCCTTTTTTAAAACAATATATCAAGCGTTATAAAAGCGCTGTGGAGTCGTGTAAAAAAAAAAAGACGACTCCGACTAAATTTTTCAAAATTTTCATTTTAACTTATATATATGTATACCATCGGATCATCTGTAGTCAGCCAAGCATGGAATGGCAACACTGTACTATTTTGTTTGAATACACTTCATTAAAAATATTTTTCAAAAAAAAATCGAGCCGCTCATTTTTCACGACTCCGACTCCCCGACTCCATAGCCCTGCATTACACCCTTGGTTTTGGTCACAGATTAAGTATATGGAGCTGATATTGTTTTGTATTAAAATATGAACTTATGAGTGTTACGGTACCCGTCACATTAGATTCAAAAGTAACCTTATTTTGGTGACAAATAGCGAATGGTTTATAAGAAAAAAAAGTTTTCAAAGCAAAATAAAAATAAAATTTTGCTAATATTGATTTGAAACATTTAAAATGACGGGAAAAGGGTGCCAGAACGCCGTTCCACCACGTTACATGTGGAAATAAGCCATGTTAGTACATTCCTATGTAAATAGAGTTTTTTATATTATGCTGAGCAATGTATGTATATAACAAAACTTTTGATTAAGCAGTATGTTTCTTATGATACACTAAGTATTGCTAAAATTTATGTTTAAATCGGAAACTAAAACAACCGATATTGTTTTAAAAAAAGCGTGTTTCTAGTTTAGATCACAGTTTTTTCGTTGGCTGCCACTTTACTTATAGCGGCATTGGCGTGGTATCGCGGTCTGGGTACACAAAAAAAAACTTAATTTTACTTGGATATCAGAAAAAGCAAACTGATGCTATTGTATCCGACGTTCGGAGAACGATTATTTTCCTTTTTTACGGACGTATTTAATTGCAATTAAAAAAATCAATGAACAATGACAGCTTTTTATTAATTTATTCGGAAAACACATTCTTTTTAAAAGAGGTATAATTTTCTTGCACGAATTTATAGATAGGTATAAAAACATGATATGGTATATTTTCATAAAATCTAACGTCGTTTTACACAATATGGCGATTTGATGATGACGTAGGGTTTTCACGTATGGTTCATATAGTTAGCTTAGATTCAAACCATCAATGAAATACGCCTCCCTTCAATGGGTGTAGGGGGTAACCCCCATTCATATCATTCCACAAACTCCCGGCGCAGTCCATTGAAGGTTGAACATACAACTGTGTACCCAAATGGCAAGCATTTTGTCGTATATGATTTTACATTTTATCTCTTCTTCATTCCTATATAATTGTTTTCATTTTGTCTGTGTTTAATGACAACATATGATTTCTAAATCGCAATTGAATCTGTTGTCCAAAAATAATAAATAATACTTAACAAATAAAATAAATACTCTTTTAGTACATATATCGAAGTAGCAATCGCTGTCATTCGTGCACTCTTTCCACAGACATGTAACGTCAAATGCACATTCTTCGCACATCCTCTCAATAATATTTCTGCTGGCACGCATGTTTGTCTTCCTCTCTATCTCTTTCTCTCATTCATTCACTTTAGATTTTAGAATAAGTGTGAGAGGAATATTTATTTGATGATTCGTCTGTGTAATTTTGAATCATCCTTTTGTCTGTACTAAAAAAAATAGAATTTTATTGACTGGCAAACAAACAGGTTAGAAAACATTACAATTTTTGGGATACTTCTAATTCGTTTCTACAAATTTTCAGTCTCGTAAAAATTAACACTCCTATATTTATTGCAACAGTTAATTAATAAAATAATGAATAATTTTTTTGATAATATTCATATGTTTTAATTAAATCCCTACGTTTAGCATTGAATTCCAATAAATTCTCTCTCATCAGTTCTCATATTATATTTACATCGTATCATAATACTATTAAGAAAGTTTGTTACTCCGTTCGTTTGAAATTGGAATCGAAATTTTCTTCGAGTGGCCATAAATATTTTCGCTCGAGTAGCCATAATTTATTTTATTTTCCATGAATGGCCGCGTGTAAAATCGAGAGTCGACAACCTGCCAACGATTATGAATGTGAAAGAAAATTTAGGGTTGCCAGTGTGTGCGATAAATTTACCATTATTTTTTACTGACATTGCTTTGATGAAACGACACACAATATGATTACACTCTTCATAATATAATTTATCAATTTATTTTGATCGTCACGATGAAATTATTGTATTATAATTGATTTTTAATCTTGTATTTATCTCACCGTTGGACAAGTAAATTTCTATGCGATGCGAATCATCTATTTGTTTGACTTTTTTATTATATGTTTTGATCATCCTAAAATAGAATTGCCGACACACGATCTTTTGAAGTAACTATATTTTTTTAGAAACCCTCTTTCATCCTAATCCTATATTTTTAAAATCCTTATTTTAGATAAATATTTAAATGATATTGGAAATAATTTAACACGGTAGAAATGAAATACTTTTGCAAAAATAATGAATACATGCCTACTAGAGACATCTTTCTCCCGGAAATATGCATCATTGTTTTTGTATGAATTATTATTATCATAAGCTTAGGTGCTTTTTACATGTTTTTTTTTTTAATTAGAAACACTTTTTTCATCGACTACCAATTTATGGCGCGCGTTATGTGGCATGTTGTACCGTCTTGTTGAAACCACGACTCTTCCACATTGATGGCATTCAATTGGGGAACGAACATGTTAGTAATCATGGATCTATAGCGCTCTCCATTAACTGTAACGTTCTGGCCGGCATCCATTTTTAAGGGATAAATTTGCATAATTTGCAAGCGTTGTTCTGGCGTCAGTCTTTTTATGGTGAAACTGCAAATCAAACAAACCCATAGACAAGATAACTGAGCACACATTCAGCTGTCAAATTGGTTTTTGTTGGAGAAGTGTTGCTAATTTGAAAAACAAAACTCAAAAAAACCCCTATATTAATTTTTATGTGTAACATAGTTTACATAAATAATATTTGTATATTTTTGTATACTGTGTGAGTTAAAAACATTGCACTTTCATATATTTTTTCGCTCTATTTTTACCATACGTTGACTTTAGTTAGTCTGCTTTTTATAGTAATGAAAAGCTTGCAGAATGTCTGTTCTGAAAATGTATTACTGCCCAAAGAGTCACCAGAAAAACAAAAGTTTTATCTTACCATCAATTAAGCTTCATGTATATTAATTGAAGTAATCTAGGTAACAATGGATCGATCTTATAGTTCCTCCAAAAGATTTTTCGGTTTGATTAAATCCTGCTGTTAACTTCTCACGTCACGGTTGCCCTGAGGGTGTGTTTTTCAAACGACTTCCCTCTCCCACTCGAATTGACATTTTGACGAGTCGGCAGGGGAAAGTGGGTCATTCCCGTAATCGCGTTGCGAATTTCATTCTTCGCCGTTTGCGCCACTTTCCTCTCGCATTGCCCTAAGCTCATTTTTCACGCTCGGTTATTTGACCAAAATGAATAAAATTAAGAAAACTGATCACGATTTGTTTCGCTTAACTACGCGGATAATATTCTTGTTAATCGTTATTCCCACATACAATATATTGACGGAAAATTCAATTTGTTATTCAAATAATTTAAGTAGTTCTGTTACAAATTACCAAGATGCTGTAATAATCACTTACATATCGAAATCTAATACAGAAATGCTACATTTTTTACGAGATGTATAACATATTTTTCATACCTCGTAATTTATAGTCAACGTATCCCAGCAGTCAGTGCTACGCTTAGCTCTCAGTAGGCTGATGTTTGAATTCTGTTAATTTGTATACAAAACATTAATTTTTTCAATTGAAATCTTGATAAATTTGAATTGTTCAAATTATGTACATTCACACAAGAACACGGAGTTCAAGTGCACGGATGAACTTGAACTGAATTCGTGCACTTAAACGCGCGAAGATGCCGAAAGGCAAAACCCGGTTCGTTACTGACAGAACTTGTGTGAATGTACATTACTTGAACGATTCAAATTCCACCGAGCACCTTCAGTCGAAATCTTGATAAGTTTAGCTAATGTTTCTACTTTTCAACTAAACATTCCATATTCTTTCTTGATTATTATATTTATTATTAAATATCTTTTGATAATTTTGTTGGTCGCCGTATCCGATTGGATTAGTGTTCTAATCGGTTCCGTGTTCATTCATGGCTTTAACTCACCGAATAGACTTTTCGTAGGTATATCCATCAATTTATGTCTTGATATTAAGAATTATTAAAACAATTAAGGATTTTTATTTCTCAACATCAATCGTATATATGTCGATGATGTTTCAACACTTTCTATAACACTCATTTTGTAGAACTATACATGAAACAATTATATAATACTTAGCTCTTCTATCCTTCCTTATTCTATCAGAAAAAAAGTCAGTCTTCGATCAGTTACTTACTATTGAAATACTATCCATATTTTAAAATAAAATACACTTATTATACATACTCTCACTAAATTGACGAGTTTATAAAGTCGTGGTTAACCCGTAACATGCCATCCTAAAAAATCACGTTCCCTGCCATGATGGCATCTCAGTTTCACTGTTTATTGACAGCATTTAAACCTAAGTTAGAAGCTAAATAAAATTTTAAAAATGTATATATGCTAGAATACCTAAAATGATAAATACTTATTGACAATGTTAAGAAAAATATTGAATGATTTAATGGCTCAACTATTTACGATTACATCATGGGCATGTAGGTGTTAACAATTTAACCATTTTCAAAACAATCGGACGTGAGAAATTTGCTTTATACGTTCACGCTTGAAGAAAGTTTTTAATGAGATGGGATAAAGCCGTTTTTGATTCATCGTAAAGCTTCTTACATCATGCCCAATTCCGCTACACAAAGTCAGAGACCCTTATCTAGTCATTGTGTGTATTTTTTGTGCCTATGTCAGGGGCGTATTTAGACCAAAATTCTGTTGGGAGAGGTGTTGAACAAATGGTATTTTTACAAATACTACATTAAAAAAAACAAAACCATTTCGTATGTGTAGGAATTAGTTATGATAAATGAATCTTCAAGGCGTCAACCCAACACTTTGATTGCGATCTCCGATTCATTCATTTGAGTCGGATCACTCTGTAATAAACCAATATCATTCTCAGTTTGGTGGATTTTCCACGAGTCATTTAGTTTCTCACTATCTCTGCTATTCAAAGCAGTGTTTTAGAGTGAGAAAACAAATGCGTTGCGGTGCCACTCTAATAGGATTTTTCATGAAATTAAAATCGCAAAATTATCGCATTTGCCTTATCAAAATATAATATATTATAGGTATGTGTAGCTTCCTTTCATTTAGGAAAATATAGTCTTGAATAAACGATAAATAAAATTCAGAAGTCTTATTCCTAATTGTGCGTAAATTGTGACAGTAAAAAAAAATAGTCGAAAATGAGTGGAGACAACGGTACGAACAAAATATTTATATAAATAAGACTCGATTAAATATATTTCATAGATTGTTAGTCTTAATAACAAATAAACTAGGGCTGTGGAGTCCGATGTTTTTCCGGAGTCGAAAAAATCTTACAACTCGAACCCATTTTTTTTAAAAACTATGTGCAGCTCTGTATCAGGCCAATAATATTATGAGTAAATTCGTTTCTTTTCTTGATCGTATTGCTCTATGGAAGGCGGCCGTGAAACAACGTCTACATACACAACGGATGGTAGTGGGATAATCAACAACTAACTTGTAGATATAATGAAACCAATATAATATTTATTTTTTTAATCGTGTAGGTACATTTACAAAATCTGTGACTGTTTGATTTAATCTTCTAGTTCAGGCGTGGGGAACCTGCGGCCTTTTGGCTACTCTGGTGTGGCCTTCTGGCAAATTCTCTAATTCTGTAAATTTTTTAGATTTTCGATGTCAAAATCTTTGAAAGACCTAAAAAAAGGTCCCACGGTGATAATTTTGGGAAATCCTCAAATTTCTGGGCTTTAGAGATTGGCATGTAATTGTTTCCGGCCAAAAATTCCCTAGTCAATGTTAACCGCGGCCTTCATGTCGAATCAGAAAAATTAATGTAGCCTTTAGAGAAGAAACGGTCCCCCACCCCTGTTCTAGTTTCTCAATCGGTATGTTGCTTCTTTGAAAAGAAATACTAAGCTGACAATAGATAAACTTCTGCACATAAAAAACTAAACATTGTTGGCATCGCCTGAAGTGTTTGGTATGCCGAAATATTTGTGTGGCAGTCGAATTTTGAATGGATTGCCGTCGCGACGCTCGCCGCTTTTCCTTGCATCGCAAAACGACGTCGGACGTTGCGCTGCAACAGCGGCGAACTAGTATATACATTTATCATTCTTACACTAAACACTAAACTTTTACTGTGCGTGTCTTTCTATTCATATTGAATCAAAATTAAGCTACAAATTTCACGATCCGTTTACAAAATATTTACGTCTCAACTTTGTTTTCTTCTGTATAGAATACTTTAATACATTTTTTAAGACACATTTCATATAATAACTATTTGAACTCGCTGCAAAACCACGGTGGGAACTGTTTGAAACATTTCAAATGAATGTTCAGAAGGTTTTTTTATTTATTAAATAGGGCATCATTGATTTCGTATTTTTATAAATCTTGCAAATATCGCCGTATAAATTAAAATTGTAAAGGGATATTTTATATTTCATAATATTTATATTTGTAACCGTCACGCATGTTTCTTGGTGTTATCTCTTTGAGTTTATTACCTTTTGTAGGAGTATTTGAGATCGATTGATAGATCTTTTTACGTTTTAATTTTTGATATGATATCAAACCATAATCGGCTAAAGAGCTTAAGCTACACAATTAGGTAAATTATATTTTAAGCCAATAAGTGTATTCAATATTGCCTAGGCAGTCAGTGACAAAATTTTTAGGTACAATTATCTCATTCGCCTGATCTTTTTTAGGGCTTGTGCATTTTAGCGGTTTGACTTGTTGTCGTTTGTTCTACGTGAACCCCGGTTGAGAAAAGCTTATCTAGAGAACTGAAAGTAGTCAGTATAATATCAGGATAGGCACTAACCATATATTGCTATTTACTTACCAAATTAAAAGAATTCCTTTATCGAACATATTTTGAGAGTAGTAAAAATTGTCGGTTACGATTTTATGCCTATTACGGGTCGATGTGAACTTATGACTGCAAAAATGCGTTATGATAATTATAGCGGCGATAAATTTGCTTACGTGTGAAATGCCTGTCATTCTATCTATCTCAACTTAAGTCTTCCTCTATATATTCCAACTTATGACTTGTCGATAGATTGTCTTTAAAAATAATGTATTTATTAAAATTGATAACTGTCTTAATACACTTCTGCTTGGTTGAAAATGCCTCATTTCCTCAGCGGAAATTTCACAGCAATGTGAGAGATACATTTACCTTGCTTACATATTCAATAGCGGGGTTAACAACCCTAGGCACACGCTACCAAGTAGCACGCGATGTAACTTGTCTAATTTTAGATATTTTATACGTAAAATAAAGAAGATAATTGTACTGCTTTCAGCGAAACCTGACAAAACGCAGATCGTATACGTATTCAACAATATAATTGTGAGAATATATAAAGTAGTTTCCCGTTTCCGACGGGGATCAACGGAGTTCGCGAGACGAAACTGAAGTCTAATTCATTTAAACTTTGGGTTCCTTAGAAAAAAACAGATATACATACATTTGAACCAATAAATACTCTAGGTACTTTATTATCTAGAAAGATAACATACGATTTGCACATTGATTAAGAAAAAATGCTCAATTTAATAAAAAAAAACAGACCCTTTATTTTCAAGTTTACCCCCGAAAGTTTAACGTTTAATTGAAAGATGTATGACCTGCCGCCTGTGTGGTCGAGTGGTCAACATCGTTGGCTTCGGTTACGGAGGTCACGGGATCGAAACCCAGTACGGACAGTTTTATAAATTGATTTTTCAATCAATTTATGAATTTCTGTTCGAATGTGACGTCTTGAATTCCTCCCTCCCACCCATCCTATCCTATAAACGGGGCTTATCGAGAGCGGTTAGCTAACCACTAGTCCTGCCCTAGCTCTATCTTTCTATTCCTACTCTCTTTGGAAAAAGATAGGTTGAGCAACTGAGTAACAAACAGTTCTCGTAGAAACACTTCTGTCAAGATAAACTCCATTAGGAGTCCATATGCTCCACATTGGGAGTGGACATGGAAAAAAAATACCGTAAAACAGGATTTTATCGCTGTCATTAGCAAGCTTTATACTGGGGCGCAATTATTCACGATTAGGTGACATTTGCTCTTTATGCACAGTAGCAAAGCCCCCTATAGACTTAAGACTGCTATGACAGTAGGCATAGAGAACGTACGCCACCTAATCGTGGAAGACTGCGCAAAAGTGTAAAGTTTGATAATATAATATATGAAATATATCTCAGTGGTTTCGCTCCGTTCACTATATAAAAGGGTCACTTGACGAAATATAATTGGGAGACGTCCTTTACAGACACACGTCTTTTACATACCGTTTTTTTTTGTTTTTAAAGCATATGCAACCATCAAATCGCATGTGAAATCGCTTGTGTTATCAAAGAAAACTTCACACAGCTTCGTGAGCGAAAGAAATATTTTTGTATATTCCATGATATTTACTGAAAATATGTCTTGTGTGAGCGCTCGTCAAAACAACGGCCAACACGCAAACTACTCCAGACATACGATATCTTGCTCAGAACATTAATAAAATTACGACTCTTGTTAAAATTTTAATAATTTTCAGCCGCGATTTTTTTTGGAGAAAAAAAAACGGAACTCGCTTCTTGGCAAGCTTTTTTCTAATCCATGTCCGTTCCCGATGTGGAGAATATGGCTTCCTAATGAAGGTTTTTCAATAAAAGTTTTTTTTACGAGAACTGTTACTCAACCTCTTTTTTCGGATAGAGTAAGGATAAAAGGACAGGGCTTGGGCAGAACTAGTGGTCAATTAATCGATCTCTTTTAGGATTGAAAGGGTGGGAGGATTTTTTCTAGATATCACAGACACATATGCCTTTGAACAGAAATCGATTGAAGAAAATACTTTTCATAAAAGGACTCGAATCTGTGAGATTCATCACGGAAGCCTCGTCTTCCTCTGGGTGACCACCGATTGTACAAATAATTGATAAGTGTGAAAGCAAAATAAAAGAAAATCGAATATTGATTTGTAAAAAGGTTCTGGAACACCGTTCCACCGCGTTACATGGAAAACGAGCACTGATAATCAGTATGACAATCAGTGGCGGATTACCCCAAGTGAGGCGCGTGCTTGTTCTATCCGAATCTTAGCTAAAAAAACACGTCCCGCCCAAATCTGCCAGCGAGAAAATTTTTCAAAGAATTGAAAACTATTTTTGAATCTTTCAACTTTTCAATTCGTCTCGAAAAACTTATTTGCTTTTATAAAAACGGATATGGGGGCCACGGAAAAATATGAGACTCAAAAGGGCCCTCGAGCCCAAAACAGTTGAGAAACTATGCTCTCAAGCGCTTAATTCGTCACTGGTAACAATTTTCGCATTTGACCTGAAATTTCGTTCGATTTACCGAGACCTAATTTACTATTTTTTTATTTTCAAACATAGTGTTCTTCGCTTCGAAATAATTCGATAATAATATTGATAAAAACTAAATTTAATATTATCATTTTATTTATTGATACATTTTGCTTTGATGAATAATAAACATTGCTTTTTGCCCTGTTCTAATTGTATTTAATTTTTATTGCAGGATTCTGAAAAGCGGTACCGTGGACAGAAGTTAGGGACACTTGAGCCGCATATTTTCGCCTTGGCTGAAGCAGCCTATTCATCACTTCAGGTAAAAAATTATCTCTACTTTAGATTACTTTAAAATAATTGAACCAAGTCACTATATATATCGTCAAATCACAGGTAGATTATACCCGATGATAGGCCGTAAGAGTAAACTTGCCGTTAAAAGCAAATTACTACTTTACTTCGTGATAACCAAACCTATCATGATCTACAATTGCCCAATATGGGCACACGCAGGCACGAATCACTTTAAAGCTTTCCAGGCAATACAAAACAAGACATTAAGCACGATCATAGACGCTCCCTGGTACCTCAGAAACCTCAACATGGATCCTATGCTGTCGAAGACATTTTACAGATACATGATTGACCTTAACCCAATGATAAAAGCATTACTTGACGATTACATAGACTATCCCCATGCGTAAAACGCGTGGCTACGGAGGGTTCTTTTGCTCAAACCTCATTAAACACCCCTTACTTACACCACTCCCTATCTCACCTGCCTGGTTGACGACTTCAAGTCCTGGACAGATAAAAAGGACACCGACCAATTAATAATAAGGTTTAAACATGTACTAAAGAAGGGTATGAAGAAAAAATAAAATTTAAAAAAATATATATATATTGTTGGAAATTGTGCTGTGGTCTAATTTTGTAATATCTTGGGATTTCAGATCAGGTGTATCAATCAGGGTTCAAGTCCCAGAATATCAAATTCAAATTTGTGATCTAAGACATGAGCATTTGTGATGTCAATTCTCCTGGAGTTGATCTCGTGTGATCTTTCAATTTAAAAATTGTTTGATGCATTGTCATGGACTGTAATGCCATTTTTTTTTAAAGTATTCAAAATACTAAATAAAAAAAAATATTTAAATGTTTACCCATACACAAACCCTAACTCAGTGATGGATAATCTTTTTTCTTCAGCGTTGCAAGTTTCTGAAAATACCTGGCTTTACCGGGGAGCCGTGTCACATCTAGGAATATTAATAATTGTTGCAGCCTTAGTAGATATTCTTCGTTTTTGAACGAAGATCATCCGTAAATGATGCACATCACCCAAAATGTCTTGGCGTGTCACCTGTGACAAGTGTGTCTTAGGTTACCCATCACTGCCCTAACTGAATCAATCATTTACCGAGTTCAATTAACCACATTTGCCACCCCATTATGTTCAGCAAGATCATGCAATTTCGAAATTAATATTATAGCAATCCTTTTTGATATTACAGGGTGACATGCGAAACCAATCCGTCGTGATATCAGGCGAGAGCGGCGCTGGAAAAACTGAAACCACCAAGTTTATTCTTCAGTATTTGTGCTCTGTGACTGTGCATGCTGGTCATGTTGCACCTGCATCTGCCACATCTCTCGCATCTGCCTGGGTTGAGCAGCAGATCCTCGAGGCTAATACTATTTTGGAAGCCTTTGGTAACGATACTTGTTTTTTATATATCTGCCAAAAGCATAAATTTAGAAATAATAAAATACATTATTTCTAAACATAAGTGTTAAAATTATTAGCATATGGAAAGAATTCACTTATCTAACCTTTTTGAATGGACCTCAATGTTTCATTATTTTCAGAAAACATAAATTACTACTTCTATTTTATTTTTGCAAATAGCACAAATACTGCTTGTGAAATCGCATTGGAGTATTTGAGGTATTTTTAAAGATTCTGTGCGTCACACATGCTTAGGGCTTTGAAAAAGATGTATGTGAAACGATGTTACCCACATTAAAATTCATTTAGAATCCTTTTCGTCTATGCTGTCTCAAAAAACTTCCTGACGGATATCACTCCATTGCCAGATTTTTATTATTAAAAGAATAATTAAAATCCGTAATCCATAATGTATTTGCCGGAATTTAATAATGAACATCTTTTTCTTCTTGTCGGTTTGTAGGTAATGCAAAAACAGTACGAAATGACAACTCATCGAGGTTTGGAAAGTTCATGCAAGTGTGTCTTGATGCCCGAGGAGCCATCGCAGGTTGCATTGTCCAAGATTATCTACTAGAGCAATCACGCATTACCTTTCAAGCACCCCAAGAGAGGAATTATCATGTTTTTTATTACCTGGTTGAAGGAGTCAAGGTCAGTAGCATCTTTTATTATTAATTCTGTAATCTTAAATTATGTTTTTCTTTCGTAGATTTATAATCTATATAAATTAAATGCAACCATTAATATTTTATATAGTCTGTATACATTGTAAAATAATATTTTATTACATTTTTTACTAATGCAACAATTGCTTCTAAATTTTTTTGATGGAAACTGACAGATTGAAATAAATAATAAATTAAATAGTAAAAAATAATTAGGAGAAAATGACTCGAGCAATTATAGGTAAATATACGTAAATGTAAACTATGAATTACACCCCGGTCTGGGCATGAAATGATCACATAAATCTTGACAATAAAAAATATTGAAAATTTATTGCAAAATTTCCAATTATATTGTATGGTTATCAATATTAAGTTGCAAAAAATTTGTAAATATTTCAGAGCGATCCGGAATTACAATCTACATTGAAACTTCGAGAAGCAGCCCATTATGTATATTTAAAACAGTCGGGATGCCTCGGAGTGGGTGCTGGAGCAGGTAACATACACTTAGACAAAACTTACTATTGATAAATTATTTCACCTTTTTTCCTGGTATTGACTTGATTATCAAAAATTTAGTGCCAAGACTTCAAAGACAGGGATATTATTAAATTAGAAAATGAAAGTATACATTTCATTGTATTCTGTGTGTAAGCTGATGTTTGCTATTATAATCATTAGCTTGTTGCATATAGTTCATGATAATACTAATTAATTACTTTCATATTTATAAAAGGTTGTGTACGATGGTCTATGGACACAGTCAGGAATGGTGGTGCTTCTATAGAATTGATTCTCAATAATTCAAATAATATTTATTTGAAATTTCAGGTAAAGGTGAATCAGAACGCTTAGAGGCACTAAGACTTGCATTTACCGTACTCCAGGTTCCTCCGCATATGAGCGAAGGCCTTTTCAAAGTCCTTGCTGCTATTCTCTGGCTTGGGAATGTTGATTTTGAGGTAATATATATATTATGAGTTAAATATGTGATTAAAAATTATTCTGTTATTTATGGTGCCATACAATATTGACCACACTAGGAGTTTGCTGTTAAATATTTTTTCTATTATTAAGTTAAGAATATCCCTTATTTATTTTTTATTTTAGTTAACAATACTTGTAATCAAGTATTAGTTTTACCAAAGAAACTGTTTATGGAAAATAAGGCAAGAATCAAAAGTTTTTTTTTACATTTTCTCCTCAGGATGTGGACGGAGAGCGTTGTGCATTGGTGGGAGGTGAAGAAGGAGAAGCAGTCAAAGCTGCATCAGCTTTACTTGGATTATCTATTCAAAGAACTGCTCAAGTTCTACTTCAACGACAAATTAATGTGCGAGGAAATATCACCGAGATACCACTGCGGCAACAAGAGGTCAGTCTAGTAATTTAGAACCTTGTAATACATTTTGATTTGTCATATTATTTGACTTATTACATTAGAGTGGAATATAATCCTTTCATCATATCCATCTTTAAACCTTTTTATAGAATCTGAATAATTAAGGTTTTACCTTTTTATGGGTATTTTAATCATTTGCTGTCTGTACTTTATCACCTATAGATATGGACGATCTTTGAGATTCCTTATGATTTTCTAGTATACATTGAAACTCGTTTGACGATTAAATTTAAAAAAAAACACAATGTTAACCTAAACCAAATTTAAAAAAAATATTGTGATATAAAATATCGATAAACAAGTTTATTCCAAAGTTATCCATTCTCTGAAATAGAGGTGCCAGTTGGCCAGCGATTTTCTTTTTTAACTTATAGGGCATCACTCACGATATATAATCTTATTTTTCCAGGCTCGTGAAAATAGACACGCAATGGCGAAAGCTTTGTACTCGAGAGTATTTGCATGGCTGGTGTCACACATAAACCGCTGCACTAGACCACCGCCTTCCCCTCCGCCTGCTCACAGCCACGCTCGCTTCCTCGGAGTACTTGACATCTTTGGCTTTGAAAACTTCGCCACTAATTCATTTGAACAACTATGCATCAATTACACCAATGAGAAACTGCATAAGTTCTTTAATCATTATGTATTTGCTCTGGAACAAGACATTGTAAGTAACATACGGATGGGGGGCCACCCAGACGAAGTGAGCCAAGTGGTATTTTAGAAAGAAAAAAAGTTAGATGCGTTTTAATATTCTACACTTCTTAAAGTATCCTAAAAGTGAAGTAACCTCAGTTAATACACATTGCAATAGTGTTATCTGCCTAAAATAAAAATATGCAATCCACCAAAACACCAAATAAAGACATTATTCTACTTAAAAATCTGAGATTTTTTTTTACTATTTTACTAGTTGGTTCACTTCACCTCTAGAGGGCACAGATAAGGCCTAAGCTTTTATTTTTTAAGTTTTAAAAAAATATTTGACATTACAGCTTACGCCAGTGCGTCAAATATTTTGAAGTTGAAAGATCATACGAGATATACTCTATGAGAAATTTTTGAAAGTCACATGAGATTAATTTAAGGAGAACTAACTTCACAAACACCCATGTCTTAGATCTCAAATTAAAATTGAAAAAATCCAATTTGACATTGACCTTGCGGGGAATCGAACCCAGACCCACCTGATCGGTAGAGCAAGCTCTAACCAGCTAGACCACAGCGGGCGATACAATTATTTTACACTAAAGCTTGAAACTCCATTTACTTCAAATTTATGTAATTTTTCTTTGAAATTCTAAATAATAATTAAGTGTTTGTATGAAGCCTTTTTTGTGAAAACAATAATAATTGGGGAATGTTGTTTTACATGTAAAAAAATCTTTTATTTAGATGGAAAGTTTTATTCCTTGAAAAGTTTGAAACATTATTTATAACATTTTTTTTTACTCATTTTCAATACTTTGAGTTAATTATATTTAATTTACTTGTATATTTAATTATTAAAAAATGTTTTTTCATGTTTTCAGTATCGACAAGAAGGAATTGTATTTTCGCATATTCAGTTCACTGACAACACTGCATGTTTGGAACTTATTGAAAGACCACCGAGGAGCTTGCTTAAACTTCTCTCAGAACAGTGTCATATGCCTAAGGTATTTAATCCATTTCATTTCCAAACACTCCATTATATGGTGGTTCCATTTACCAAACATTATTGACTCAATCTTTTGGTATGCAGATTATGTAGTGCCAATAAACGATTATCAGAAATTATTGTTCAATAATACTCGCAATACATATTAAAAATATAATATCTCCTTTAATTCGGTTAATCTGCAATGTCAATGTTTCTTAATCCGACAATACTATACCCAGTGTTTATTTTTTTAAGAAAAAAAGTGCCGGAACTTGGTTTTCGTCAAATTTTTTTTTTTCTTATTCATATCCGTTCTCAATTTGGAGGTTATGGCTTCCTAATGGAGGTATCTCAATAGAGTTTTTTTCACGATGTTAGTCAGTTGCTCAACCTCCATTTTTCAAATTGAGTAAGGATAGAAAAATGACTAGTGGTTAACTAATCGCTCTCGCTTTGCCCTGCTAATTTTAGGATTGGAAGAGTGGGAGGGATAGATACCACAAATACCGACACCTTTGAAGAGAAATCAATCTTGTAGGTCTAATCTTACTTGTGATCATGATTTAAAAAAATATATTTTCTAACATCTTTCAGCTTTCAAAAATCAAAAGTTTTCAATGGAAAATAAAAATAAAATTTTGCGGATATTGATTCGAAACATTTAAAATGTCTAGATAAAAGGTGCCAAAAGGCCGTTCCACCGCGTTACATGAGAAAAAAAGCACTGACTATATATTTGATGTTTTTTTGGCAAATGATGTTTAAGAATGAATGACATTCAATTTACAAAACATATTACAGGGGTCTGACGCTGCTTACCTCAACAATGTACATGGAGAATTCTCCGACCACAACTGCTTTGTGAAAGGTGAAGACCGCAGACGGTGGGAATCGGAATTCGGGGTGAGGCATTATGCTGGCACCGTTACTTACTGTGTCGCTGGATTCGTTGACAAAAACAGAGACACGCAACAAGATGTTTTCTTGGATCATCTCAGCCGGTCTGAGAACCTTTTCGTCCAAGAACTCACCATGTATCAGGTAAGTGAATAAAACTATTCCATAGATATTATATATATATTTTTTTTAATCCATGTCCGCTCCCAATGTGGAGCATATGGCCTCCTAATGAAGGTATCTCAACGGAAGTTTTTCTACGAGAACTGTTTTTTACTCGGTTGCTCAACCTCACTTTTTTTAAAGTGAGTAGTAGGAACAGAAGGATAAGGCTAGAATAGGACTAGTAGTTGGCTAATCGCTATAGCTAGACCCAGTTATTTAAGGATCAGAAGGATGGGAGGAGAGGAAATGATGTGAATTGACATCACAAACACCCAGTCTTCGATCACATCTTTGAATTGAATAATTCTCAAATTCACTGTGATCTGACCGGGAATCGAACCCAGACCTGCGTGATCGGTAGAGCAAGCTCTAACCAAATGGGCCACTGCAGGCAACAAACATGATGTATGGAACAGTTCTGCTTTTGATACCAGACGACTCAAATATTCAATTTTACATTTTTTAAGAGATTTTGCAATAATTTGGTCTCTGTTTTTGTAATCAGCAATAATTATTATTTTAATTGGTAAACAGATTGAGGTTCAAAATGCTTTGGAATTTTCAATTACATTTCTATAGTTAATTTTGCGTTCTTTACAATCCCTGTTTTCCAGGAGAATGGCTATAGTGTAGCAGGGTCTCCCAGACCAACAAGTGCATCAAGTATTAACAGTGTCACAACATCCCCATCCCCTCTACCTGCAGCTTCTCCTGTTGCCTTGTCAGTATCAACCAATCAGAGAGGTACATCAAAAGGCAGGCCCACCGTTTGTGATACTTTCAGAATGCAACTGCAACAATTGGTCGATGTTCTACAAGCAACCAATCCTTGGTAAACGTCACAATTTTTTTGATTCTTCCTGCTATAAATACTTTACAATATTTTTACAATGTTGCTATGGAGTTCATTACTTGCATCACATTCAATCAATTTATGAACTAGATATATTGTATATTAACTCGTTGAATTTTCACGTGTGACGGGAAAAATTTTGCATGTGGATCATTATTTGTATATAAACTTTAAAATACTAAACCAAACAAAATAAAAAAGAAACTAAAAGAGAAAACTGGATTGATTTAATTTATGGTGGAGGATCACTATAAAAAAGTAATATTATAAAAAACACAAACCCTTGTAGAAAAACGCATTGTCTTTGATACGCTTCAAAAAAACTCAAAAACTATCATCACCTTCACCTTTGGATTTGTTTTAACCATGTCCGTTCGCAATGTGGAGCACATGGACTCTTAATAGAGTTTATCTCAACAGAAGAGTTTCGACAAGAACTCTTTGTTTCTCAGTTACTCAACCCCTCTTTTCCTTAAAGAGAGTATGGATAGATGGATATGAATAGGACAGGACTAGTGATTAATTTTAAATTAAAAAATATCAAACTAATATCTTTCAGGTATGTGCGATGTATTAAACCAAACGGCGAGAAGGCTCCGAGAAGATACGATGGAGAATTAGTTTTGGCACAGCTTCGCTATCTGGGAATGTTGGATATTGTAAGGATTCGACGGGAAGGTTTCCCAGCCCACCTAACAGCACCAGCTGCAATGCAACGGTATCGCTGCTTGCTGTCACCTACAGCGCGGAAAAGGATTTCTGATATGCCAGTCAATGATGCTGTCAGGTATGGGATATGTCTCAATATTTATTTTTCTTATCTTTTCACTATTTCACTTACTTTTAACATAGTAACAATGAAATGTGCACGTGTTTTTCTTTTAGTCTCGTGATGTCTGAAATGGGCATTGAAGACGGACAGTGGCAAGCGGGACGTACAAAAATATTTTTAAGGAACGGAGCTCATGCATCTTTAGAAGAAAGACGAGCCCGCATTCTCGCTAAACAAACCTTATTAATTCAGACTGTAAGTAAATCTTTGAAATGTTAACATTTTTTATTTGGCGCGTTGATATAATTACGAAATTTCTCAAAATCCATATTATAAATTTTAATTCTAGTGGTGGCGAGGTATTGTACAACGTCGTTGGTACTTGAAGAGGCGAAGTGCTGTATTAAGCCTGCAGGCTGCAGTACGAGGGTGGCGTGCGAGAGCAGCCTTCTTAAGGCTACGTCGTGCAGCTCTCGTGCTCCAGAGGCATCTGAGGGGAGCTTTTGGAAGAGAAGTGGCCGCTGCACTTCGAGAAATGAGAAGAGTCGATGAAGAAATGCAACGAAGGGAAGCCGAGGCTCAAGCAGCGTAAGCGTTTAACTTATTTATACCATTCAATAAAATATAATTTACCTTTCACGTTTAGTTCTCAATTCTTTTATATAAATTGCAGTGCCGAAGCCGCTGCTGCTGCATTAAAAGAGGGTGCTGCAGCTCCTGAAGTTATTAAACCAGAGACCACAACTACTACGGAGGAATTATCTCGTCCGGGGGCTTCAGTAGATCTAGATAACCTGTTTGCATTTTTGGCAGACGTTTCGAACGGAGGCAGAGCGGCTCCCGCTAAGAATCAGACTATTGAAGAAATCGGAGACCGGATGGATCAGCTGGTGGGAGACTTGGATGAAGAGGTTTATATATTTTTTTTGTATTTATTTCAATACTTATTTTTATTAAATTGGTGGTAGACCACGAAAGAAACCAGACTGTTAGAAGAGTTGTGTATAGAAAAAATATGAACCATTCTCAAGAACTATTATTTTCACTGATAATGATTTGATGTTTAAAATAAATAATTTAAATGTTTTTTTTAATATATTACAATTAATGAAAAAATCTTACTTTACTCACCTCAAAATTGCATTTATGATTTATACATATTTCCTTCTTGATATGGGTTTCTGTAGCAACGAATTGTATTATAAATCGTTTGGTGAAATGTATTGATAATTCCACAATATTTACTAAACCTTTAGAGCAGTGAATATATCTATACTTACTTTACATTACTGACTTTTTTTAACACGACAATTGTGTGACTTTTTCAAACAACGAATAATCGAACTATATTTTTTACAATTCAAAATTGATGCTTTTAAAAGAGGCAAAACATGTCACAATTTGTTCAAATTTAATTCAATGTTAAAAATGAATTTCTACAAAGCTACCGCCGGATCCATCGAAAATATTATATTATTTTCAGTTGGAGAATGTCCTACAGGCTGAGATGCGTAGTCTGGCACTTCAAAGAGCCAGCCTACCTGCTCCTCAAGGACCTCCTCCACCACCGCCAGCTCCATTACCAATTATTGGCAAGTATTCCTTACCTGATTACTTCTAAATCACACTATTATATTTTTTCCTAGGTTATTAATTATTTGAATTAACATCTTTTCTCGATTTTCGACTTGAAAAATAATATAGCAAGACTGTTAATGATAAAAATTTAGAATCCAGATTAGAATTTTTTATTAGCCTTTCGAATGAATAAGATTCGGAGACCCTTAGCGCGCGCTTCATTCGCTTATAGGGTAATCCGCCACTGTGTTTGATAATTTAAAAAGATCATTTGTAACTGAGAGTAGAAGAATAGTGTTATAAATGAAATGTGTGCCCATCTTGTTGGGATAACGCTTCCTGAAAAATCTTGCCATATATCCGAATCCATACTATAACAGACAGTCTTACAGCACTGACAATGAATATACAATCAATAATTCTTGAATTGATAATCAATTGAAATTTTATTCTACAGAGACGACAATCATGGTGAACGGTGCTCTACCAACTATAAAGAAGCCTGGTGGAGTAGAACCTATTTACGAGTCAGTCTTACCTCGCACTGAACCACCTCTGCCCCCACCACCTTCACCGCCTCCACCGCCTCTTCCACTTCTTTCTCCTTCCCCTCCCCCTCCTCCGCCACCCCTAACTCCACCACCACCACCCGCCTCCTTTACCACAATCAACAATACAATGCCAAACCATCAAGCTCCCGCCTGTTTACCTCCCCCTGCTTTTATGCCACCCCCTCCGAGTGTGGCCGCTCCTCCGCCTCCAGTTCTTTGTCCATCACCACCGCCGCAGTTTGCTGCTAACAATAATGTCCAGCAAGTTAACAATGTTCAACAAATGCAACATCAGAACGCCGTGACACATGTTCCTCAGCAGCAAGAATTGAAACAGCAAGTTGCTCAGCATATACAGTAAGTTTTACTTTTGTGATTTTAAC
The DNA here is from genome assembly GCA_031772345.1 of Himalopsyche anomala. Classification (NCBI taxonomy): domain Eukaryota; kingdom Metazoa; phylum Arthropoda; class Insecta; order Trichoptera; family Rhyacophilidae; genus Himalopsyche; species Himalopsyche anomala. The sequence goes on from CM062839.1 coordinate 12,364,455, forward strand.
TAAATTTCAATCTATTCAATCTATTCAATCTATCCATAATTTTGTACCCTAAATTATGTATATTAACTCTATGGAAACATAATAACATCAACCTCTGATTTTTTTGTTACAGAACTCTTCCAGATCCACCAATGATGAATGGTCATGCAGAACCAACCAGCATTAGCTCACCAGAACCACAGGTTATTAAATTTACAAATTACATTTTCTATTAACATATTTGAAGCATAAACATAAAACTAAACAAAATTTCGGAATTATTACAGTCAATAGTAAATATTTGCATTTATCTTCTTCATATCCGTTACTGATGTCTGACGCTTATCACTACTCTGGAACATTTCAGAACCCTTGATCGAGTGTCTCTATTCCACTCAATACTCTACCAGCCGTTTTTGGGTGATTTTCTTCACTTGTTCGCTCAACATCATTGTCACATATCCTATGACTTATTGGCACATTGTGTGGGACTGTATATTTGTGGATCAAACGAATATCAGCTTCATTTTAGTTGGTTACGTTTGTGAATAATTTTACTGTGTGTGATTTGGCTACGGTTAAATTGACAAATGATAATTCTAGCGATTGTATTCACCATTTATAAAATGTCTTGTAGGTACACAAATTTCCTTCACTTGCTAGATAAACATTCCATATTAATTTTGTAATTTTTAATTTTATTTGTGATTGCAGAGGTCTGGTGCTTCTGGCATTGTTTGCGGTGAACGAACAGCGAGACGAAGAGGCAGAGTAGAAAGACGACTGCAAGAAAGAAATGAGCCTCCAGTACCGGTTGCTCCTGATGACCTTCACCATGATATTCTTGAATTTGCCGAAGTTCACTTCAATCAGCATCCTAGATCTCCTGAAGGTTTGTCTTTTCTTCTTTAATAAATTCCTATTTAAATATTTAGCATGAAAAACTTGGATACTAAAACGATGAGTAGAAGGAGTATTCTCACTGTTTGTGAGGCAACGGTATTGTCATTTTGTAATGTTCTGGTGTTATTTATTCAAAAAAAATAAAGCACTTGTTTTGTATTCAGTATAGAAATCTCTAGAAGGAATGATTTAAGAAAAAAAAAAAATGAAGACCGCCCAATCAGTGACAACCATAAATAATAATGTGTTTTTGGAAAGGAGCGATTCATAGATATGCTTAAAGGTTACTAGAGGAAATTCAGGCATATGTAGAATTTTTGGAAAGTGATAAGTTTAGTAAGAATATACAGGACAGCACTCTCCTCATCTGAAAATACATCTTACTAAAAACAATATATATATATTATAAGTTTTACATTGCTATAGCTATACAACAATCGTAAAGAGGCAATAAAAATACATGCATAAAAAGTTATGAATTATTAGAAAACACTTGGATGACGGTGACTTCTAAGTTTTCTTAGTACCTAACAGACAACTGATTATTCATCTTTTTCATTTTACCGATTTTATTTCTAGGAACAATAATGGCAACCCTAACCCGCAAAAACCGCTCGAAATCTATTGAAATGATTCCCAAATATGAAATGATTATGTATTATAAAGGAAACACCATCCCAACTTCACACATACACATGCAGGATCCAGATAATGTCTCGATTGCCTGCAACATATTCAGGGTAAATATTGAATCCGTTTTTCCTTTACGATACTGACAAAATTTTCAACCAGATATTTTAACATATTTTTTAGAACCTTTTAGAATCTTATTGAAACCAATGTAAGAAATCAGACATTTAACATATCAACTATTGCGACTATCGTAACAGAACTACTATTGTGGTTACATTAATATGGTCAAATTTTATAATATTTCGTACAAAACTGGCGCTAAAATCCAATGTTATGTGAAATTAAGAAATTCAGTGGTCCATTTGGAAATGATGTATGGCAAGCACTGGTTCCTCTGGTGCATTTCGGCTGACGCGTTACCAATGAAACAGTATAAACTATTCTCAGTAAAATGCATATGGCCTTGAAACTCGGTTACAGAATAATCTCATTCACACATTGTCGACTTACCTTTTTATTCATTAAACGTTATTCTGCTATTTGTAGGAACTTTGCAAATACATGCGTGGTGAAATGAATGCTGACCGGGAAACTCAAGTCATCCAGAGCATTGTGCGACACGGTATTGAAAGAGAAGAACTCCGAGACGAAATTATAGTGCAGTGTATGCGACAGGTGATTACTTATTTTAATTATGATTTATTTTGAAAAAAATATGTACACGATAATTGTGAATATTTTTTTTAATCATTCGCAATCTTCAGACTAAATCAGAGTTAATTTGGCCTGTCTGGAGAAGTACTAATAATATTGTAGCAACACAAAAAAAAGGTTATTGGTGTAATACTGATCCTTAAAAGGTTTTGCACCTCAGTAGAACTCAATTTACGCTACATGTGAGTATCAACGTCGTTGACTTAAAGCATGGATTTTAGGATCATGGGGTAAAGCCCCATTACGGACCATTGATTTTTCAATAAATTTATGGATTTCTGTCTGAAGGCATGGGTGTATGTGATGTCTTCCCTCCCACTCATCCTAACCTAAAAAAACGGGCGTAGCGAGAATGATTAGCTAACCACTAGTCTTGCCCTAGTCCTATCCTAGTATCCCTACTCTCTTTCAAAAAAAGGAAGGTTGAGTAACTGAGCAACTGAGTAGCAGTTCTCGTAGAAAAAATCGGTTGAAATACCTCCATTCTGGGACCAAATGCTCCATATTGGGGACGAACATGAATGAAAAAAAAGATTTGTAGAAAATGGTAGTATGATAATTATAATGAATTGTGATTGAAAATTACCTCTTGTGTATGGTAATACAGCATATGGCATCAGTTGGCTTAAACTTCTGTTATAAATCATGTACTTCCTCAAACTATAGACATTTGGCTGAGAATTTTTTTTCTTAAATATAAAAATTTAATGCGCATGTATAACTCTGCTTTTTTTATTTTGCCGCTTAGCACTAAACCTTGAAATTGATTAACCTGCAAATGTGTTGCCAGGTATCAAACTGTCCATGCGCAGAGTGGTCAGAACGTCTCTGGCTGGTGTTGTGCTTAGCCGCCGTAGCATGGCAGCCTTCGCGGGCTCTGCATCGATACTACGTAAGTTTCCTCCGGGGACAGTTGGCTGCGTCCGCTCTCGCAGCGGTCACCGCCGAAGGGGCAGCACCACCGAGGCGAGCGCAACTCGCACAATGGTGCTTGGATAACTGTAGACCTGCAGCGGCACAACCTAGACGACATCCGCCGAGTACTGTAGAGATTGCGGTGAGGAAACCATTTTCTTTCTACTACTAAATGGAAACATATATGAACTCTCCATTCTGTGAAAGTATTGTTTTTATACTGACTTATATAAAATTCCCCATTAGTTATTTATTTATTGTGTGCAGCCTATCAATACTGAATACAGGTCACGTATGGATTTTCATGGTAATTTAGATATTTGAAAACTGTCACCCCAACATCTCATCTGTCAAGAATAGTAATATCTCAAAACAGCTAAAAATGTTAAAACCTGTGTTTTTAATTTGTTTACAGTCATATCAATAGTTGGGAACTTGTACATTTTTTACCTTACCGTTATGCATTATTTATTTATTGTTTAAAAATTAAAATTACAGTACATGACATTACAGCCGACGCCAATTTGCCGTGCACTTGACAAATATAATGAGAAAAAATAAAAAATCACTACACAATACATCAAAATTAACATACATAAAGTAAAACCTAATAAACAGTTCACAAATACTATCACTAAAAATGTCCACTTCTAGGCAATGAGTTAATTAATCGAACGGCCCTTGGAACTGCGCGAGGAACAAATTTCTAGAAACAAAAGTTTTTGGTTATAGTTTCGCCCACGTAAGAATAAATTGGTAGCATGTAAGTTAATAGCTGTGAGAATTTTATGATTATTAACTCGGCTCCGAAGAAGAGGAGAAAAATGTTTTAAACTTGAAAATGATCTTCAAGCCTCAAGAGAGTGAAATGATAACATTCCTAAAAGAAATTATGTAATTATGTAGAGTGGGTGCGGCGAGACGCGACAGTGGAGTAACGCGGTCGCAAGAGAGTGAAGTAGTTGGTTGGGTGTCATGGGTGTAGAGAGTTGGCCTGGTCTTCAGGGGTGGAGAAGGATGTGGTAGGTGAGAGAGGGGGGGTGTGTTGGGGGGAGTTTCGAGGGGTGTGTGGGTGTTCATTCACCATAAAAGAAGAATGTTGAGAATAATTTTCATTAATCACTTTTAGGGTGTACACCAGTGGTTCTTAACCGGGGGTCCGAGAAAGTATTTCCGGGGGTGTGGGAGACGTTTCTATTTTGACACATAAAAAAAATGTATATTAAATGTATTACAAATGTAAAGGGGGTGTGAGAACATATTTTCAGATTCGAGGGGTTGCGGGTCACTAAAAATGTTAAGAATCACTGGTGTACACTGTCAATTCTTGATGGAAAATCATTATATTAAAAAAATGAAATACTTGATAATGCTTGTCATAAGCAAACCAGTCCTGATCTTATTAAATAAAAGTGGAATTGTTACAAATGAGTATTATATTTATTGAAAATAATTTGCATAATTAGAATAATATTATGTAAATAGAAGGCATATTTTTTCATAAGTAGATAAATTTTAAAGTAGTTTACATCTTGGGAGATAGGACTCCCATATTATTACTATTGTCAGGTTATTTAAATATGACTTTCTTTTAATGCATACTGTCGTGTTATTATTGAAACTTGACTTATTTGCATAAATAATTAACCCTCTATTTCTTCTTTCTTCAGGCCATGCGACGATTAGGAACAATAGTCTGCCGTTTCTTTTTCCTCGATGGGCGAACGAAAGCCATCGACGTCCACCCGACTGACACTGCAGCTGCGGCAGGTGCTCGATTGGCCGATAAACTCGGACTTCGGCAAAGAGACGGTTGGGCTGTTTACCAAAGCCGAGGGACTGTTGAGGAACACGTCAAGGGGCACCATTTCTTGTATGATGTTATCGCCAGCTGGGAGATGTAAGTAAAAACACTCAAGAGTTTGTAATTAGTGTGCAATTATCATTTATATCCCACTCTTTTTACTCTTCTCAATTTACAAGTGGTATGATACCTACATGAAAACAAATTATTTAATGAATAGGTTACCAAATGAAATTGATTCTGTTAGATTGAATTTTTCATCCAAATGTTTAATTTACTAAACCATGCTATTTGTAAATATGAATTTTAAAAAATCCCCTACGCGATAGGCAAAACATCCAATATAAGTCAACCTTACCAAGTTATATGGAAATATCTTCAACTAGGACAATACCGACTTTACACCGGTTTACGATTATCCAGGATTAGGTGGTGTGTGTGTCTTATGTCCAGTGGGCATAAGGACTAATTAGATTATTTAATTTTTATAGTTCTTGGTATAATAATATTAGGTAAACACAGTTTGATAAAGACAGAATTTGATAGGTTCTTCTTAAATTCAGGAACCAGTGTGCGATGGCTACTCAGGGCGGTTTTCCAACTGTAGCGAGAGGAGCGGCCGGAGGGGGTTCAGCTGAGAACCGATTTGTTTTCAAGAGAAGACTCTTCCGAGGACCGAGAGCCCTTTCTCAAGATCCTGTTGAAGTAGCTCTTCTCTATGCTCAAGCTGTGCATAGTGTAGTCAAGGTGATAAGTCTCACAATATAATTTTACTAAATATTTTATTAAAAAATTGCTTAATTTAATTTATAATTCTCAGATTTAATAATCTTTACATTCAGCTTTTTGCTAATTTTACTTGTTTAATTTCAGTGTGATGAATTCCCAGTGAGTGCAAAAGTGGCTCTGCAATTGGCAGGATTACAAGCGCAAGTGTCGCTCGGGGAACCAGCGGCGCCGCCATCCACCGCTCACACTGATGCTTATTATGAACCTCATCTGTACATGCCTCCGAGAGTTGCTAATCTCAGACAGCATCAGCACTGGGTTAGTGAGATTACTAATTTATGCATGATAATCACACGAAACAATCTATTTTATCAAAAGTGTTTGAGTGTGGTGTTATATCAATTGCCAGGCCAGTAAACACAATGTTAAATTATACCTTTTTCATGATATTATGTTTATTTTATAAAGCATTGTCGTCATCTTATAAGACTCCTTGATGGACTGTTACTTTTATCAATAATGCAAACCCATTTTCATAATAGAGCATTGGCTAGGTCTGAGGAAAAAATAAATGAGAGATTCAAATAGCACTTTTTTTGCAGAACTGTTTCAATAAATAGTAATGTAATGGGTAAATTTGACGAGCTATCTGAAAATTAATTATTTTAGAAAATAAACCATGAAGCCATTAGCTATGAAGAGATCATTGTATTTATTTTTAATATAAACTCACCATTACTTGTAGTTACATGATTTCTCTGTTATAATGTAGAATTCTTATGTAAGAGTTTTAGGAATCTAAATAACGTAAGTTTTCTTTTAAATCCTGGATTAATTATTCTTCTTCTTCTTCTTTGGCCATGTTCGCTCCCTATGTGGAGCATATGGCCGCCACGCGGCACCTCCATGTTTCCCTGTCTCCTGCCAATTGCTTTGCATCCTCCCATGACATGCCAGCATCCCTCAGTTCCGCCGAGTACATCCTATGGATAGTACCCGACGGACGTCCGGGACGCCGGAATCCCACCGGTCGAAAGAAAAGGCAGGCAGGATTGAGGCTTTCCGGAGGCATCCGCAGCACGTGACCCAGCCAGTTCCAACGTCTCTCCATAACCACTGACATGACAGGACGCTGTCTTGTACGCTCCCTTATCTCTGAATTCCTCACAAAATCAAACCACCTCACCCCCATTATCCGACGCAAGCATCTGTTCTCGAAGCTCAGTATACGGTTTTTCTGAGTCTTCGTCAGGTGCCATGATTCGCAACCGTAAAGCAGTACCGGCAGAATGCAAGCGTTGAACAAGTGGCATTTGGTTTTAATCGAGTACAGCTGTGTGTCCCAGACAGTCCGCATTGAGTTGAATGTTGCTCCAGCCATTCCTAAACGAATGGCGAGCTCCTTTTTTGTACTACCGTCTTCGGGGATAAGTACGCCGAGGTATCTGAAGCTGTCAACCCTCTCGATGATCTGTCCCACGCTAGTAAGGGTCCTATCAGAGTCATGACAGGTTTGGTTACACATCACATTGGTCTTACTAGTGTTAATTTTCAGACCAATGCGACCTGAGTTAGTTCCTAACCCATCAATTGTCTCCTGGATGCCCTTTATTGACTTATCGAATATGACAGCATCATCGGCATATTCAAGGTCACACAGCTTCAGACCGGGACCAACAGCTATACCTCGATCAGGCGGAATTGACCTGCGAAGTATGAAGTCAAAAATAATGATAAATAGGAACGGTGCAAGAACGCACCCCTGTCTCACTCCGGTTGTGACCCCGAACCATTCGGTATTTGAGTCACCTCATTTGATCATCTATCATAGATCATTGGTAAAACATTATTTACAAACCGGAGATGGCACCAGTAGAAATAAAAAATTATTGTAACGAATATTAGTTGACTGCTGTGAAAGCAAACTCTTACACTTACACACACAAATTGCAGTTTCCCACTTTTGATGTGATTAATTTACTAAATTTGTCGTTCCTTCACTAGGTTAGTGTAATAGCAGCTGCACATCGCCAGTACGGTGCCGGTCGCAGCGAGTTGACTGCCAAAGTTCTCTACCTAACATGCGTCATGCAGTATCCACTCTATGGCACTACGCTTTTCCCTGTTACTTATCGAACCCATTGGCAACATGGTAATTATGCTAGTTTATCCAGACATTGATCCAAATCACTCTGTCCTAATAAATGCATTTTTATATTTTAAAAATTTAATATTGCAATATACAAGACATCTACATCAATTCTTATGAAACGTTTGCATTCATTTCTTTGTGCAACGTTTTAAATTTTTCCGCAGTTTATTATAAATTGGCACTTGAAATACATTTGAACAATAGAGTAATTTAAAAAATTCGTTTTTACACATGAGGGAAGTATATTTTAAAAGCAATTTATATATGGCACGTAGGGAGGGAACATTGATCTAGACCAGCGTCTGCCAAACTTTTTACTTCACAGCATACTGTTAAATGAGATTTATTCCGCGACACAAAATCCTTAATAAAGAAAATGTACCATATTAATATGAATAAAGGAAATCATAGGGTAGATAACATTTTTTTAAGTATTCAGTGTATAAAAAAATTAATAATCAAATCAGTGTGAATAAAATATTTTGTTTGTTTTAGGTCCATCGGTTCTTTTAGGTGTGAATTGTGATGGTCTTGTGCTCGTACGGCCAGAAGATAAACAGGTCATGGCTGAACACCGCTATGAAGATATAGAATCTCTGATGGTTGATCCATCTGACTGCTTCCTTACCATCACACTCAATCAAGCGGCCATGCATAACAATCAAAGGTATAATTTATTCAAAGATTATTATTAGTAAATTTAATACAGTTAAATAATCTAGAGCAGTGTTTCTCGACCTTTTTGGGCCCGTGGCCCCTTTTGAGTGTCTTTATTTTCTCGGGTTTACCAAGAATTTCAAATCCAAAATCCAAGAAATTTACAAATTTGCCCAAATGAAATACGTGGGACCTTTTTTTTTAGGTTTTCCAAAAATTTTGAATCTAAAATCACAGAAATTTAGGGATTTCGGAAAATTTACCCGTGGCCCCCCTAAACTTTGCTGTGGCTCCCCGAAACAAAAATAAATCTATGTGGCCTGGGGCCCCCGGTTGAGAAACCCTGATCTAGAGAATATCATCAATGTTATAATAGACGAAATGTTGAGATGATTTAATCATGAGCACTATTAACTGGTGAAAAACTTCAATACTGCATTGCCTGGTAATGTCAACTCGAGGCTGTCAAAAGTCATAATCCTGGAATTGAAGAACTTACAGCAATGTTTTGATGACCATTTTAAGCAGTCACTACTGCCTTAAAAAATAATTTGATTTTATTTAATTTCTAGATGTCTCGTGGTAGAGACTGAACAGAAGGTTGAAATAGCCGAATTGATGGTGTCGTACCGTGCCAGTCTCGGATCGTGGCTTCGAGAAGAGGAAAGCGGAGGAGCACCCGGCAGAGGCGGAGCGCCGGCGGCAGAGAGAGCCAGACTTCACGCAGCGCTGGCAGCCGCTCGCAGACAGGCCGTGGACTCTGGACTTTTGAGGAGGCCGCATGATCCTGCCGCTTCTTTCTTAAGAAATACCCTCAGAAGGTAAACTTTCCTATTTCTGCCTAAGAAGGTTTTTTTACAAAGTCTATTTTTAATAATTACTATAGTCTGTGATTTCTTATTCTTCCACACGGCTTATACTTAATAGCTCTTGAATTATTTACTAGTCTCTCCTGACTATTTCTCAGAGAAATTTTCAAAGCCATTTGAATTACCCCATGCTAAACAATTACTTCAGGATAAATTCGCCTTCTTTAATCATCAAAAAACATGCACACACTTTCACAGATGCAAAATATATATATATATGTTTTAGTGAATTTATGCCTTCTTTAATCTTCAGGTTAAGCAAACATCGTTTGGACAAGGGTAAAAATGATTCAAGCGGAGGCGGTGGAGGAGGAGGTTCTGACGGCGCGTGCGGCGAATCCGCTTCCGGTCCAACAGGGGAGACCTACAAAGGCTTCCCAGGGGGATGGTGGGCGTTCAACCGAACTCCGATCACTCATTCCCTTACTAGACTACCCGAGACGGAGGAACCCGCCGCCGTGCAGATGTTTGGTTCGGTCTTAGCGTGGGCCGGACTGGCACCTCTCGTGACACCCAATTCTGCCAATTCAGAAAACAAAGAGACTAGCGGAGGGGCTGAAGAGCATGTGGCCATTGCGCAAGGCTTACTTGAAAAATGTCTGCGAAGTGAAGCGCTTCTGGCTGAATTGTATGTGCAACTCATTAAACAGGTATGCAATCCTTATATTACTCGATTTCATATTAAATACGATATTATTACTTTGAGAATATCAAAATGAGTATTGCATTTGTTTAATATTTTCAATTATTATGGGGCTCAGTGGCCTAGCAGTACGAACTTATCCATAACAAAAAGATATATCTCTTGATTTATATTTACACATTATTATTATTATAATTTCCTAAATTCATGTCAATAATACACTTTGAAATCCATTTAATAGACAACAGATCATCCAGAACCCGGAAGTCGTTCAGCTCTTCGGTTGTGGGCTTTGGTGTGCGTGTGTGGAGCGGTGGCACTTCCAACAGCTCGTCCTCTGAGAAGACTTCTTCTCGCTCACCTCAGAGCTCGTGCTGGTGACAGACACTCACATCAAGCTAAATATGCAAGATTTGCTGAGAAGGTAATTAATAATCATATTCATTTACCTCCAAAGAACTCCTTTAAACTAAATTTTGCCTATTCTATTAAATTTACTGTAAATAATATCATAAATGCAACGTTGTAAAACTCTCTTATGGCTTTCGGCACAGGTAGTCATCATTCAGGTGTCATTGTTTCAGTTACATCTACGTAGAGCACTGATTATAACCGTGTAAAAATTACAGCATATTATATTTAGCTCTACACTTGTAGAAAATGTTATAGGCGGTGCTGAGCAAATAATAAAAAAAAATGTTATAGGCGGTACTGCGTACGGCTGCAGGCAGGCGTCGCCAATGGGCTCCATCACGTGCTGAAGTATTGTGCTCGGCAGCAAGAAGACCTCTTCACACACGAGTTCACTTACCCGATGGCCATTTCCACTCATTGCAATTCCATCCTGCCGCTACCGCCAGAGATCTTGTCGCCATGTTAGCCGAGAAGATTGGCTTGAGCTCAACGGCCACTGGTAATTTTATTTAATTAATTAATTATTCATGACAACACTTAACATCAAAGGAATTATTTATATCATTGTGCTGCTACAAGAACATTAATCATCCTTGGGTTATGTATTTGATTAATTAATTCACTACATAGTATCAAAATGTTGATTTATGAAATGAATTCTTTTCTTTGCTATAAATACTGAAAATCTTCAAGCAATGATTAGAAGAGATTTACATAACTTGTAATATTATTTGTTTACGTTATGGAGTTATTTAGTAAGAAAATGCAACAATTGTTGTTTTGAGTTTGTTTGGAAAGCTGTAGGAAGAATCTCTGAAGAAAAAAACAAAAGAAATTTGTATAGCTGTGTTGACAAGGGCAATGACCATAAACCATAATAAGTTTTTTAGGTGGACCGATTCATAGAGACGCTTGAGAAGTTTGCCTGATGGAATGTTCAGGCACTGGTAGAATTTTGTGGAAAGATAATACCTAATCATTCGATTTACAAATAATTCTATGTTCAGGCTGTGCAAAAAATGGTTTATGCAAAAAAAAAAATATTTTTAAAATGTTCATTATCATTACAACCAAAATGAACATAATCACATAGAAATTAATTTGAAATAAAAGTTAACTCCCAATTAATTGGTTTGGCCTTTACAATATGGCAATTAAAATTCTTGTCTACTATTTCATAAATATATAATTTATCTTGATATAAGAGGCCAAAAATAACATATATTTACTTAAATGTTCACAGGTTTTGCGCTCTATGAAGTATGTGGAGGGGGTGAACGTAGTGTGAGGTTTGGCGAGCGTGCAGCCGATGTATTGGCAAGATGGGAGCGACCACCCCGTCGTCCTCCACAGCTCCTACTCTTCCGCAAGCATCTCTTCCTTCCGCCTCCACTCTCTCCCTATCCACCTTGCCCTGCTGAGCTTCATCTTCTTTATCATCAGCTGCTGCATCAACTCAGGGCTGATCGTCTGCCAGTGTCTCCTAATGAAGCTGTGAGTACTGTTATTGAGTGTTAAAATGATCCATAGTCTCTTTCAGATTGCAAACAAGACAAATTGATTGCGAGTAGGTCAATTTTGTCTTTTGCACATTTTATTACTTCAATGTGTATTTTAGCCGACATCGATGGCTTAGTTCCATAGTGTTACAACTAGATTTGATAATTTTGAGATATGGCTGACCAATGTTTTGATGCATCTAAACCGAGTGGTAAAAAAGTGGTCATTATTATTTGTCATTTATATCAATTCAATTAATATTTATTGCAACGTTTTCAAAACTGTAAAACGATATTTTGAGTTATATTTATATGAAACTGAGAGAAGATTGTTTATATTTCCTTATTTTCATATGTAAACATCTGCCTAACGAGAAAACTAGTAATTTTTTAATTTTTTTCTTTTGTGGAGCTATAGGAAAGATGTATTCAAATATAATGGGTAATATAACATCAAATTTCAATTTTTTTATATAACAAAACTAATAGAACTATTATGTTGCAGGTCATGTTAGTGGCTCTTCAGGCTCAGGCCAATGGAGGTGATGCTGAAGACGATGACGAAAATCCAGCCAATAGTGATGCAATGTACGCAGAAGTCGCATCGCGTACACTGCCCGCACGTCTCGCTGCCGGCTTAGCAGGTGGTGCTATACGACAACACCACCTGGCACTTCGCGGCACCACACCTGCTCAAGCCAGGCAGTCGCTGCTCAATCTGCTGCAGTCCTGGCCCTTGCATGCCGCTACCATATTTGATGTCATGGTAAGAATAGAAAAAATATTTTTCATTTACCACTGATAACAATGAACCCCTTTTTTGTACTGTATTTTAGTTAAATGGTCAACATCGTTTTGTGGGTTCGAATCCCAATATGACAGTTTATCGAATCCCAATATTTGGACAGTTTCATTGATTGATTTTGGATTTGCGTTCAAAGGTATGGAAGTTTGTGATGTCTGTTCTGAACTTCATCTAGAGTCACAAGATTTAAAAAATTCCTAACATTCAACTCTTTGGCTTTCATAAGCTGTAATGCCTATTTAAATATTAAATATAATTAAAGTAGGAACCTTTTTCTGTTGGCATAAATATATTTAAATAAATCACATATAAAAAAGACCAATTCACAACACCATAAACATCTGTATTGTGGACTAAATTATTTATACCTTTCACAGCAATCTTTCACGTCCAACTGGCCACGGTCTCTTTGGCTTGCGGTCGGCGCCCGTGGCCTTCAACTCTTGAGACCGAGAGCTCGATTACCTCTATGTTGCTACGAGTTTGATAACCTCCTGAGTCACTCTCCTGCACCTGATTGCCTGTTATTGGTCACTGCCGCTGGTTCTAAACACAGCAAGGTCATCTTGACTACCCAACAGGTATGTATTGGATTCGTAATAAATCTATTAATTTTTTTTATGATATATAATATAGTTGAAAACTAATTTTGCCTTTTTATTGCCCTTTTCCTACATTGTTTGTAGGTACATGTAAGGCAAAGTATTTTGTCATCTACTATCTATTGCCATTCTCACATTGTTTTTTGAATTATTAATATTTCTTCAGATATAAATACTACTAGTGATTTTTGACAGTCTTTAGTATTTGTAGCAAATAAATAAAATAAGATTAATATTTGTAATCTAATCGATAGTTATATAATATTTGGCATAAAATTAGACTTTGGGTCGATTTAGATCCTGGAATCAACATCAGTAGATACCACATACCCACAGATGAAGATCAAAAGATAGTAATAATGAATTATTATGGCCTTCAAAATTTGTTTACTGCTCGAAATATAAGTAATATTCTTGCCAAATTATCCCATAACTAAAAAAAACTTAGTTTTTTTTAACTAACTAACATTTTATTTCTGTTACTTGTGATTAATTCTTTATTTTTTTATCCCAGGCATTCCAGATCTCCACTCTAATTCAAGAATATGTAGAAGCCCTGAGCCCGCCTGCTGCGAATCCTCCCGCAAGACCTCTCAGCTCACTTCAACCACCTCATCCTGTCCCGGCGTAAATCCTACAATAGGATTGAGCGAATGCTATATTTTTTACGATAAATGAATTGAGTGATGAAATTATTGAATAATGAAATATATTATGAAGCTCAATCCAAGAGAAATATCCAAATTGTAATTTATATTCCTAAGGTTTGTTGAATTGTATCAAATTCATGTAAACCTATACTTTTGAATGATATCATTGAACTCGCCACCTTGAGCAAAGCTTATATGTCGTAACGATTTGGCAAAATGACATATGAAGCACCTACTAGTAAGGTCCAAGATTTCCAGCCTAAAGGTATTAAAGAGATAATTGAATCAATCAATCGACTTTATTTTTCGGTACAATCATCGTTTATTTTGATAAAAGAGACAATTAACTTTTTTATACCACCAAAAAGCTTATTTGAATTTTTATCCTTACAATTGGCTTGTTCTAACATGTTTGGGCTGAAACTTTTGAACCTTACTATGTAATGATGCAAAAAAAATAGCATTACAGTTTACTGAAGGACTACTTACTCTTGCTGAAAATCTCTTTTCCTAAAAAAAATGCTACCTAGAATTTGGTTAACCTGACAGAAAAGAAAGAGCCAGCTTCTTTTGATCTACATTGCTTACAATTAATGAACTTTGAATGTTTATCTTAAAACTATCATTAGCTATTTTTATTTATCCTAAAACTATTATTAGCTATTGCTAACTGCAGAATCTCTCTTGTATTATAATTAATGTCAATGAAATAGAAGTTAATTCTTACAATCAGGTATATTTAAATTGCAAAAAATCCTACTGATAAGTCACTGTGAATTATGATTATACATATTATAAATGAATTATGTGTATATTTAAAGCATTTACTGTAATTTGCCTGAATTTATTTGAAAGGTTTATTGGTTGTGAATGAAAAATATATATTATCAAATTATGCATTTAACTGTTGCAACATGAAATTTGCCACTATATAGTTTATCGAAACGTAGAAGCCTATTGATTAGTTTTAATTAATTATAAAGGAGCCGATATAACATTATACAGTAGGTTAGATAATCTTTATTATTAAACATTGGGTTTCTATTATTATATCTCAGTCTGGAATAAAACATTCATAACAAAATATCTGTTATACTTTGTCGTAAAAGAATCGGTTTGAAACGAGTTTAACTATGTTTCACTTATAAAAATAAAACAATAAATTAATCTGCTGCTTGATGGACGATTTTTCTTCACCAAAACATAGCGAAATCTATTTTATTTAACTATCTGTATTTCAACGTAATTCATTAATTATTCCCTGTCGTCAAAATTTCTGCAAAGATATTTTGTATTTCATTGTATAAATTAAGGTAACGGTTATATCGTAATCACTTGAATGCTTAAATAATTTTGATGTTTCCAAATAATGTCTAGCATAATTAAATGTGTAATGTAATTATTATAAAACCGTTGATTTTTTAAATATCTACTATTTTGACACCTACAAACTAAAAGATACGGGTTGGAAAGTATGCCTTTGGCGTATTATCATAGACTGATATAATTTACATACTTAAGTGTGCAAAAAGTTTAAGTATACGTAGATGCGCATTAGTTTCTTTTCTTTTTGTGCATATGAATATTTAAAAAAAAAATATATTAAATAATTACTTTCTCACGTATAATTACTAGTGTATATAAAAATCACTTCATGACTTTGTTAGGTGCAATACAGAAAAATATCTTCATTCTGTTTCGAAAATTTTCGTAAACATAAGGGTTCGGCATGAGCTTGGCTCGATCACATGCTGGGGATTCCCCAGGGAGTCATCGATACAATGCACTCAGAAAAACAACAGTATGTCTGTATGGCGAGGAAGCGAATAGCTTATAGGAGACAGCGAATCTCGGAAACTGTGCAATGGTTTGTAAAAAGCGAGAGATAGAGTAGCGTGAATGTTCTTTTTTTGATAATTACAAACATTCTTTCATTTTCAATACAAAATTACAATTGATAACTAATTACTACTATAGTAAAATTATTGTTATTTTTTGTGTCTAATTTCCCCTCCTTCCCATGCCCACTAAAAAAAAAAAATTACACCGTTCATTTATACGTGAGGAATTAAGTAAATATTTTTTAAGTAACAGAAAAAGTTATCAATTTTAAATTTATATTATCATTTATTGATTCTACGATCATAACTTTATTATATTTAATTTAATCTAATAGAATAAAAACCCAATAACCTGCATGTTAATATTTTTTAACTGGCTTGAATAAAAAAATAAATTGATTTAAATATGATATTAATAGAGTAACTTCTCAATTACAGTAAAGAATCTTGTATCTTCTTCTTTCTAAGCTTTCACCTCACCATTGTCATATAACAATGCTTTATCATTACCCTAAGTATAGAAATTAATGAATGATATAGAGAAATCTTCGAAATGCTGATAAAAAAAATTAAACAGTCCAGATAATGTTTAAAACTTCCGACGCGGCAAAATAACATGTAAATATATTTCTTTATATTAGAAAGATAAATTTTTTAGTTCATAGTATTGAGATATAAGAGTATCAATAGTGAAATGACTACACTAGATAAATTAAATGAAAGAATTGTAGTAATACGATTCTAACTGTGTGTTTATTAATTTACACTAAAATCTAAACATGCTTCTCACCATAAAACACTGAAAAATTGTTTTCTTTCGTTTACTTTGATGTTTTTTAAAAGTTTATGGATCGACACCAAGGTTTAGGGCGTGTGATTAATTATGGTTTGGTACGGTGGATATAATCGAATGGGTACACGACGAAGCTAGTTTAAAGTAGCTTTAAATATCAATCTAACTTAGTAAACAAAGTATTATTTTGTATTTAATTATTGGGCAAGAAATATGTTTCGGTTTTTGAAAATGACATGTCGTTTTTCAAAACCTGCACAAAAAATGTAAGGGTCTGCAGAGTTAATTATATAATGTAAGATTCATTTTAACAGAGTGTGCATTTTGTAATCATTTAGATGGCCTACAGAAGGCCTACTTTCAAATGTTTAGCACGTAACGCATTTGATCATTTTTTAGAATGATTTACAAAAAATAAACAGGCTATAGAAACTATCAAAAAAAGTTAGTCACTTTCAACGACTGATTTAATTTGATTCTTAGCGCTTTAATAAATTATTGCAATGAACTGAAACAATAACGCCAAATATTTCTTCCTCGAAGACTTCCAGTGTAAATTCTACACGATCACTTGAGAAAACTCCATTTAGAAAAGTATCTTTCAGAAAGCACATAATCTCCCGATTTTAGTGATAATTTTTATAAACCGTTTTGAAATTTCTACAACTTTGTTTATAATAATTTAAAAATAAGATTTTTATACACCATACATTATATCTGAAGTGCTTCTATGTTTACTTTTTAAAACAGAATCATTCTCTCTTTTTTTTTATTAGCAAATATACAATATCCATGACTATTCTCGCTTGTAAAATGAATTCAGTAAATGGTATTATTAATAAGTATGATAGTTATTCTAAATCGTAAATGACTATCGATTTGCCAATAATTATTTATAATTTCATTATCCGTTAAAATAATTATTACACTGGTCTGGTAACCGGTTTAAAGTTAAAAAGTCGCCCCGTAACAAAACGTACGGCTACAAAAAAATGTACAGTAGAAATAAAAATTATTAAAAGAAAATTTGTGATATTTACCAAATGAAAGGATTGATTTGTTTTTTATGATTTAATTTTAGTGCCTCCTAGTCAAAATGGCCATCTTTAGAATAAAGTATAACATTATGGCTATTGACAGTGTTAGGTTATAAAATTATGTTAATTTAATTAATGAATGATAATTATCAAATTTAACTTCATACAAAATTGTGCAAGTGCAAATATGTTATGTGAAATATATTCTTTAGCTAGGAACTGTATGAATAAAATATGATAAATTTTGAAGCTGGTCATATGATATTAATTCAATGTTTTTCAGGCATTTAAATATAATCTTAATGTATAGGTATGTAATTATTTTTAAAAATATATTTAAAAAATGTATAGATGACGGATGTTTTCTCTGAATGATTTCTTTTGTATTAACAATATGAACACATTAATATTATTCTTGTTTAACGATTCAATGACATGTTTTCAAGACTAGAAAGTTATTACTTAGTTATTATAGATACAGTTAAAATAATACACTGATTGAAAAATGATCAATAAATACTACACAATCAATTCTTTACAACATGAATTATTCCTTTTTTGGTTATTTCATGATTAATAAAAAGCAATTATTCGGATTATTCTATTATTTCTTGATAATTTAATATTTCTGTTTTACATGTTATTGTAAAAATAAAATAATTTGCACCCATGATCTGTTATGTATGTTAATTTACAGGAAAATAAAGATATGCCAAATATTTATGTGTGGTTTTTAATATAATTATGTATTTCAACACCTTATTTCTATTTTACACAATATTCCTTTAGACTTTATTCCACTTTATTTAAAAGGTCAGGATCTGTTTCAATCATTGCGAGCATTGTCAACTTAAGGAATATTGTGTTTTTATTAATATAATGCCTTTCCACCAAGTATTGACAGTGAATACCCTAAAAGAGAACAGTTTGATATTTTGAGGTAGTTATTTATATGACAAACCTAAATTAACAATTTTAAAATCAGGATTATTTGGGTAAAATGGCTAGTGACTTAAATGACAGATTTTCAGATTTAAAATAAATCACTTTCCCAAATTGGATAACCCATTCGATGAATCTTTTAAAACACTATTTAACATTATAAATACAATGGCGTGGCTTTTGTGTCGAGACAGAAACATTATATCCAAGTATGACAAATTTAACTCGAAAATTACTGTTTCCATTCCCATCATCATATTCAGTTGAATGAGGTTTTCGCACTGTAAATGATTTGTTATTGAATAAAAGAATCATCTGGATACTACAGACTGGCGATTAACAATTAAAATTTAACAAATTAATACCTCATATAAAAACTCTGCAGTCCATATCAAGCACAAGTTCACACTAATTTGAATATTTTTTTTCCTAGTTTTACAAGCCACATGATATAAATACAGGCGGACCTCTACTTTCGCTCAATTCGCTATTTCACACATTTTTAGAAAATCTTTCTTTTTAGATTTTTTGGCGATAATGCAAAAATGTTTTGTTTCGACCAACAGGAGTAGGAGAAGGAAATACAAAATGAAAGTGAGATAGGACCAGAAAAAATCATCAAGACTTTAGTAATAAAAAATATGAACGAAGCTTTTATGCATCCCGATACATTTTTTAATATTATGAAAGAATTTGATCCCAATGGACAACGCATATCTCAAGTGTGTAGGGCGATCCATAAAAGCATCACATGTTACAGAACTATCTATGAAGAAAAGAAAAAAACTGTAAAATACAACTAACTCTTGACAAGCTTACTAAAAAAACATAATTTTTATCAAATACATAAGTAAATTTTGATAAACAAAAATTTTAAAGGACAATTTTTGGTGTTTTTTTACATCCCTCTACTTTCGAACATTCAACATTCGCACACATTTTCAAGAACCAATTGTGTGTGAAAGTGGAGGTCCGCCTGTATTATGTAAAAGTTATATTAAAAATAGTATTGACTACAATATGTACATTTTTTATTTAAATCAATTATTTTTTTCCGAATTCGTTATATACCTAACTATACGATTTTGATTGGGGAGGGGGGACATGGAGATTTATGAAGCGTCAAAGTAGGGCGTGACACAAATAACGTGGGGAAACACTTATGTTGAGTAAATAAACACACAAATGAATTTTTAAAAAATATTTGTTATAATTTATGTTTTATTATTACACTTAATTAGATTTTCATACAAAATAATTATCGCTATTGGCTGATGAGAAATATTAATTTATCCTCCCATGAGTCCAAGGAAATCGTCCATCAGTGTTCCGATGGCAAACTAGAATAAAAAATAAAGAATTAGGTTCGTGATTTAAAACTATGTGTACTATGATCATTCATTTTTCATTGACAATTTATTTTTGAAAAATATTGATCCCGGTCGTTGAAGAATGATAAACTGCATCTGTCTATGATAGTTATCATAATATTTCAATGAAAAATACTTTTTTTTAAATAAAGGAATGATTGAGGGAGTTATATTTAGTATGAAAATATATAATAAAACAATAGGCAAAGGTTATAAACTTACAATACCAGTTGCATCTACACGTGTTCCAACGATTTTTAATCGAATTTCATCTTCTGCTTGTATTACTACATCTTCCTCTTTCGTCATGTAGCAAGGAGGATTTTGGTTCGGACAGAATTGCATATCGGCTGGTATTGACTGAAATACATATTCAACAAAAATATTAAGTTTTGCGAGTTGCACTTTTAACATTTTACAAGGTAAATACAGCAAAAATGTTTATTTAATATAATGTGTAATAAAGTGTAATATATACTCGAAAGCCTAGTTCTATAGAACGATAAATCAAACATTAAATTGGGCCGCCTAAAGGTGAAGTGAGCCAACTAGTAAAATGGTAAAACTTTTAACTACAATCACGTCTATTTGGTGAATTACATATTTTTATTTTATGGAGATAACACTATTGCAATGTGTTTCAACTGAGGTTACTTCACTTTTATGATACTTTAAGACATGTAGAATATTACAAATTATTTTTGTCTAAAATACCACTTGGCTCACTTCACCTCAAATGGACCCAATTAATGTTTTAAGTTGTACTACCCATTACATTCGAATTTTTTTAACCATGTCCGTTCTCAATGTGGAGCATATAAATTTATAATGGAGTTTATCTTAACAGAAATGTTTCTACGAGAACTGCTTGTTACTTAGTTGTTCAACCTTTCTTTTTTCAAAGAGAGTAGGGATAGAAGGATAGGACCAGTGGTTAGGTAATCGCTCTCATTACAACTGTTTTTTAGGATAGGATGGGTGGGAGGAAATTCAAGACATCATATACACCCATGTATGTGGACAGAAATCCATAAATAAATTGAAAGTTAGATTGTCATAAGATATTCAAAGCAATATGTCATAAAAAACAGAATGGGTATAATTATTTTACTCCATGATGCTGAGCGTACTTTAAAAACTGTAAAAATACCTGTCCGATATGTGACCACAAGTAGCCGAAACGAATATTAACACATTTCCTTTGCATTATGTCCTAAAAATATGTTGAAATGGTTTCGTCAATTTTTTTTTAAATATACTTACATGGTGAGATATAAAACAGGAGAGTGGTCCGATTTCAGCAAACATGCCCACCTGTTGAAAAATGAGGATTTATTAATGAATTTTGGACCCATCGGTCCGACAGCTGGTCGGATCGACTCGAGTAACTCTTCCCAATAAGAGAACATTAAAGGACAATCCCAGAGAATGTACTCAGCATTCTATATTTTGCCACATGTAAAATTAGGTTCACCTCTATAAGACCAAGCCTGAAGAACTTAGCAGGAAGACCACCATGCCCAAATATGGATTGATTAGCCTAGGAATTGGGTATTGGTCTTTTTGTGATTTTCATAAGCCATTTGACAGTGGGAAAAAATAACAATCATAATGTTAATCAGATAATAGCAATGCATGACCAACAAAGTGTGCCGATAAATTCTGCTGCAATTCAAACACTCTGACAAGAACTTTCTTAACCTTGTTCAAACTTAAGCAAATATTCATATATCACTTTTAGGGTGTTCACTGTCAATACTTGGTGGAAAGGCATTATATTAGTAAAAACACAATATTCCTTTGTACTTCATTCCACTTTATTTAATATGTCAGGACCGGTTTCCCAAATTCCCAAATTTTAATTATGTTTGTAATTACTTTCAATTCCCATTCTAAATTTATTAATCTGAGATGACTTTTTAATTATATGTTAGATGTATTAAACATTTTAATTGTGTGCTATTTTAGAATCACTTTTAATGTAATTGGTATTTTCTTTTCAATGCCAATTGTTGTTTATAACTGTTCATTTTTGTATAAATAGCACTGTTAAATTATATTTTTTATCAGTTGACGATGCTCGTAATGAGCGAAACTGGTCCTGACATATTAAATAAAGTGGAATGAAGTACAAAGGAATATTGTGTTTTTACTAATAAATATTCATATGTCAAATTCATGTCATACTCGCCTCTAGATTATACTATTAGATATACTGAAAGTGTGTATATTTTTTTGTAATTGGTTTGCAGTCCCTTATTTAGGATACGCTGATTTAAATTGTTCTAGCCATTTGAGGTCATGTCATATTTGAAGCTCTATAATTTGCAAGCCCAGTTTATTCCAAAATTGTTGAAGCATGAACCATGAATGTAATTTGGTAAATAAAAATAAATTTTGAAAGTAATTTTAGAAATCCGTCACAAACATGACTTGATAACATACAAAATATCATTCTAAAGTAATGTAAAAATAAAATACTTTTAAAATGTATACTGTTTTTCAAAATGAAATTCAAGTTTAATTTTTAATCATTTTGGAACGAGCCGTGTTTGCAAAAAATACCCTCATTTGATCATGCATGAAGTGAGCTAGAAAAAGTTTGAACCAGACACCGAGTGGTATTCTAGATTCTTCTACTGTCGTTTGATTTCTATAAAGATGTTAATAACCTCAAAATATGGTGCAAAATTTAGGGAATACTTGTTAGGAATTTCAAACTGTCATTATTACCTTATTCACTTGTGTAACTGTAGCATCTAACACTTCTCCTTTGAACGGTCGAAAGACAATTGCTTTATATTTAACAGGATATACAACAAATCCTTGTCCAGGTTGAATTAAGCCCGCTCCAATATTATCAATAGTTGTGACGGCAATCACAAAACCATATCTAGAAAAAAATAAATCATAGTAAATATGTATGTAATTTAGTGGCTGATTACACCATAAAGCACATGAAGCACCTCGGAATCTTGGGGTTTCAAGAATAACTTAAAATATATACTTTTATGTATTGAGTTTAGATTCGAATACAGTTTTTTGCTATCCGGAAAACAAACTTACTCAAAATTATATTACGCCTGGAGCTTTTCAAGTGCTTAATTCACAACTGTTTACCAAACTACGGTCTGCGGACCGATCCGGTTACTGATTTTTTTATTGAAATATTGATTTGTCTTACAGGATTCCATTAAGAATATTTTTCATCCAGCTTTTTTGAAAAACTATTTGAACGTTTCTTGAAAAGTTTGGTGACCCCTAGTTTACAAAACACTACTCTATTTCTCCCCAAAAGTTTACTAACGCCGCAGAAAACAATGCAATTCGGCAGGTAGGAAAATATCACGAAACCATACATTGGATACAAGGTAACCGAAAATTCATGCAAATAACGAAATATACTTCAATACATTTCAAATTTGCCCTATGATTTTCTCGAAGAAGTTCCATTTGACATAGTATGGTGACTTTTTCGTACTCTAATATTATTATTTCGCGTAAATTATCGGTTTCCCTGATTTCCATGTATAAGTTAGCATTTTCTTTGTGTAATTAAAGTGCATGGATATGAGAATAAAAATGCAATACTTACTTTCCCGTGCATGTACCTTCTACTTCGGAGTACAGTTTTTGTTTGACTGTTTCCAAAAGTTGTAATCCAAAATATCTAGGATGCAGAAGAATTTCATGTTCGAGAGATATCTGAAATAAACAATTTGTTATTATATCTATTGACTTCCCTATGTGAATGGGAAAATATGCACGAGTTCGAAGAAACAAGTGCAGTATATTTAATATTGAAGTATTGAATATGATTAACTAGTGGAATGACCGGGTATTACAAAATTCAAATTTGTAGGTTAAGCCGCCGAAAATGTATAACTTTATTTAAAAAATCATACTTACGTGAAAAAACATACTGACGACCGTATAAAGTAAAAAAAACACCAATTTTAATCAAATTTATACGTATCTCTTCACTTTTTCACGTTTATTTATTTTTGTTGACAGACACCAGATACCCGCGTATTCACCAAATTGACAAGTAAATATGGCGACATGCTATCTATGCTAGTCTATGGTAAAATGTCAAAAAACTGTCTAAGACAGGGTTTCCCAAACTAAGTTCCGCGGGGCCAGAGTAGGTGTTCCAAAATTTTTTTTTACGCTGCAACAGTTTTAAAAAAATCTTAAAAATTCAGTTAATTGTTCCGTTATATTTTCCGAACTTGCGAAGTGTTCCATTCCAGAAAAGGTTTGGGAAACCCTGGTCTAAGAAGTGCGTAGGTCAGTGGCTTCCAACTTTTATGTTACTGCGCCTCCATTTGAAGAAAAAAATATCTTCCCGCCTCCCCATCCTTTATTTCATGTAGTACAGAGACAATACTACATGTAGTAATAAATACACGTTTTAAAGGGTAAACAGATATTTTGAACTGTTTGCGCCACCAGGTTGAAAATCGCTGTCGTAGGTTATTGTATGTATTCACATTGGTATTTTGAGATGTCCAGTGTTTGTAATTATTATAAAAATATCTTTCATATTCATATTTTTCTCAAGCATCATGTTTCAATTTTGAAAAAAGTATCAATGATAAATGCATCAATTTAGTAAATGAAAAAAAAATCAATGTTAATTTATCACTTTCAAGATACTCACTAATAAGGAAAGGCATTATATTAAAAAAATAAAGCACTCATTTTTACTAATTCCAGTTTTATTAAATATCGTATTCTCTTATCAGTTGATTCGTCATGAGCCAATCCGGTTGTGATAATATAAAATAAGTGTAAACTTTTACAATGTTAATTAATTTAAACCAATTTCAGGATTTTGTAAATTAAGAAGGAACTAATTATTATATTAATTTATACAATTGATGCATGAAAATTTCCAATCAAAGAAATTTACATTTAACTTCAAAGTACATATAATTGCCGAAGATGCCGAAAGGCGAAACCCGGGTCATTAGTGACAAAATCTGTGTGAATGTACATAATTTGAACGATTCAAATTCAAAGTAAATGTTTTAGAGTTTTCCCTTAACAGCTTAACGACCGTGGACGCGTATTTAAGTCTTTGAAATCCAACGGTAGCGGACCGTGGACGCATATACGCGTCCTACGTCATACATTTCATTATATTGAAAAATCACTTGGTTAGGATTGAGTTTGATTTCAAATGTTAGCAAGAGATGGTAGTATACATATTGACGCATTATTTGACAAAAAATAAATTATTGTTATGCAAAACTATTTCGTGAAAAAACACCCCTAGACGGTAGACTTTTTTTTTGTATGTGATTTTTCATAATATTATTTTACGTTCTGTTTAAATAATTGATTTATAAATCGTGTCTGGTTTGTTTCCCCGATTAGCGACGATATACTTACGTAATATTAGCAGGGTATCCTGTCGTCCAGATGCATTTGTGGGGCGGGGCCCTTAGAGTTTCGAATTGCTTAGTGATTTATTGCTTGGGCGTGCGATGCTGCATTTTTATGACAGCCGAAAACAATTTTTGAATTTTTAAACGAGTGGTTGATAATATTATGACCTATTTAAACTTAGTGACAGGGGTTCTCAACTTATGTTTACGAAATAAATTAAAAAATATTCCTTTGAAATATATTATTTTATGTTACATTACTATAGCAAATATAAATTTGCTATAGTTATGTAAATTTATAGTATTATTATTTGAAAATATAAATTTGCTATAGTATGTACACGTAAACAATGTGAAAAAGTAGGTTTTGCATATTTTAAAAGAAGATCTTTTAGTAGATTTAGGTTTTTTCAGTACACAATATAAGTATGCAATATACAGATGAAGAACCACTGCTCAAATGGCATTGATTTATGCGCAAAGTATCTGGAAGCTAGAAAATAAAATTTGGTAAAGATATCTCAACTGGTTTACAAATTTTTCGCAAAATTGCCCGGCCGCCTGGTGAAATTCTATAAAAAACGAGCGGGCGTTAAGCTGTTAATATAATAATTTCCGTATTTATTTAAAGCTGAGGAGTTTTAAAATGCTTTGATAGATTCAGTTAATTAATAAATTAATATGGAAGACAAGCTATAGAGTTTGAATTTCAGTGATTTAATCATAATTCGCACCAATAAAATGCGTATGTAAATCAAAATTGGGCATTTTGCAAGAAGATCGATGTGATTTTTTTTTCAATTTGCTTGAATTCAAACAAAAATTGATGCACTACCAATCAAAATATTGTTTTTATTTTGTGGAAAAAATCATCTCCTACCAGTCTGAGTTTTCTCGAAAATAATTAATAAAGTGGACATATTTTTCCTTTTGATTTCGCCATTTTTGAAATATGAGAAATGAATTAAGTGCTTTTTTCCAACACTATTAATGATTAAAATATTAACTATTTTATAAAAGTATAGCAAATAATCCAACCCTAACCATATATAAAAATAAAAATTACAAACATCACCGTGTGAATTATTATTGGAATAGTTGCTTTTTTCAAAATCTCTGACAGCTTTAGTCGAGTAAGAGGATTACCCATTTTTTTAAGTGTGTAATTATAATACATCTATATTTTTATCTTTTTACACAACTTCTAAATTGTACGGTCCAATTTAATGTGACCAGAGATAATGTGACACATCTATAATTTCTCAATCTACATGTTTTTTTTAGATGGCTTTGTAACACATCTCCAAAATTTCCCATATGCAAAAAGAGAATTGGGTGTAATCTGTCTTAGATCGAAAATAATTTAATTAGTTATTATTTATTTGATTATGTGTTGTGCTGTGCTTATGATTTTGAGTGAATTATAATATTTTATTGTGTGTTAAAACTTGGTCAGATGACCCTATTCTCGCGTGTATAGCTATTATTTTGGATGGTCACGTGAGTGTTGGACAGTCTGTACAGCAGCAACAAAATTCACCGCATAAGCTATATTCTGCGACATGAAACGATTTTTGTGAAACACTGAAAGAAGAATGAATAATAAGAACCATTGAACATTTAAATTTATTTATAAATATTTCACACTGGATTTACAATCATTATAACTATTATCTAATCTATAAAAGCAACCCAATTTTAACCATATTTTATTTGTATTATGAAATAGCTATTTACATTGATTCCAGATGCAAAGGAAAGATATTAAGAATTTCTTACCATCATTTTCTACCAATAACAATAGTAAAGTTTTAAAATAAAAAAAAAACATAGATACTAAATAAGTTTTATATATTACAAAATATAATCTTTCATTATGCATTTTCAGTAAAACTGTTAATAAAAATATGGTAGCCCTGTCATGTCCCTGCCATGGGTAATTTTTTTAGTTAAGAATTTGACTATCAAATTAGGTGTAGAAGTAAAGAACCAATAGAGTAAGTAAAGTTATATAGTTTTTCCTATATATAATTTTAACTTGTTTCCTTTTGAATAATCTAAAATGTTGTGAAGAACAACTTGAACAGTTGTGTGTAAAATTTATAAATAATCCAACAAAAAATTATGTAATTTCCAAAATAAAACAAAAATACACATTTACATGTCTTTTTATAAAACACCAATAATTTCAACAAACATCTCCTAGTTTTGAATGAATTTCGTGGAATATATAGTTAACGTTAACTAATGCATGGGAGAAGTGAAGAAGGACGTTTGTTAAGCTTTTTATGATATTAAAGACTTTTCAATCACAAATATATTAATAATCATTGATGGATTTTAAGACGAGCACAAATTTTATCAGCATTCTCAGAATACTGTTTTATATATATTTTGAAATTCATCAATAAAATCAAAAATTTATACTGTGCGTATTTTCTTTTATAGAAGCTTATAAAATAATGGAATTAATGTTCATCCAGAGTAAAGAACACAATGGGTATACAAATAGTTACTTCTAAACAGCATAGAGGTAACAGAATGTTATAAAGTTTAACATGTCCCAACAATGTTTCCCTCACAAACCCAATGTAGGAGGAATCGTTCGGGATTTAAAAGTTTGTACTTTAACATCAAAAATTTACCTCATGTATCGTTTATGTCGGTACGTAATAAGGCTTGTCGGTTTTCTAAAACCAGGTATTAAATTTGTAACATTCGAAAGCCAGTCTTTTTAAATTTAGTAACCCGGTTTCATATTAGAATTATTAACAGGGCATCGAACCGCTATTTTTTTCAAGTTTCAAGTAAAAAAATATATATCAGTTCGGTTCCGGTTTTCGTTCCGGCAAAAATAATGGTTTTCGGTTCAACTCGAATCCAAAAGCCCAGGAATTTACCAATCTGCCCAAAATATCTCCGTGACTCGTTTTTTTTTTTATCTCACTGAGGAATTTGAAAATCTCAAAATCCTATACTAGCGTGAACCGAAAAAAAAACCGATATTTTTTTCGGTTCGGTTCCGGTTTTCGTTCCGGCAAAAATAACGGTTTTTGGTTCTGTTCGGTCCGAAGCCCTGATTATTGATGACGTTTTATATTATTTCATTAAAAACCTCAATATTTTGGTTTGAAACTGCTATGGTTACCAATAAAATGTGTAGTATAATAGTATTATAGTTAGGTTTATTTGAAAATATTTTTGCAGTGCTTTTGTATTTTGTATTTTCCAAAAACATGCAACAGAAAATATTGTAATTCTAATACCAGTTTTATCAAAAGTCGATTTTTGTACAAGCCCCAGTACGTAGTCTCCAAAAAACGATTTCAAAGCATAATTCACCTTCATGGAATGAGCAACTATTAAAATTGATAAATTTTATATAATAACAATGCTTTCACAACAAAATTCTTCAGTAATTTGCAATTTTATCAAAAAATATTACACTACCTTTAGTTAAGTGAGGTTATACAAAAGAATTTGATCAATTGGACAATAACATTGACAAATGCCAATATATTTATTAAGTTAATTGTTTTATGCTTAATAAAAGCTGTTTAGTGAAAAACAAACTAACAAATGTATGTAAGTTGTAAACTTTAATCAGTTTGTTAAAAAGACTTTTATATCTAAAAACTATTAATTTCCAAAAAAAAACATTTCACCGTGGGAAGTGTCACATTTGATTTAGAGTGAAGCATGAAGCGTGAAGCGCTTGTACTTAAACAAGTACAACATATTATTTTGGATGTGACCACTTTAATAGTTTTGGGTATCAATTCTAATCTATCATTTGAAATATAATCAATAATGAATTTGAAAGAGCTGCCAATGTGTGGCTTACTTTCTAACACTTCATGGATTAATATTAAGTGTCTAAGGATAACTAAATCCTTACGAAAATCAAATTAGCGTGGAAGTATCAACTGCAAACAATATTTATTAGAGAGAATTGAAAGGTATTTATTAATAAAATAACTCGGGCGAGAGTATCATTTACGATATATTATTTAATGCATAAACGTTCAGCATTTAGCAGGAGTAGAACGGTAAGTTTAGAAATGTGTGACTAAATTTGCTGACATTTGGCCTCAAAATAGGCACAATTATTAGCTCACAATATTTTCTAAATACTAATACTACTATTCAAAATGAAAATAATAACATTAACCCGATTCCGCTGATCAATTTTCCGATTTAACATTTGAATCCTGTGATACAGCATTTATAAAATAATTTTGAAATATTCTTTTCATTTTATAAGGAATCTTTTAGTTCACAGCAGGCAGGATATTTAGTTGGTCGGCGTGCAGTTAGGTCAACTGTTGTTCGGATGGACGGAGGCGTAGACGTTGGCGGTTGCGCGATCGGCCACCTCTTTGACTCCTTTGAGAGCGGCCGCGCTGGCGGTGAGGGTGGAAGCGGCGGACGCAGCCTGCGCGGCGGTGCGAGGGAATAAACCCATCAGTACATGATTAAAACCAGTCACCTGGAAACAAAATTAAATTTATAATACGATCACTCAAAAAAACACCATCATGTTTTAAAACATTTCAATATTGCTACTATTTTTCTTATTTTATTAAACCATATCTACTCCAAATGTGGAGCATGTGGCCTCCTAATGGAGGTATCTCAACAGAAGTTTTTTCTACCAGAACTGCTTCGTTACTCAGTTGCTCAATCTCTGTTTTTTCGAAAAGAGTATGGCAAGAAAGGATAGGGTCAGGACATGACTAGTGGTTAGATAATCACTATCGCAACCCCTCCTTGTAGGAGGGGAATCAGAATCAGACTTCACAAACATCCAGGCCCTCAAACAGAAATCAATAAATTCATTGAAAAAATACTGTTCATACTGGGATATGAATCCGCAAGGTCGGGCATGGAAGTCAACGATGTTGACCATTGCGCTATGGACCCGATTAATAGTTAATATACTCCCAATGAAGATTATTTTAATAGAAGTTGTTCTAAGACTTCTATTAAAGTAACTAACTAAGTCTAACTGTTCTAAGTTCTAACAACTTGTTGCTTGGCCGTTAAGAAAACTGAAAATCTCTATTTAGAAAAGAGTAAGTATTGAATAATAGGGGTAGGAAAGGACTCATGGTAAGCTTATCCTTTTCGAGGGATAGCTTTGAATACAAATATAAGTCGATCAAAAATTAAATTTATGAAACTGTATGTACTGGGCTTCCAACCCGAAGCCAATGAAATTGACGACTTGACTACAGACTTAAGTATACTGTACTACCTATGAAAATTAAACAACAAAGAAAAATGAGATTAAAACAAGTGAAGTTCACTTAAAAATGTACATACCATTTGATTGCAGTTTTTTCTAAAACGATCGATGCCAAATGCTCGAATCGCTCGAGAAAATCCGAGAACTTGGGAATCAACCCATGCAGACCTTCGAGCCTCGCATTTGCCCCCAGCAGCTTCTCGGTAAACTACTCGCTCTACAACACTCTGAAAATATAATGTCAATTAAATAATTATATGTTGTAACATAATAAACTTTAAATATGAATTTTAAGTAAAAATACAATCAATAATGCGGTACAAATTGACGCTCACCATAACTTTGGCATAGCCAAGATTTCTAGTGTAGGTGATGAGTGTTTTGTTTTTTGGATCGACAATGCTCTCTTCAACAATCTTTACTGATTTAGCATTAAAGAATCTGCAAATAAAAGATTACATTTGTGTTATAAAACTGTAATTTTATAATAATTTACTATAATTTATAAGAGGTACATGTATTTTCCTATTGTGATACATTTAAATTGCTGTCAAAAATTCAGAATATATTTTATGCGACAACAACTATGAATCAGAAGAAAATTAAGGTATCGGTCTACAATTAACGCAGTCGGCTGCGTGAGGTCTCGTTATCACGCTGCATGCATCATTTAGATACCTAGACACCTTTTGACGGGTAATGCTATATTGTAGACTGAGACCAGACTATTCTACAAAAGAAATTATATAAATAGTATAACTTCTTTAATCCGTTCAGTGCTGAAAACATGCTGAGCACATTTTCTACAAACCCTAGGTGCGGATTATCTTTCTACTGCAACTCCTACTTTACAAAATAGTTGGGCATCATTTTCTGTGACCTTTAAGCCTTCATTCAGTACCAAACTATTCGTCATCTTGATCTGTTTTTTAGTGCAACATCAATTTACTTCTACAGTAGACTCGTTTTTCAAGACTTCGCTCACAACGACAAACTGTTATTGGCGACATAGATGCAACCCTAGTTAGGTTTTCGTGTAAATTACTATGAGAGTATATCGGATTAGTGCGATGTCCAGTTAGTACGAAGTAAGTTGCCGTACTATCCAGATTCTATTGTACATTATTTAGCAGTCAACGACTGAAATTATTTTTATTGCCAATCTATGACTATGTTTGTTAATATAAAGCTTTCATGTTTTTATTATTAGTATTCAAAAATATCTGATAGTCGAATACATTTTTTAATTGAGAAAATACTTAATTTATCCATGGCTCACAATGACATTGCATTGCACAAAAAAAGCAACCAAACAAAGCTGGTATATAATTATATTGCCCTTTATAATATGTCGTATTACAATATTATGTGTGCTTACAGGTACAAAATATTTATGTGCTAGTAATTAATACACAGCATGCAAAATTAATAGAAAGAGAAAAATAAATCTAATTGAACCAAGTTAAAGAATCATTTATTTAATATAATAATGTAATACTTTCACATTTCTAAACGTTTTTGGTATCGTTTTTTTATAAAAATCCCAACGAATTTTTGTTTTGTCAAAATACAAAGTTTAAAATATGGAACATTTTGGGATCAGATCTAAGCAGGACCAGAGTTATTATGTTTATGATGCACTTAAATAATTTAAAAGCACACAGAAGGAACGTACACAAGCATATTAAATGTGTTTTTGAAGAAGCAGTTAAAAATTGTAATGAAATTGAATCAGCTTCCAATATTACTAGAGATAAGAAAAACTCTAGCTTTTACGGAAGAGCATTAATGTTATTTTCAAAGAAGAGCAGTAACAGTAATGTTATTTTTTAAATGAATTTTTTCTATAATTTATTTATGATTTGACTTTTATTGCTAATTTGTAAACTGAATTGATATATTTTGCCTGCTTCAAAGGCAGGTTACTTGTAGATATGAAAAATTGACTAACTTAGGGTGACCTTCAAGCATCAGACATGCATATGACCTTGACAGTATTTTTAATGTGTCACGCATTATTTTTAACAGTACACTCGACAAAAATAAATAATTGCTCACATCAATGTGGGTTTTAGATAAAGCTATAAAAAAATTACAAAAATCAAAATACTATTATAAGTTTCGGAGCACTGACAACATGAGCATTCGAAGCGAATGAAAACGAATCGCTCTAGATATTTCTGTAGTATAACAATATACTGGTACAAATTTTCAAAAAAAGTTTGGTTTTATATTAGTGCTTGCCTTTCTCCCCATTTGGGGACTCTGTTGGTTTTTGTTAATAAACGTTTTGTATGAAGGCGTCCTTCACGCAACTCCCTGCTGATGACATCTTCTGACAAAACATGGAGACTGAAAGAAGAAAACTTTTTTAAAATAATAAAAAAAAGTTATTTATTCAAGATACCTTGTAAATCAGTTCATATTTTATAATAAGGTCCAAAAAACATTTAATTTAATCTTAAATATTAAGTTGGTAGGAAGAGAAAATCATATCCAATCGTCTTTAGGGTTTTACAATCAATATATATCTGGCTGTAGTGCACAGCACAACACTGCCGCCTGTCTTGTAATATTACTAGTTTGATGAAAATAACAATGGTTGCAATTTTAAAGAAAGGCCTTATATAATTTAAGAGGTCAGAGCACTAAGTGCAATTTTGAACATGATCAATTATAATTCTTTAAATGTCAGTATAAAGTCTATATAAATACACCTTAAACCTGATAAATAAGGATATAAACGAAATATATTTCCATGTTTATTAATCATGCACTGTTCTTGATAAACAATAAAAACTTACAAAAGAAGCATATGGCATCTCATTGAAAATAAAATGAATCTTTTTATTGAAGTTCAAAATTTCAGTATTTGATTTTATGAACTATTTTAAACTGAAAATAAATATAATTTAAGATTTCGACTGAAGGTGCTTGGTGGAATTTCAATATTAAATTTGAATCATTCAAATTATGTACACTCCCACAGATTTTGTCACTAACGACCCGGGTTTCGCCTTTCGGCATCTTCAGGCTTGAGCTTACCCTTTTCGCCAGCGATGGCTTTAGACTCAGTGATACATTTATTTAATATATAAACACGAAACATCCATTTACTAAGCGTCAGTTCAAGTTCATCCGTGCGCTTGAACGCCTGAAGATGCCGAAAGGCGAAACCCGGGTCGTTAGTGACAAAATCTGTGGGAGTGTACATAATTTGAATGATTCAAATTTTGAAAATGAATAAGTTATATTTTATTGATAAAATATGCTTAACTACACGCTACTGTTTTTCTAGCTAAAAATTAACTTAATGCCACTAATAACAGCCCAGCTCTGTAGGAAATTTTATTATATAATAAATATAAAAATGCAAAATCATACATGAGAATTAGGAAAATACATAATTTATGTGAAATGTGAATATAATATCAGTATGAAAAAGACCAATATAACATGTCAAATTGAACTTCCTAGAAAAAATCATACGGCAAATTTGAAAAATGGCGACGAATTTTAATAAAAATATTTCTTAATTCAAATAAATTATCTGTTTCTTTGATTACAGCGTTTAATTTTTTGATGTTTTCATATCCACAATTAAGCATTCTAGCGAATCGCAATGTTCTCTGTGGGTTTTAGTTAATTTTCAGGGAGAAAAAGAGTAGCATGCAGTAAAGTATATTTCCTATTTTATTTTACAAATATGTATTTTTAAAAGTATTCAATAAATATAATTAAAATCGTGTTGAATGAGATAAATTCTCCTGGATATTTCAACATAATTGAAACGTTAATATATATTCTACTGTGTAGATACATTAGTCAGATTTTTTCAATTGTTTATAGAAAAACTTAGTGCTACGTTAAGTCGGAGTTGGTAGGTTTTTCTGAATTACTTTTTATGAAAAAAAATATATTACAAATAATCGTAGATGCCAATTACTTCTCGAGCAAAGAAGTAATTCATATTAAACCATTCAAGTAGAAAAATTAAACATTCAAGTCAAGTTTTACTGTGTGTTATTAAATTATGTATGGAGAGAATATTTCAAAGCAGTTTTTACAATTGTGCAATTGAAGACAAATTCTAAAAGATAACTCGTGAATCATAGTAAGAGGTGTAATTTAAGCTCACCTCTGAGGGTTAGGATATCGTTTCCAGTAGCCACAAGCTACCTGATCCCAACTGAAATTGAATAATATGGTACTCTCATGGTATCTGGCCATTTTCAAATGAAAATATTTCACCGGTGATTTCAAACACTGTTAATTTAGCGCGAATGATTCGATAGCCTGAGAAATTTCGAAACCTCTGAAGATCATGACAAATTTCGAGAACAGCTGAAATAATAAAAAAAATCTTAAAATGTCACCAACATGTCAACAAATCCGCGCAGATATAATTAATGGGTGAGTCTAACAGAGTACAAAGTACACACCGGGAAAAAGCACGAATTTTGACATAAATTTCTTAGTATCAAATATATCGAATTACCTATCGGGCGGATTCAGTAATTCTAGAATGTCTAAGTATGAAATTTTAATAAAGCAAGCTCTGTCATAAAACAAGAAATCATAAGGAGTGAAATTAAATGAGTTTATCCAAAACTTTATGGTAACATAACAGTCTTACCATAACGCCGTAAAAGCCTCTGGCGTGGCGGGCAATATAAGCCTTATTATTGTTCCATAATCGATATTTTCATCGGCCGACAAATCGAGTTTCGACTATCACGGTCTCTATGATCACGGTGTTACCAAAACATGCACTTAACTATATCAATGCTTACACCTATGAGAGCGCTAGTCCCTCCGTACGGATACGTTTTTATGTCAGTGTTATAATCGGAATTCTTCCACCGTCTATTTTTCATGGAGTTTCATTTAGATCCATTGCGCCATTAAGAAGTTCATTCTTTATAATGATAACCAGACTATTATTTGTGAAAAGTGATGCAAAACGGGAATAAAATCCAGATTTTTTGCGGGATGAAACTAATGAAATTGGATGGGAATAAATTCCTTAAAATTGAAAAATATTATTTAAATATTAAACTGATAATTGCATATATTTTTTAGCGTTCGGTAACACTTATTGAAAAAGCGTGACATGTTTACTGATTCTATAAATAAATAAGAAGTAATATTATGAATGTTCCGATGTGATGAACATTTATAAGCTTTTATTGGTTTATTACAAAGCAGCAGTTTTATTGAATATAACAAAGGTAAATTGTATAGTACTGAGACATTTAAAGAAACACTTTCCTAAAATCATTGGTGCACAAACCGGGCCCGCGGGCCGCATGTGACCCGAAATGGCATTTGTTGCGGCCCAAAATAACAAATACTTCATCACCAAATTTTTCATTGAATATGATAAAAATCTGTGTTTGATATATGAAAAAATTATGCAGTAACAAAGGTTTATAATTTGAATCGTCACTGATATAAAACTTAATACTATTCTTAATTATTTAATATGATTATATTTTCACGGGTATACATTTGCGCCCGTAATTCATCTTTTTACAATGAGTACCGTCTGTGGTGCATGTTAAGTCTGTTTTTAGATTATTGTTTTCAAAACACGTTTTTTGTGTTGCTTACAACATTTCCCAACCCCTTCTCAACATCCATCAACGAGGCCAATTCATCATTGCAACTAGAATTGATCGATTTCCAGAACAACGATCAATTTGAATCAAAATATCAGGAAATATCAGATATTTTCCATTGTTTTGAAAATTACAAAAGTAGCGTCACTAAAACTACTGTAACATGCGAACTAAACGTCAGATTGTTATGAAATTTTGACACGTATTATTTGAAGGTTGGTTCTTTCAAAAAGTTATATGGATTTGTCAAGAGATAAGTCAATTATAAGAGTTCTGACAGTTCAAGTTCAGTCAGTTAAAGTTCATCCTTGCACTTGAACGCCTGAAGATTTCGAAAGGCGAAACCCGGGTCGTTAGTAACAAAATCTGTGAGAATGTACATAGTTTGAACGGTTCAAATCCAATATTGAAATTCCACCAAGCACCTTCAGTCGAAATCTTAAATTAAGAATTAAAAAGCTTGCAGCAGTAAAGCGTGTACAAACATAGTATATATACCTAAGCTATAATGCAGGGATCCCCGTCCTTTTTGGACCCTAGAGCGCATTATAAAATATTGGAAGGCACCACCTATTTTTTCTTAGGATATTTATAATTGGACAAGGATAATAAATACATGTTAATATATAATATTTTTTTATATTTGAACAATGAAAAAACAACTGCAAAATAAACATTTTATTTAAAAGTATAAAATTCATTTTAAAAATTGTTGCGGGCCAATGTTGGCGGGGGCACAGAAACCATTCCATGGACGCCATGGCGCCCGCGGGCACAGAGTTGGGTATCTCTGCTATAATGCATCTCTAAAAATACGTCATTTACAATACAAATGTAAATTTTACATACCCATATAAATATACAAAGAGTATGGAAAAATGGCTTCGTCGATGGCAACATTTCTCTGATTACCATT
Organism: Himalopsyche anomala; assembly: GCA_031772345.1. Taxonomy (NCBI): domain Eukaryota; kingdom Metazoa; phylum Arthropoda; class Insecta; order Trichoptera; family Rhyacophilidae; genus Himalopsyche; species Himalopsyche anomala. Next base: position 12,401,584 of record CM062839.1, read on the forward strand.
ACTCAAAATATGCCAAAAGAATTGACTCTCGCATCCGGTCGATCAATTTTTATGAAAAATGGCAAAAACTTATGATTATTTGTTCAAATTATTGTTAATCGGAGATTCGGGAGTTGGAAAAACGTGCATACTATTTAGATTTTCTGAAGATGCGTTTAATACTACTTTTATATCGACAATTGGTGAGTCACTAAATGTCTATCATACGTGATGAATTGTTGAATTTTCTCAGGGATTTATGAGTATCTGTCCTGAGAGTCTTACTGAAAACTTTGCAATAGTGATATATCGGTGATCTAGTGCGTAAAAGTATCTATTTTTGTTTTAAAAAGACCTGCTTTTCTTTTTCAAAACAAAAAAAAATCATTAACTATTAAAGAATGACAGATGAAGTCTAATTAGTGATGGTGTTCCATAGATTATAAATCCTAATTGTATTTTCGATGAAATGATTCATGTTTGTTGCTTGTTCCGGCAAATTGCAATGATATTGGAGAATTATATGTTTCCTATGGTTTATATGAAGGCAAATAATATAAATGACATATCTACGGCCCTGGGTGTAGTGCATAAGTGTAACTTCTAAAATGATGTCACTTTGTTTTCAGGCATAGACTTCAAAATTCGAACAATAGAATTAGATGGAAAGAAAATAAAATTGCAAATATGGTAAGTACATTAAATTTTCGGTACTTCCGTGTTTTGCGCCAGGCATCGAAATGTGTAATGGTCGTTGCTGCACCCCGGCATCCACACGGGGTGTGATTCGAACGATTTTAAAATACGACAACCATATGGGGCGTTACTTGACCGTCTCCAAAATATTAAAATAACAGTATATGCAGAGAGACAAAAGAGTGCTTTGTGGTAATGGTTTCAGATCGATCTGCAGTCACACTTATTACCATCATAAGAAAAAATATAAGACCAGGTACAATAATTTTTAGCGATTCCTGGAATGCTTATTCGGAGATCAGTGCACATTTCGAACATTATACAGTGAACCATCGTTATCACTTCATTGACCCTGAAACACTTGCTCACACTCAACAAGTATAGCAAATGTGGGGATCAGCTAAGTGGGACAATAAGAAGCGTAGGAGGACTTATAGACATCTCTTACAAATTTTGTCCTCCACATGATGATCGTTGCGTATTTCAGTGCCTGGCGCAATACACGGAAGTACCAAATTTTCTATTCCCTTTTCAAATTACTGTAGAATATTCAATTTATGGAATTATTAGCAGCATAAACTTGGAAGTAAAGGATACTAGTTTATGCTTGTATTAAGTTGTTTTCTGAAAACTTAATTGTCAATGATTGTTCAAAATCAATAGTTTACTGTATGCATAATAGGTTTTATAAAATATGTTATCTGTTCTCTGTCATGCTCCATGTTTTACATGTGAATGAGACATCTGGTTTCACAAAGTCCATTTGAGATGTGACAATAATTAATATTTCTTTGGGATTGCAATATAACGAGGAATGTGAAAAACTAATATTCGGGCAGGTTTTATAGTGACCGTTGATTCCTATGCAATTGCATGTGGTTTTTTTTTACAATGCTGGTATCTTTTACAACTTATGAACAGGTTCAGTATTTCTGAATCATGAGAGTTTATCTAAAGATGGAATTTTCGGCTGTACTGAAACTTCCCACCGGGACACCAGAACGAGTGGCTCGAAACTGGCAAACCTGGCAGCCCTAATACATTATAAAAACTGAGCATAGAGAAACGAATTGATGACTATTAGTTCTTTCATATCGCCATACTTCTTTCTTTGTCCATTTTGAAGTGAGATTGAGGGACTCGCTTATAATTATGGTTTAAATAGAAATATACAAATATCTTGCAATTAAATACAGCGTGGATCAGATTTTTGAGGTATCGCTTAAAGTTGTTAATTTCAACAGGGATACAGCTGGTCAAGAACGCTTCAGAACAATTACAACTGCTTATTACCGTGGAGCCATGGGGATAATGCTCGTTTACGATGTAACCAACGAGAAAAGCTTCGAGAACATCAAGAATTGGATAAGGAACATTGAAGAAAATGCTAGCGCAGATGTAGAAAAAATGTTACTTGGCAACAAGTGTGACCTAAACGACAGAAGACAGGTTTGTTTTAGCTTTTCAATTGTAAGATATTTGGGCGAGGAAGTCTACAAAGCTACTTTAGGTCATAATTTTTTAGGGAATCAGGTCACAGAGAATTGAAATATCTAGAACATGGATCGAGGATAGAATTTGATCAACATGTTAAAATAATATATAATTTAATGCAATATTTTCCACACCAACAGAGTATTAATAAGTTCATATAGTAAATGGCATGCTAAACTTTTGACCTTTGTGGGCGACTTCATACTGAATATAGTTGCAACGGTCTACTAACACTGTGTGTGCTATCATTTTGAAATTTTCATTGTTAAAGATTACCCACTATAAAATTGAATACACCAAGAGAGAAGTTACAGGTAAAATAAACAAAAAAATTATACAGTCGATACTCTTTTTATGCGGTAGATTCGTTCTACAATATATCGCATAAAAAATACTTGACTTCCATAGAATAAGTGGGGACATGTTTCATGAATAGCGAGTTAAAATAGAATCGCATAAAAAAATTTAGGAAAATTAGGGGAAAAACACGGCATAAAAATTACTTAAAAATATATTTTATTAAAAAATAAAATTGTTGATTATTGTTTCACTTCAGTAACATTTTGAGTAAAACTATCGTCACTATGACAATGCTAGGTGCGTTTTGCATGTGGTTCAAAATCACTCTTCTTTAGAAGAAACAGTATGCGTATCAATTTCAAAAGGCTATGGTTCTTTACGCTTGGAATTAGTGATCAAAGTATGTTCGGATTTTCTTTTTTCGATATCTAATTGTTTATGCAGTTTGTTATACCCAGAAATACAAATTTTAAGTTTTCCTTGAACCTGAAATGCGCATTCAGAATTTAATCACTTAACAATCTAATTTACTCCAAAGTTGGAGACCTTGAATTATTTTCGCAGTCAGGGGAACTGGAATTTTTTCCACTTCGTCATCATTTCTGGTTCCTTGTCAATAGTTAAATTAGTGACAACATCGTCACTTATAGCACTATCCATAAGTAATTCGTCAATTTCATTTTCGCTAAAGGTATCAAACAAACCCTTCTCCGCCAAGTTCATGTACTAAAGTAATAATTTTAGCTGATATCTCCGATTTTTCAATTGTTTCATCGACTGTAACACACCCGGGACACACTGCTTCTAGCATGAATTTAAAGTATGTGGACTTAATTCAGCGATGACAGATGCAACATGACTTAAACTATAGTTTCTCAACCTTTTTGAGCCCGTGGCAACTTTTGAGTCTTATTATTTTTCCGTGACCCCCATACTCGCTTTTATATAAGCATATAAGTTTTTCAAGACAAAGTGGGAAGTTGAAAGATTTCAAAATAGTTTTAAATTTTTTGAAAATTTTACTTGCTTGCTGATTTAACCCAATAATTTCCCAAAATGAAGAGTCGGAAAGGCTCCCCTAAAATTATTTTTTCTCTGTGACCCCTGGTTGAGAAACCATGATTTAAACAGTTTATAATCGTTTTTTTTTTCCAACGATTTGTACTCTTGATGTAATATTTTGTACGTTAATTAAGTACATTTTTTTAAAATTGGATTTCTGAAAAACCGCATAACTTCAAAATCGCATAAAAAGTGGATTGACTGTACATTTAAATACACTAAGTCTGAAGCATTATAACATGAGCATTATCTGTTGTGGATTTCAAATCTCTAATGTTTATATCTTTACAAACTGTACTTCAATCATAATAACAAGGCATATGGAGAGCTCTCAGTCTGATTATATTCCATATACTTTGTTCAGTGAGAATAACCGTTTTAATTCCAACAGTGAAATATGTAACACTCTGGCTCTTTAGGTTTCGAGAGAAAGGGGTGAACAGTTAGCTGTCGAATATGGTATAAAATTCGTTGAAACTTCTGCCAAATCTTCCACGAATGTCGAAGACGCCTTCTTTAACCTAGCGAGGGATATTAAGGCAAAAACAGAAAAGAAATTGGTAAGGAACATTTTTTTTTAGTCCAATGTCAACTTTAAACTATATATTCTTTTTTTGTTGTGTCTGAATAATTTTGGATCATATCTATGAAACATAACCGGTGGTGGCACAACACAAAAATATTTTTCGTTATCCTATATACTTATATAAATATCACGCGATGGCTTATATTATATTGCCAGTGTTGTTAACTTGATATTAGTTTATTTTTACAATAAAGCATTTCTACATTTGGACATTCTAATAACGTGGATTTTTGATTTATTATTTTTACAAATCGTCAGTATTTCAATATTTGACTTGAGTTTTTTTAAAACTTTCTCTAGCATTCTTTCAAAGATTTCGCAGCAGCGTGAGTTTCGTTTGCAGAGAAACTGTTTGTAAATATTGTTACAGCTAGATTTTCAACAGGTTCATTTTAAGCACTTTTATTATTCATAACGCTCAATTGGAATTGTTATTAATGCAGACACTCTTAGATAATTGGATAAACGGGGGTATTCCAAAGTTTACAGGAAAACCCCAAAGAATATGGTTATTTTGTAACTTTTATAAAAGCAAACCAATTGTCAACATATAAAAAGTCACAGATTTATTCATACATACAATTTATTCTTCAAACAAAGTTAAATAGGGTAGAAGCCATTTTATGTTTAGTATAACTATAAAATGGCTTCTACCCTATTCGGTTAAGCAGTTAATGATTCTAATCTTTGAATGTGTATTTTTACATATTGACATGTGTGCGATGTTATCATCTGAAGACAGAGCACATAGAGAGGAAAAGAAGTCGGGCAACTGACTGACAACCAGAATTGTCACTTTCTATTTGAATGCTTCATACTGCGCTTAAAATAAAATAATATACATATATATATATATACTAGGGCGCCATCCACCCTGATTTATTCCACGTATTAGACTTTGCAGAGAACACAAATGTGTAAAAAACAAAATGTTAATTTTGAAAGAATATGTTGAAATGACTATTCATTGAGTGAATATACAATACAACCTGTATAATTTTGAATATCCAACGTGGGAAATTTAGGATGGATTAACGACTCACTCATTACTATTGCGCTATTATCTTCCAGTCAAAGTCGCCGTTTTATTACTGGCAAATTATATGAAAGATGAAGTGAAGGTGTCCTATAATTAATTTCTCAATAATGACATATACTTATAAGATTATAGTTTATTTACTATTTAATATTTGCCGTCTATTTTTTGAACTGGTATTTTATTTGCCTGCTATTTTTACGCTGTCCTTAAATTAATTAATCGACCAATAAAATCAATCGTTTACATAAGATTTCACTATTATTGTGAAAGTCTTCGATCAGTATGTTTATAATATTTTTCTTGTTTGGCTTTGATTTCATAGATTTATTTATATTATTGGAATAGAGATCGCCACCTCAATACTGCATCTCGGTAAATCCGATTTGATCATTGTTGGGAAAATGAGAAAAGTTAATTCGTTTAACATTCTAAGATTTAATATTTTTTTAAAATACAAACGAAAAATGTTGTTCAGTATAAGAAGGATCAAACAAATAATATTCAATTGAACTTTGTAGATGGAAATGTAAGATCATATCAATAGCAATCTCGATAATAAATCAAGTTACTCAGTTATGTAGTATAAAGGTGGCGATATGTTCTAGAAGGACTTCTATCGAATAGCGGGCATACAAAATAACAGTCCATTCTCTATATTCTATTGATATTTTTTATAGTACTTATTTATTTGTTGTGTATTAATCATTTTATTGTTATTTTAATGCCACCCAACTCTCTCCCACTTGAAGAAGGTAAACAAACATAATATTTTTTTGTATGTGCTTTTTGGTTTCATATGAATGAATTGATTTTTTTATGCTACAGTTTTTTTTATTGCAAAATCAAAATGTAAAAATGCCAGTAAAATTAATGAATTCTGTCAAGAGTTTTCGCAGCTGGCATGTGGCAGTTCTGTATTGATAAAGCGTTTGCTTTTTTATGCATCGTGCATGCAGACGAGCTATGACATTATGCAATACGTTATCACTTTCATCACAAATTATCAGTTCAGAACGAGGATTGCAAAACTGATTTTACCGAAACCGAGAATTCGGTATTCATTATGTTTTATACAAAATTTTTAAGCAAAATCACCAGTATTCTGATATTAAAAGTTAACCATCACATATTTTATTAAAACTGCGCGACGATTTAAAATATTTTTATTCTGCAAAGAGTTGTATCAATATTGACATGTTCCAGAATCGATTATTGTATTGTTATTTTAAGGAATCGTAAGTTATTGAAAAAAAAAAAAGAATCGCCTGTGTGGTCGAGTGGTCAACTTTGTTGGCTTCGGTTACGGAGGTCCCGGCTTCGAATCCCGGTACGAACAGTTTTATAAATTGATTTTTCAATATATGAATTTCTGTTTGAAAGCATGAATGTATGTGATGTCTTGAATTCCCCCCTCCCACCCATCCTATCCTATGAACGGGGCGTATCGATAGCGATTAGCTAACCACTAGTCCTGTCCTATCCCTACCCTTCTATTCCTACTCTCTTTGGAAAAAGAGAGGTTGAGCAACTGAGTAACAAGCAGTTCTCGTAGAAACACATCTGTTGAGATAAACTCCATTAGGAGTCCATATGCTCCACAATGGGAGCGGACATGGTTAAAAAAAAAAAAGTTATTGATGAAAATCGTCCATTTATGATTAGATATATTTTTTAATGACTGCATTTACATAAGAAATATCAAAATACTGATTTCGATTTACTCGCCCGGTATTGCGATCCGAATTGACCTATTTTTTTTTGCAATACCAGCACTAATATTTTCAACACTGGTGTTTGATATGAAATACCGATGTACTGGTTTTAATATATTTATTCGGTATTGCAATCCCTAGTTTAGAAATTTGTCACTCTACTTTACTTAATTTTGCCATAGGTGTTAAATCTTCATTTTAGATTTTACATTAAATGTTTAACAGATTAGTTCTAAAAATTGTCCAAGAATTATCTATTGTTGTGTTAAAATTAATTCAACGTATTATTTGAAGTAAACATGAATAAGCATAGGTTTTAATTGAAATTAACATGTAAATAGTTTTGGTGAGCGTGAAATATTTCTTTGATGTTTTGTGAATCCCAACACAAATGAATTAAAAATGCACAACCTTGCAGACCCTGACCCTGAAAGAACTCCAAAAGCACGTGTCATCTTTTTACATGAGAAACTTTGCAATGTTTTGAAATATGACGAAAAAAAATGGTGAAAAATTATCACAATCAGTGTTTATGTGGATAATTTAGCATTTTTCATTACATATACATCTAGATTTATCGATACTAATGCTGCATTAGTTTTCATTCTTATCGTCCATTGTCATATTAACAATAACTACTTATCGACATCATTAAATATAATTCACGGCATTGAGTATTGTTATCACCGGCCATCTTCTGCTTGATTAGTTTGTTTGATTACTATTTGAAGTCTCTTTTTCAACGCATAATTAATTTATTAGAACCGTAATTCACCTCAGCATCATCATTAGGTTTTCAAATGACAGACTTGACTTGTCAAAAATTATCATTTATTAATAACTTACACACATTCATTCTAAAACGGCATGCCAACATACATTATTGTATAGTGTCATTATACGGAAATGGTCAGCTAGCAGTGAAATTTGTATTCTGATAATTTAAACATATAAATATAAAATACGGATTGTATCATTTCCTTTTCAATTTTATAATTGATTTATTCAGACCATAATACTGTCATGAATGGAAATAATTAATTCAATTTTCTAATACAGAAATACTATGGATGATGTTACGTTTCTTGTATTATTTGTCATAATATGAATTTCACCTTAGCTATCGATTTTTATGACGAATAAAATGAACTGATTAAATTTTAAATATTGTAAAACCACATTTTTAAAAGTTGCGATAATGTTAGATGTATTTTTTTATATTGTACACCGAGCAGCAAACACATGCCAGCTTAAAGATAACAGTGGTATGACAAATTTCCAAATACTTTTTACAAAACGGTTTGTTTTATATTGTGACACAGTGATATTAGCCGAACATTATTGATTCAGTACAAAAGGACAGTTGTTTTTTTTTTAGTCCCTAGTAATGGATGACTATGCTCCCCTTACAAGAAATAGGGTAGTTTTTGGTTATTATTTTATGAACCTAGATAATATGTTTCACGTAAAAATATTAAATGAATTATACTTCAATTACTGTGCATATTTCTTAATTGAAAACGTTTGTCATTTCAAATTTTACGAAAGCAACATCATTAGACGCTGTGTCCTTGAATGGATAAACTAAATCTTTATTAACATGCAAGAGTTTGATCGTGTTGAATTTTCCACAGGAGGCCAGCAATCCTACCGGAGGAAAAGGCGGTGGGGCCGGAGGAGGCGGGCAGCAACTGCGAACGGAACCGCCTCGGCGTCCGCCAGCTTGGCTGTCCAGATGCTCTCTGCTTTGACCCATGCCATACTTAAACACTCGCCGTTATGTCGCCTTTCACCTGCTCCTTTCCAACCTCACAGATAGCCTCATATTCCCGCTTCCGTCAAAACTCCTCCCCTTTACTTCGGCTGTACGATTTTTATAATAGATGTTCTACGACAGAGACGAGTGAACGGTGCAATGGATATTTTAGAATAGTTTTAAAATGTTTATTTCTCAACTACCCTGTGATTATATCTGCAATTACGTCAAAATCGTCTCGCGTTACACGATCGCGTCACACTTTACGTGTCTTATGAGGTAGCCTCAAATATTTTAGTTTTTATTTTTGTACCGTCACAATACTGCGAGAAGAGGTTTTTGTATAGGAAGGTTCCGATACTGTTTGTAATAAGAGCGCATCAACGCCGCAGGCGGAGGGACTCAATTTTATATTAAATAAAAATTTAACAGTAATTTTTACATTTGGAGCGTACGCTCTATTTCTAAAGACTCGCGTCTTAAGACAATTTTAGAGATATTTGATTTGATTGAATGTTTATACAAAATCAGTATTCTTGCTTATTTACATCTTTTGTATGGGTAATTTTATATGGTAATGTTTGGATTCGTGTTCTCAAGATCTTGAAGGTAAACTGACAATGAAATGCAGGCTGCAAGATGTCGGTGTTGACTAACATTAGGCGCAATTAAAAAACGAGTGACTCATACATGAATGGTCCAAAACCTTGTGAATTGCATGTACGTGTTTTGGATATGACAGAATATAAATACACATGCATGCATATATATATTTAATTTTACATAATGTAAAGTATTTAATTTAAAATAAAATTTGAACATTTTTTACGACTGATGACTTTTCATTTTTTTTTATCCAAACCCGCTCCTTATTCGGACTATGGCCACCACAAGGTTCCTCCAAGATTCTCTATCCCCTGAATTTTTGCTTTCTCCGTCGTTCCGTAGCTTCACTGAGTATTGTCATCAGTGGCCTTTCAAGACGACGGGAACCATCCGGTTGGTAGAGGTGAAAGGCAGGGTTCAGACTCTCTTGAAGCATAGGCATCACAGGTTCACTGTCTCTATTGACCACTGGCCTGCTGATGTCTCACTGGTGCATCAAACACTTATTGACTGCACTGATGCGTCACGATGTTTTCGCAAAAAATTGTAATTTTACTAAATTCACTATAATTTGTAAACCAATTGAGATATCTTACCAAATTTAATTTTCTTAACTTCCAGATACTTCTCAATCGAATGGAATGTATGACGTAGGATTGGTTTTCAAAGACTTAAATACGCGTCCAGCGGTCGTTAGCTGTTAATGATGAGTTTTTGTTTGGTGTGCATATAATTGACTTAAAATAAATATTTATTATGTCTTGGGACGACAAATTATGAAAGTCAAATAATTTTGTATACAATTTCAAATGGTTCTAAAACCGCTACTGTAGAGAACTGGATCGAATATTTCGTGCTGGCAGGTAAGTGGTTAAGGTGTTGGTTAGTCTGCTTTTTTATCACTGTGTTTCAGACAAATTCAGACTACCATACCTCTAGTATTGAACGCAGAGATCTGTTTTCAACGCAATGTATAGTTACTCTGGTTTCGTAAGGTGCCATGATTCGCTTCCCTAAAGCAGCACTTAACATGCATGTGTACAACAGGAGGTACTTGGTTCTGACTGAGTACAACTATGAGTCCCAGACTTTCCGCATTGAGTTGAAGGTTGCTCCAGCTATTTCAATGTTATACCAACTATTGCATGATATACCATAGTAAAAACTAATACAAAAATTATTTTGAATATTAGAGAACTCTCTTAACTAGTGGTTTTCACAAAAAAGTTTACTGTATAAAAGTCTCGCGGCCGCACCAAATTATTATTTTGAGGTGAAGTAAAAATCGCAGTTGTATTCACTAAAAAAATGGATAAACTTATGAGTTTATATTCAATAAAAGACAATTTTGAATATCAATATTTACTATGAAGCTGTTGGCGCACGAGAACCACTGGTCTAGATCCTAGTAAGTTTGAGAATAGCCTCGCCGATGTGAAGGTTATCTTTAATGTTGATAATTAAAGGAATACAATCAATATCTACGTAAAAGTTGACTTTTATTATGTTAGATATTTAGTCTTCAGATGTTTCTCAAAGACACAAAACACATATTACACTCGGTCACAATTGGAATAGCAAATTTACGGTGCGCTAGTAATTTTACACTAGCAAACATTGGAATAAAATTAAACAATTTTTTTTATCTAAAGATTTATTTGTCGAAAATATTGTACAATAACAATTAATGTAACATCCCTTAAAAATATGAAACCCTATCACTTAATGAAAGCTTTGCCTGATTCAATTTATTGTCCAACAAATTCACATTTTGATATATTTACAAATATCACATTTTTAAGGCTGGAAGAGGGTATTATATTTTAATTGGCTTTGTTATGTATTCTATTAAATAAGCTACACATATTTTCATATCGAGCTATGGACTTCCGATCATTCAAAGGAGTGGAAGATGCACATATCATTCCAAATAAAAAATCAATAATATTATAATAAGTACAAATAAATAAAAAATAATTGGAAACAGAAACAAAATATTGTGAAATTTTGAAACTATGTAAGCAAGCACCTTGTTTAGTATTTTTTTAGTCATCAATCGATTGAAATATCATTACATAAATCGTTGGCACTAAAAGTCCAGGGCCGTTGACCAATAAAAAAAAAGATGATACCAGGTATTTTGTACCCACCAGCAGTCAAGTCATTCTTGTCAAATGCATGATTTTGTAGATAAATGCTATCAAGGAAAAAAAATGAATATTCTTCCTGCTATCACAATTAAAACATAAGATAAATCAGAATATGCCCTAAATTCAACGAGACAATGAAATGAATTTAACAATAGACGGTTATCATGACAGTTTTACTTGACAAATGATAACAGGCAAGTTTTATTCAATAACTCATCAGATATAGCTATCAGGTTGAGGATGATGATATAAATAGACATTGCGTAATACTTTTGTCTGAGTATTTACATTGCCATTGATGTTACTTTCTTACTGCTGCTGTAAGACGGAAGCTGATTTTTTATGTAATCCACCATTAACGATATTCTGGATCGAGGGTATGCCTCTTGCCAATGACCTGCACGTTTCGCAACCGCCCGGCTTTGAGCTCGCTGAAGAATCTCCGCGCTGGTCGTTTCGCCCACCCATCGCAACCACCATTTCTTTTCCGGAGGTCGTTGAGCGGCCTCGTCAGTGACCATTCCTAATCCCAATTCCACGAGTCGTTCGCCAACTTGGATGACTTCGGTTTGTGGCTGTTTCTTCTGCTTAGTTTTCTTTGAATCCTGTTTTAAAATAAACAATAATTCTGACATTACTTATTTATGATTATATTGTCATCCATAGTCATGTAATTAATCGGATTATTTTTTTCTGTTAACAGCTAGACATATTTAGATAAGATTATAAATATATATTTTTTAACAAATTTAGAATGCAAAAAAGGTTTTAAATTTTTGAAATACCAGACATTTATTTTACTGATGATTTTGTGGCAGAATGAGATTTAAGTAGAAGTGTTTAAGTTAAAATATATCAATATAAGATTTTTGTAAGTTTATTTCTAGTAAATAAAACTTGTCAAAACACTACTATTGAGTGAGAGTGCGTTTCTAAAGCTACCTGCAAGATCACATATCATTGTGAATTTTCCACAACATGGTAGCTCAAAAAGTACAAGTTTTCATGAAATACATAAATGCAGAAATGTCCCGTGGACATAGGAGGGTAGGCAGTCGCCTAGGGGCGGCAAATGATAACAGAATATTTATTTTAAATGGCTGAATATTTTTGATACACAAATTTAAAATGGAATAAATATGATCTTAATGTATTTGATTTTAAAAAATCGTTAACTTCATCGCAAAAACCTTCCTAAAATATGACATTTACCGATGACAGCACTATAGGCGGCAGTTTTGGCGTAAAATCAACCGGAAATGACCTGGGTCATAAGAACACTACTTTTTGATTACGTCGATGAATAGAGGTTAAGGATTTCTATATTTGTATATGTATTCTTAGAATAATAATAAATAATTTAAAAAGTGACACTTATGATTATATAAAAATAGTAAGGGAGCTAATTTAAACTCTGCCTAGGGGTGGCACATAGCCTAGGAACGTTACTGTATAAATGTACTTCATTCTACAATTTATTTTATTCTACACGGACATCTATTCGCTATAAAACACCACTGAAGTGGTTTTGTCCTCAATACCCGTAATGAAGATAATAAGGCAGGAAGCAAACATGTTTCCATCTGTACCACCCTCTTCTTCATGCCAAACATAATACATGCCCATATTATTTGCCAACATTTTTGTATTAGTTTAACTAGTAAGAATGGAGTAAAATATATTTTTGGGTATGAGTCGATGGAATGTGTGTATTGAAATTCTGAATTCACTATCAAAAAACTCAAAACTGACAAAAATTGAGATATGTGTTTGTGGAAAATAAAGACTTTCGTCTACCAATTGTAATGTATGGTTATATATATAAAATGTGTCTACAAGAAAAAAAACACGATACCTTCACAATAGACAAAGGTGTGATAATAGGCAAATGGAGGGTGACATTAGCCAGAACTGCGTCAGAACCTCTGGCGATGGGGGTAAATGTAGCCTCTTGACCTACAGCAACACACTGGAGCCAGCTAACACCATTACCGCCAATAAGTTTAACTCCCCATACCTAATCAAATTAAAATAAATATAAATAATTTGTTATAAATATATGAAAAAATGAAACAAATATTATTGTAGGATATATGTATAATACAATCATATTTATAATATAAGTAATATTTTTTTTATAATGATCAGGAACGGTAACACTCCTAACCAAAAAAGTGGAAATGTATTCCAACTGTATATGATATAAAGAAAGTTTTTTTGACATTTTGTTTTAAAACCGACAGCACAAAAAAAAACATTACAAATTAATGATCCAACGCTCTCTGATGATGATGAGGTAATATTTATAAGTGTCATATCTATGCAATTTTCGTAAACTTGTCTTTGGAAAATTGCCAGCTTATATCGCAATATTATTAGGTATAAGCTAATAAAAAATTTCAAATTTGAATTGGAATCTGAAACTGCAGAAAATTTATTTAAAACCAAAAGTAAATTGATTTAAAGCAATTCTGGCATGACAATAGGTCTTACACATTATTATTTACATGCTGACTTCTTTTTGACCCAACATCAGTGGCGGTTCCTAACCTAAAATCTTAGGTGGGCTAGAGAAAAGCATATTTCCACTTCACCGAATACATTAATCTACAAGCAAATTAACAAATACGACGACCCTACTGCAATGCATGAATTATTATATAATGTAACTAAGAAATAATAGAATATGGAATCCTTAAATTCGTCTCTTTCAAAGTGAAATAACAAGTACCTACTAAAAGCAATACAGAACTGTCACACTGAAAGTCCGGTTTTGTGTTTCAATTCATAAGTATGCGTAATGGCCAGATTCTGTTTAGCCCCCAACGATCAACAGAAGCTTGACAGATTGAAACACAATCGTTTGTGATTGATGACGTTTCCGTACATGCAAATACAAAAAAAATCTAATCGTGCTTGGCGCAGCCCCAGTGTAAAGAAATATTGTCTGTGGTTACGGGCTAAACATCGCTAGCCCTTGAGTGGTGTTGCCAGAGTGAAGTTGCCTGTTCCCTGTGAAGTATTTATAGGGTTATTGTTTTTTTTTATGCCGGCTCAGTTTAAAATTGTAATACAAAACACAATCGAGAATATGATTGTAAGTAGACGTAACATTGTCTTATATTGACAGAGGAAAATTAAAACAAAGATATTATATTCATTTGGGAAAGGTTAGTTATGCTTATAAATGTATTTATTTTGTTCAGCGGCCGAATTGCTGTTCATTTTTATTCAGCCATCTAAAGTTTTGGGTAAAAAATGCAAGTCGGTCTTAGCCCACCTAGCCCAGTACCTAGAACCGCCACTGCCCAACGTAAATGTTTAAAATTAATGGAAACGAAAACTACAATTTACCTGAATGGGAAGCGGCGGTTTGCTTGAATGCCAAATAGGGATACGAATCGGAGGCCTATGACTCACAAGGAGGCGAGGCCCAGCAGGAGAAGGTTCAACGCCGACAACTTTACCTTTAAGCAACTCTTTCTGTTTGATGAAATGCTCAGGTATATCAGCAACACGTGAAAATTTACTCAGCTAAAAAAATATCAGAATTTTCATCTGTAACATGAATGATTTATGTCCTCTATCAACAATATATTTGTTTTTTTCAATGTTGTAGTGTGTATAAAATCCAAAAGAAATACCTTGAAATAGTTGAAAAGATGCTTAACACATCAGATGTTATAAGTGTTCAGGCATGTAAATTGCACTACGAGGATATTTATGCATGTAAATAATATTTGTTTTATTTAATTAAATTGAGATACATCTAGACCAGTGGTTCTTAGCCTTTTTAGTGAAAAAATGTTCTCGCACTCCATTTAAATTTTTTTCTGATTTTTTGTAATACATTTAATATACATTTTTTTATATATGTCAAAATAGAAACTACTCCCGCACCACCGGAAATTCTTTATCGCACCCCAAGTTAGGAACCACTGATCTAGAGAAATAAATGTATGTTTATGATTTCGAAATATTGAACAGTTATTAGAACATTCAATTAACAGATGTCACTAGATTTGTCACAACATTATTGAAAATGTTCCTCGACTCGCATTATGTGTCAAAGTGGAAAGATACGGACAATATGAATACACTTGACCAGATATGTATTTATTATGTTTTTGATCAATGGTTTTCTATAATTTTTGTGTGGTAGCTGTAAAACATTGGAATCGATCTTTTGAATTTTTGAATCTTGTTTAAAATCTCATACATATATATTATGGTATGTTAAAAGCATTTTCATTTAAATATAATGGTTTGAAAATGGTGCCATTTATATGGGCAGTAGTCAGTAGTGTTAAATTTGTTGTTGTTACAAAATTATATTTTAGTATGGAAAATTATATTTTAGATGGCTTTGATTTCTTGTTTCTACAATTAATTTTCATTCTTTGACATTTATTGGTGTTATTTGTAAATATGCGAAATGACAGTATTTTATATAATTATCTACATCAAAACCAAATGTGTAAGTATGAAATAGCAATTTATTGGTATGTTCCCTACTTACTACTACTGTATTCCCTTTATTCTAGGTCACTTTAGCAGTGGAATCAACAAATATTTTGGTGAGAAAACAGAAAATACTTACGGGACGGACTTTATGAATTGCCACGGCTAGTCCCAACCCAGCAATCGCATAGATTCCAATCTGAAAAAAGCCATTTTAGTTGTATTTAAAAACATCAAAGATATTAAGTAGGTTCAACAAAAATTTCATGAAAACATGGTTTAAAAATAGCGCCTTTATTGGCTACCATGTTTTTACACATTTGCACTTTATGTCAAGTATGTACTTGTTTGGAATATTATGACTTAATCATTCAAACTTTTACACAGATGTACAAAAAATATGAAC
This sequence comes from Himalopsyche anomala, assembly GCA_031772345.1. NCBI lineage: Eukaryota > Metazoa > Arthropoda > Insecta > Trichoptera > Rhyacophilidae > Himalopsyche > Himalopsyche anomala. The sequence continues at coordinate 12,417,831 of CM062839.1, forward strand.
AGCAGGTACTAAGTATATTATGCGGTAAGACATACATTGGAAATTTCACGGAGGCATTACTGTTATGAAAACAACAGAAAGGAAGGTTTGAACAATATTTTCACGGAAAAGAGTAAAGCTATAAATTCTATTGGTAAATTTTGATTCATTTTACGATGCATTCTATTCATTGATTACTAATCATGAATACATTTATTATAACATGAACATTTCAATATGCAATTAAAAGTACTATTAGAGTGTGTCAGTTAGATGTGGTAAAACATTATGATAGCATAGGTTTTCTATGACTTTTTCTTGAATAAACTATATGATGCAATGGATTTTTACACTGACAAAGTTACAAGAGTAAAGTATACGATTAAAACTTCATAACTAAGTAGTTGTGGCAAACATACCTGGACTCCACGGGTGTGTTGCTCCAAAGTTGACACAATGTCATTGACAAAGTTTCGTTTTTCAGCCATTTTTCAAATGTTGATAAACAACTTAAACTATGTAACTTTTTTGTTCATATTTATTTTTATCAATTACACAACACCGTTCAAAGCTTATTCGGGAATTAGAATCTGAAATTGAAATGTCAAAATTTAATATTGCCATTGTAAAATACTCGCTTGTAGTTTTTTTTTCTCCAAAGGACAGATAAGAAAAATAAATTGTGGTAAAAAAATATCCTAGTAAAAAAAAAACTATACAGCGATAGTCTGAACATCAGACGATCGCTGTATAATTTTTTCTAGTTCTAAACACTCTTCAGACTCTGACGAGTATTTAGAACTGTTATATGAAAAGATAGATTACCCCATTTTCAGAATTAATGCTAAAAGTACAGCGTAGCGTGTTGCGCATAGAAAAACAATAATAAATACCTAAGTTACGAAGCATTATATACTATGTATATATTTTTTCAGATACCTATAAATGCCTTTTTTATTTATTTGATATTTTTATCAAAAAAATCTTTAACTTATCTTTTGTGAATGAGCAATTGGTGTAAACTGTAATATGAAAAGTAATAAATTTCAATTATATAATTAAAATATATATACTTACTTTGCGAGATAAAAATAATGAATATGTAGAGCATACTATTTTTTTAAAGATATAAATAAGGTATTTTATTTTCTAAGCCAAAAAATATTTAACAATATTTTTGTTCGGATTTGTAAACCTGACAAAAATGACTGAAAATACTTTATTTCATATATATACGCAGTGTCCATGTCCGCTCCCAATCTAGTGTATATGTCCGCCTAACGAAGGTATTTCAACAGACCCTTTTCTACGAGAACTGTGTGTTACTCAGTCGCTCAACCTCTCTTTTCAACAGAGAGTGGTAGGCAGTACCGGCGCGAGGTTATTTGGCGCCCTAGGCAACGGTTATTGGCGCGCCCTTTTACAAATTGTGGAATATTTTTTTTATATGCATGTCCGCTTATAATGTGGATTATATGGCCTCCTAATGGAGGTATCTCAACATAAGTTTTACGAGAACTGTTTGTTACTCAGTCGCTTAACTTTAATTTTTCAAAGTATATAGAATACGATACATAATTATAACGAAAAGATACAAGCATAATAAAAAAACTATTATTTGTTATTAGATTATAAAAAAATAATTTGATATCTCAATTTATGCGCCCCCTAATGATATGCGCTCTAGGCGATTGCCTATTTCGCCTGTATGGTGGCGCCGGCCCTGGTGGTAGGGATAGAAGGATAAAACTAGGAGAGGAGTCAGGACTAGTGGTTAACTAATCGCTCTCGCTTCGCCCAGTTATTGGAGGATCATAAGAGTAGGAAGGAATTTTCAGATATCACAAACACCCATGCCTTCGAACCAGTGGCGGATCCAGAAATTGTCCCAGGAGGGGGCCATTCAATTTGAAAATAAACATGATATATAAATAATACATTAAACAATAGATGAAAGCCTTTTTTCGATTTTTTTTGCGCGATTTCTTTTGAACAGCACCGTAAAAAAATTATTTTTTGCGCGAATTTGAAGAACAAAATTTTTTTTTTCATACATTTTTAAAACTTTTTTACGCGATATTTTGATTTTTGGAATCGATTTATCAAATCATATAAAAGTAAGGTTTTTTTACGCACCACTTTCCTCCAATGTATCGCGTAAAAAAAGATTGGGTGTATATAAAAATAGTCAACACATAATTAAGTAAGTATGTATTCTATAAAACAGTAAACTAAACAATTAAAGAGCCCATTTCAAAATAAAGTTTTAATAAATTAGAAAAATGGAAAATAAATTCTTCCAAGGAGGGGGCCATGGCCCCCATGCCCCCCCCCCTTGGATCCGCCAATGCTTCGAACAGAAATCGATAAATCGATTGAAACAATTCTGTTTCGGACTGGGACTCGAGCCCTTGAGATCCAGCACGGAAGCCAACAACGCTTGCCAATTTCAATAGGCACGCTTGTGGCCTGGAGACCTCAGCCAATTATGAAGTGGAAATATTCACAATTTCGTAGATAGTATACAATGACACAATTTAAGGTTACAAATCGCCACTGATCATTGTATAAATTTTTTACAATGTTCTCTCTTTTACAAAGTCTTTTTTTAGTTTTATATCCGATAACAGAAATGAAAGTATGTAGCTCAAAATGAAGATAGAAATAACAGGGTAAATGATTTTTCACGTAAGTATAAAGTCTTCCTATATTTGTTATTTATTTTCTACTGGACGCCAGGATATAAAAACGAATACATACTCAGTATTAACATTGTGACGCCATGATTGAACTAGGCGGCTTCAGATCGTTTGTTCATATCCCGTTTATACTTTGTAAACAATATTAAAAATATTTTTGAAGTAAAATTGATAATTTTCTAAAAGTTATCCTCGCCGTTCACATAAGCGATCAACTAAAATCTCAAGATGTAAAGATGGGAGCTAGAAATGAATGAAAATAAGAGAAAAGTAATCAAAGTTCTCGGTTTAATTGGTGCGTTATTCAGGTGACAATGTATTTTTTTTAAAATTGGAAATGTATCTTATTAAAAAAGAATAGCGAGAAAATAGTTGTAATCTTTAATTTCGTTTTCATAGGCTATACGAAATATGGTCCTGCTCAAATCAACCAAAGAAGATAATTTAAAAAATGTGTCTTTAAAATCAGAGTTTATCGTTTGAATGACGCCCTTATTTATTATTCATATCCTATTTGGAGTGGCGTTAGGTGACAAATGAACACGAGGACACTTAATGAATGGTCTGTTATTATTCACGAACAAAGTTTACGATCAAGCGATATGTCCGCTGATATGAACTGGCGCATGCCACCGCCGTCAATCAAACAAAATACCTATTTTTCACATTGCTACTGTTATTATTATTAACTAGTATAATAAATTACACCCTCCATTTACTTGGACGAGTGTGATGATAATTTTCTAAGCTCTGTTAACTCCCAAAATGGATTTTGAGCCATATGGGTATAAGTGCAGTATTTTCGAGAGTAAGCCGATAAAACAGATTATTTATTGGCTGTGACTCGAGTTTCAAAGACTTCATTTCTCTAGCTACAGTGAGAATAAGATGTTTGATTATAAAAATAATTCTACTACGACTAATAGGTAATGAAATAAACGAACGCATACACAGTCTATCACTATCATACCTAGTCATTTAAAAAATATGCCGCGCACTAGAATTTGCTGCCTTTAGACAATTTCCCACTTACCTATGTCCGCGAGACGTCTCAGGGTAGGGTTACCATCTGACCGGATTTTAAGAGCTTAGACCGGACTCTTCCTGGATTTCATTCAAGACCGGATTTTTGTCGTGCCACTTAATAAAATATTATAATTCGCTCAAAATCATACGCACAACACGTAAGTAATCGAAAGAATATTAACTATTAAAATTATTTTCCGCCTTTGAAAAAAAAACATGGATTTTAACGACCTGTGACTGTATTTCCTATTTTAGCTTCTGGTAACCTTATTCAAGCCCATGCACGAGAACTATTGAATACAAGAACATTTTTATTGTTGTTCTACCAAATACCACCTTTTACGACTTTACTGTACACCATTGTTCTGAATGCATTCTGTAATACATTTTTTTTTCAATTATCGCCAGAAATGTCTCCTGAGCAAATAATTTGATTATTTTAAATTACAATTTGCTATGAATTAACTAATATTCAGTGATTTTTTAAAGGTGTGAGAACTCACTTATCGTCGAGCTCAATAATTAGAGATTTTTCTTATTAATTTACGTTCCCAATGTGCAGTTTATAGCTTCCTTGTGTAAAAATCTCAACAGAAGTCGTTTCGCGAGAACTGTTGCTAAACCTCTCTTTTTAAAATAAAAAAAATAGAAGAACAAAATTAGTGTTAAACTAATCGCGATCGCTTTACCACGTTTATTTTAGGATTGGAAGGGTTGAAGGAACTTTTTCTTTGATATCACAAACACCCATGCCTTCGAGCAGAAATATATAAATTGATTGAAGAAAATACTGTTCGTACTGGGACTCGAATCTATGACACCCGCCACGGTCTTTCTCGAATACCTAACAACGTATTTTAAAAGATATACTAGCGTCAAATGTGCTCCGGCTTATTACATGAACCAAGGTGACAAAACTGTTGGTGATAGAATCCACGTGACAGAAATAGCGCACTAAATCAAGTATTAAACTCTTGGTTCTGATCACACAGGACCTGGTATTGATTTGTATTATGACATAAATATATAAATGTTACGATACTCTATACATGAAATTAAAAAGAGACATAGGATAGGGACAGACTGTCAATCCTTTCCAAGAAACAAAAGTTTTCAAAGAAAAATAAGATAAAAATTCCAAGTATTGATTTGAAACAATAAAAATTATGCCAAGAAAAAGGTGCCGGAACGGTGTTCCATCGCGTTACATGGAAAAAAATCACTGCTTATATTAAAATGAGTGGGGATTATTATAATGGAAATATTATGTTTATTTTTGCATTATTACGACCCCTTGGGTCTGTCTGTAGACGCCGCAGATGGTAACGACATTAAGCGTAGAGTCACAATCTGCACTAGTCGAAGCGCTGTTTGTTGTATAGATAAGTAAGTTTTAATGTTCACCCAAAGAATCTTAAAAAAAGATTTTTAAAAATAATGATTATATAGATTAATAGATATTAATAGATTCCAACTCGGCCTATTTATTTTATCGAGTAGTCGCACAAATCCAATTTTTCAGTTAACTCGTGTTTCCGTTTTTCGCACAGACAAAAAAACAAACAATATTTGCCACTTTTAAAACAAAGGTATACTTACAACACGATCGGTGAATCTATTTTCTATTGCGCGATAGGAATATAAAAACTGTTATTTGTATTTGGTAATATACGTTATTATCATACCTGGTAATTCGTGTCAAGTTCATAGAAATCTTTCAAACAACATTATTGTGCTGGATGTTTTTTTGAACTCAAACAATAATAATTATTAGAGCGAGTTCTTTACTGTTATCTTGCTTATCATGTTGCCGTGTGTTTATAATAATTTTCTCAAATTATTGAATACAGAAACGAAACTCACGCAGTAAGGACTTTTTATTGAGTATATGGACAACCCCTAACTACAGTGGGACGAAACTTTAAGCCACAAAACCACAAAGTTATACATTATGTTTTAAAATCTCTTTTTATCGAATTAATATTTGACTAGTTTATTTATTTACTATTTTGTGGTGTCTAGATAGATTTGCTTTCATCAAAAAGTTTTGTTTTGATAGCTTAAGAATAGTAATAGTTCAAATTGAAGGATAATTAATACAATAACATACGTATATCTGCTGACAACACACGATTTCATGCACAGACCAGATGGTAAGTTAAAAGAATAATATTTGGAATCTAAATGGCGATAAATTTATATATGGATGAAATGAAATAGTTATCAATAGCATGTTTCAGTTTATTTCCAGACGCTATCAATTCAAAATACCCGAGAAGTCTTTATAATGACTGACAAAAAAAGGACTGCCTTGCAATGGGCTCGACCAGTACAATTCCATCCAATTTTACACAGGTTTGTTGTACAACTGTTGAATATAATATAAATATAACTATCAGTTTAACCAATGCTCGATTCTCTAGTTTTCTATCAAATACTTCTAAATTTAACCTTAAATGTTTGCCGTTTTTAGATCTATCTTAGTTGCTGAAAGTAAAACAATTGAACCGAAAGAATTTATTTTATTTGATGGTAAGTTGGAAATGATACAATATATTATATAAAACACGTTACATAATTCAAATACATAGACTATTTATTAAAAATATCACTTTTTATTGTAAAAAATAATAATATTGACAAAGCATTTAGGTGTTCATTTATTTCCCGTAAATCATTTTTTGTTATAGAAATATTTCCTGCAAAGAAAGACATGTCAAATGGAAATAAAATTCAAAAAAATTTCAACACATTCAACGATACATTTCATCGTGCCATAGGCCCAGTTCTTGTGATTGGTCAATGTTTTGGTGTGATGCCTGTTTGCGGAATTTTAAGTCCTGACGCCACTTTCCTTAGGTATTTCTGATTAATAATTCAATGTTTGCAAATATAGCAGTAAAACGTCTCAATCAAATATAACTATGTCTTAAATAGTCAAACTTTATCGCATAACAAAACAAACAATTGTATAAACATTACGGATTCTCTTTTAGTAAACATACGAATACCTGAAAAAAATTAAACACTTAGTGTATTGCATTAAAATAAATCAGCGCTTATACTTATTGGATTATATTGATTTACTAAAAAATCGCGTATCTTACATTGAATGTGAAGAATTGCGATATATGTACGTCCTAGTCAGACATGTTGATATGAAAAACTTCCACAAGTTTTTTTTTAATTACAGTGGAACCTCTCATAACGAGTTTAATTTGTTCCAGAATCTTACTCGTTATGTGAAACACTCGTTATGCGAAACAATTTTTCCCATATAAAACAATGTAAAATACAATAATGCGTTCCATGCCGAAACAAAAATCATTTTTTTATATATTTAACGTGTATTCAAGTAAAATTACATACTTATTAATTTTTAAGGAGCGTAACAACCTGGAATGCGATTTCGATTTGCAAAAAATGTTGAAAATTGACTAGTTGATGCTTCTTAATGTACAATGCAACAGTTTCACATGCTTTCAGCTTTTTTCTTATTGCGCCAGAAGATTGTTTCTTTGCTACTTCCTCCTCCTTCACTAATAAACTCTTCTCCATAACTTGCTGTGGAAAACAATGCAACTCCATAAGCTTTTCGGTGGTCAGCTCTTGACTCATTGGCGGATCCAGAAATTGTCCAAGGAGGGGGCCATTAAATTAGAAAATAAACATCATAAAAAGATAATACATTAAAAAATAGATAATTTAAAAATAATATATCTATATAAAAGTAGTCAATACATAATCAAGTATGTATTCTATAAAACATCGTAAACTAAACAATTAAAGATCCCATTTCACAATAATGTTTTAATAAAGTAGAAAAATTAAGAAAAAAATCGCCTCAGGGGGGGGCCATGGCCCCCATGCCCCCCCCTTGGATCCGCCAATGTCTTGACTGTACTCTTTCACAAGCTCATCAATATCGTTGTTATCCACCTCTAGTCCCATGGTATTGGCCAAAGATGCAATCTCGCTGACTGTAAACTCCACAGGTACTGTTTCAAACCCCTCAAAATCACATTCGACAACGCTCCTTGGCAAGGCTTCTTCCAAGCTGAAGTGAGGGTTCTCTTGGTAACCCTTTTTCACGCCTTGTCAATCATCTTGCGGCAAGCAACGATGTGAAAGTGATCTTTCTAAAACTCTGCGTCACTCGTTATGCGAAATATCGCTCGTTAAGGGAGCACTTTTTTCACAATCTGTTTTGCTCGTTATGTGAATTACTCGTTATAAGAGGTGCTCGTTATGAGAGGTTCCACTTTATAAAATACACATTGAAATAAGATCTCACCTGTTATTATTTTAATCACTTCGTCGAAATTGTTGTGTTTTATCGGAGTATTTTGAGGGCTGACTTTTAAGATCGAGGTCTGGATATAGAATAAAAGAGCACATATACCAGAAGGCATACATGACATTCTCACAATTTATTTTGGAACTTAGTGCCTTATTTCAGGAATAAAAGATATTATGTAATATATATTACCGCGAGATAAATGTATGACCTTTGTAAGGCTATGGAAGATTAAAATGATTTTAAAAGATTGCTTAAAAGATTTTTTCAATTAAATCGACAGATTCACCTGGATCAGCTGGAGAATTTTGTACAGTCTTATAACAATCATGGCATCGGCAATTCTAGGAGTAGCATGCTTAATGCGCATTATCTACACAGGAGTTGATATTTTCAAAACAAGTATGTTAAGTAAATAATAAATATTCATAATCGATAATTTTTCGATAGTTGCATTTAGATTTTAGAATATACATATTTGAAAGCTTTTGGAGTTCTTTTGACGCACTGAAACTGATATCTTAACATAAAAGACTTGACCTTACGACCTTTCAGACTTTCGTATCCATATTCATAAACTAGATTAATATGAAGTTTATCGACCAATTTGCCACCTGTGTGGTCGAGTGGTCAACATCATTGGCTTCGGTTACGGAGGTCACGGGTTCGAATCCCAGCACGGACAGTTTTATAAATTGATTTTTCAATCAATTTATAAATTTCTGTTCGAAGGCATGGATATATGTGATGCCTTGAATTCCTCCCTCCCACCCATCCTATCCTATAAACGGGGCGTATCGAGAGTGATTAGCTAACCACTAGTTCTGTCCTAGCTCTATCCTTCTATTCCTACTCTCTTTGGAAAAAGAGAGGTTGAGAAACTGAGTAACAAACAGTTCTCGTAGAAACACTGTTGAGATTAACTTCATGAGGAGTCCATATGCTCCACATTGGGAGCGGACATGGTAAAAAAAATAAAAAAATATATGGACCAGTGTTTGTTTTGAAAAAAGAAGGTCCTGGAACTCACTTCTTGTGAAGATTTTTTTTTCAAAACCATGTCCGATCCTTATGTAGAGCATTTGAATTCCGAATGGAGATATTTTAACAGTAGCGAGAACTGACTTACTCAGTTGCTCAAACTCTATTTTTGTCTCCTGAAGTGCAACTCCACAAAAAGCAGATCGCCTACAGCAGTACGTTTGTAAAACAGTCGAAGTTTTGTTTCTTCTCTTCAAAGACTTGAACTATGTACATACTACATTTTATTTTTATTTTTAATATAATGGTTCACACTAACATCACAATTCAGATATTGTAGGTCCTGACGATTCTCGGAAAGCGTAATACATAAATATAAGATCCGAAAATCAAAAGTTTTAAAAGCAAAATATTTTTTTTTTCGAATATTGATTTGAAACATTGAAAATGTCAAGAGGAAAGGTGCCGAAACGCCGTTCCACAACGATACATGGAAAAAAGCACTGATATAGACTATCATAGCAGTAGAACACTGTAACATATTCTTTTTTAAAAGATCGTGTTGAATGATGCAAGGATCCTCTCCCTTCGCCTTATTTTCAGGTAGGAGTTAGGTGGGTAGGAATTTAAAAATCAGAGACTTAGGGTAGAAAAAACAGTAGTTATATTACCAAAAATATTCTCAGCCCTGTTAAAGGTACCTTTTTTAGGGTGCGACGGGAGGTTGTAGTTTACTTAGTTACTACAAAAGTGCGCCTCATCTAAAAAAAACGGAATTTCCTGTTCTAAAAGATTCCAACGGGCAACAGAAGCTTAAATCATCATTTATCATTTTAGTAAATATGGATTTAAAAAAATACATATAAGACGTTATCAAGAATTTACTAATTAATTTAAGAGTTTACATCTCGGAAACAATATCGTCATCATTGATTAATTGGTTTTTATTTGTATTTTAGTTAACCTCATGTTCTACGGCAGTACATTTTTGTCGCTGGTGCTGTTTCTGAGATTGGCTCCCCATTGGCCTATGCTAGTACAAGCCATTGCTCATGATGAGCATCCGAGAGTGTACCCGAATTTCAAATTGCCGAGACAACGAACGCTTCGAGTTCGCTTCGCCATTTGCTGCTTTACCGTGTTGTTCATGGCTTTAGGTTGTATATTCAGTTATATTTCAACACATTCTTTGACCAAAATTCCTCCAATAAATGTAAGTCAAAAAAAAAAGACAATGTATGTCTCCGCGTGGGCGGAATAGTCTACTTTATACTCCTGTCAAAAGGTGATAGGATGCAATTATGACATATTTTCACTATTTCGGCTACAAAGTATTCGTCAAATAATTTTTAAATCTTACTTTTATATCTCCTTCAAACGTATAAGCAATGGATATGTATACTGGGTTATATGTTATAAGCAGGCCTGTGGAGTCGTGTCGAAAGACGAAAAGAGACGACTCCGACTCCGTTTCATTATTTTTTACTTATATATGTATATGTACTCCATCAGATCATCTTTAGTCAGCCAAGCATGCAATGTCAACACGATGGACTATTGTGGTTTGAATACACATCATTAAATATATATTATATATATATATTTTAATGGGTCTAAGTCGCTCGTTTTCACGACTCCGACTCCACAGTCCTGGTTATAAAGCCATATTTAATTATGAAAAAGTAACATTCTTACCAAAATTTTTAAAAGTCACCGACTTTGACATATTTCTTCCAAGTACTTAGCGTTATTTAAAAATGGTTCTGTGGATACTTTCTTTAAGTATTTGAGTATATTTATTATATAGCTGCATCCTTTAATCATTTTTCATGACAGAGCTTTGCTAACTGTTCCGAATCCTAAATTATGTACAAAAAAGGAAGCTGAACCAGGTGTCGTTTGGTGATTTGGATATGTTCATTGTCGTAAGGCCACTATAAGATCTAACCTCGCTGCCGGTACTACGCGTATACTTCAGCGCCAGAAAAACTCAATCACTCTCTTTAATAACTTCTACAATATTTATAGTACCACTACCGATTTGGATGATTGTTTTTAAATTAAGAAATGACAACATTATTCTTCTTCCGTTTTCATAAACAGGGTTGCTCGGTGTATTAATATTATCCACTGAATGATTCTGTTCTTATTTGTTTAAATATTCTCTCTTTTCGTCAATACTTGGTAATAATCTTGCACCTGTACGAAATTTTAAGGCTATCAACAATACAATTCAATTAATATCACTTAGTGGAACATGTGCTGAGCATTGTAGCAGGGATTGCCGTGGCTTTCGACTGCTTAAATGGGAGAACACCTGCCGAGTCTTTTTTTGTCAATTCGTACCCACAAGTTTTCTACTTCACTCCGTTTGAACTTTGGAAAGGTCCATTATTACAGGTAAGCTGGACGTAAGCACTTCCAAGCAACATTCTATATATATAATGTACCGATATTTTATGCAACCAGGATTTGTGAAACATCTTTAGTCGGAATTCGGAGCTGTAACGAAATTAACAAAAATAATAGCAAATAGTCGAATGTGCAGATTTTGTAAATTTTTGTGAAATGGAATAATGTCTTTAAAATATGATAACGCAATTAAGTTGACAAATTTACAAATTAAAGAAATAGAGTCTATTTTGCAATTGTTTATTTCCACTTGAAGGATTAATTTTTAGGTTTTTAATGACTTGATTTTTTATCGGGTAAAATTATCCGCTTTACAGAAAAACAGTCGAATGTACCGTACCGTAAATCTGGTATCAAAATAATATAAAAAATTGTTACACAAAAAAATAATACATTAAACTGAATCAATGAGTATTGTGATATTAACTAAAGGACAACCCTTTCGTGTAAACAGAATAAGGCGTAACATGACTTTTAAGCACGTCAACATTTTAATGTAATATTTACAATTGATTAATTGATTTTATTTGTTTTTAATAGATTGCAAACTTGGGGTCAACATTCAACTGGAATTTTATGGATCTTTTCATAATTGTTGTCAGTTTGGGTCTAACAGACAGATTCGATAGACTCAATGATAGACTGGATGCTGTTATTGGAAAGGTAAACATCTGTGTTACGTTGTAAATAACCCTTAAGATAATTAGTCTAAAGATGCTTCTTAAAGAGGTGACACCCGTATCACAGTTTATTACACAACCTGTGTTACAATTTAATATACGTAGAGTCTACAGTAAAATTCCGATAGCGTGTTAATCAATTTGTTGGAAACCACATACATCCCTCGTTAACAATACCGAAATATACTTTCGATGGATTCGGCGGTAACTTTGTTGAAGTTCATTTTAATATAAAATATATTTTCATGATACAATGTACCATCCTCAACAAAGCGTGTGTAGTAACACATTAATTAACATTACGAGTAGTAATACAAATATTTATTTAAGGAGCATTTACTCAATGCTTGAAATAATAATTAAGTACTTGTTTAGTGAGTGGATGCTAAAGAAGCTGCTGAAATTATACATGACTTCCGTTCCATAGACAAAAATCTTATTGGCAAAGATGCGCAGCGATGGATGTCCCAATAAGCGCACGAGGCGGGTGCTTAGGACCTTTGAATCTTAGGGGCATTAAAATAGCTCGTAATGAATACAGTTTTTAATATTCAATATCTACAACTGGTGATTTATCAATAATAAAATTTCTTGAAAGCTATCTATATGTTGCTATAAAAATTGTATTGGATATGATCGTTAGCTTTTTTGTTGCAGTAAAAAAATGTACGTTTGTACCTAACACGCCGACTATGCAATATTAATTTAATTAGTTATAGACGAGGTAACTCGTCTCAAGCATGTTGAGCACGAAAAATTAGACAAGATATCTCGTCTATGGCAGCCATCCAGTTAAAGAGAAAAACGAATCGCCAAAGAAAATTAATTTGTTTTTTTTTGTAATAGAATCTCCCAGAAGATTTTTGGCGATCTGCAAGACTAGAGTTTGCACAACTTTCGAGTTTGGTGCGACTCGTTGATTCCTATATCAATGAAATTGTTCTTCTTTCGTTTGCCAATAATCTCTACTTTATTTGCCTGCAACTATTTAATAGCCTCAAGTAAGTAATATCATCAAAACTACACGCTTTTCTGTTTCATATGTTTCGGATTCATAAGAAACTGAATGTGCTGTTAAGTTAATATTTTTAATGATTTTCAAACATATTATAATTTATAAACGTACTCGCAGATAAAATAAATATTTTCAATATCACAACAACAATTTTTTACACGAACAAAGTTGACAATATAGAAAGTGGAATGGGACGATTATATAAGAAAGAAAAGTGCTATAAATTCATTGACTGAAATGGTAAAGTTTTCACCATTCAAACTTAGAAGTTTACAATTATTAAAATATTAAAATTGGATGTGATTCTGTAGAAATTAATAAATACTAACATAGTTCGTATTCCATAATATTGGTGAATAGTACAAATTTTCCATCCCTATAAATTCACTTCATTATGTATAGACATTGTAAGTTTATGACGAGGCGTATTAAATATGACACAAAAACCTAATTATAGCGATGGACATGATGAACATCATTCGGGTCCAGGTTGTGGAAGATCCAAAGACGGGTAAGATGAGATTTGCAACCTTTCGAAAGCTTTGATTTTCTTTGGCAGCTTTCGCCTTTAGTCTGGCGCATATTTAGTCTGAGCTTGTAAATTTTTGCTTGAGCGTAAGTGAAAAAATGCGCTTCACCTGGAAAATAAAGTTTTTCGGCGTACAATGTTAATATTGTCTTGTATCAGTGTTAATCAGCCAACTTTTGAAAGAAAATTTTTGGAAACACATAATTTTAACATCGAAATATTAACTATAAGTGAAGTCAATTTACCATTTTTTGTACCTATGGATGTTTTATCTATTTGAATTTATTATTTATAGTGCGTAAACGCTTTTTAATATTGTGCTTCAACTATATATTCAATTACTAAACATTATATGTTAAAAATGTTTTTGCTCGATTCTTTCCTTTGATCGTTGTATAATTTTCACCCAACAATCAATTCATTACAAATCCGTGGATAATGTGTTTTTCTTAATTCACGTGAAGATTTTTTAAATGCAATACTTTATTGTAGCATGGTTTTTTTTAAATTTAAAACACCATTAATGATAAGCATTCAATATAATAATATAAATCTGCATCTATTCTATTTAACATTTGAAAGGAATGTTTGTCCCGTAATAATCACGGTATAATTTCATTTTGACACGGAGCTTTTTCTTATGCTTTAAAAGAAAAGTGATTTTACTATTGGTGTTTTTTTGCTGTTGCTTCAGATTGAGTTTCTAAGGTAAACTGAATATTTTCACAGTGAGATGGAGTTAGGATTATGTAACTGTAAATATATAATTTTAAATTCAACTTTAAACGAAATGTTTAAATATAATATGTGACTACCATTGATATACCTACATACTTTTATTCTATACTCTTTCGCTAGGTAAATAAATGCTGACATTGTGTCATACAAAATACTGTTAGACTGTTTGTTAAGTTTTTTTTATTTTGTTCTTAACTTCTGTCCATCATCAACATAATTCGAGTTGAGTTCCCCTCATGCAAGCGCTTACAGCCCAATAGCCAATGCATTGCTTTGCAACGCGTGCACGCACACCCATGCCCACTTGTGTCATATTTCTCGAAGAATTTAAGCTTTGCGAAGGTTGTGAATGCAGACCGATGCGGGGATTTTCACACGTCGTCTACTTCACCTTCTCTTTCGGATTCCTGATGGTGAGATCGATATCCGTGTCGCTGTATGCAGCCAGAGTCCATTCGTCATCCCAGAAGCCGGCCAGCGTCATCTATGCTGTGCCATCGGCGTCCTACTGCACTGAGGTTTACTCAATTCCAATAAAAAACACAACAATACTTGAATTTGCGTGTAGGGATTTTGTGGCCAAAACTTCCCGGGAATTATATTGTTTTTTCTAGTCTCTTTTGCCAGGAAACTTAAAAAATATCCTGAGACCTGAATTTATTTAAATAATTTTGCATAGAGGGTACTTTAGTATTTCGGTCTCGAGACCTGAGAATTTCCCGGGATTTGAAAAAAATGTGACTTGAAAACTGGGTGGTTAAAAAAATGAGATAAATTGAAATAAAGTAATAAATCGATTCTACTTACTACATAAATGACAGGAATCTTTTTTGTTTTAAAGCTGTTGTAGTTCTATTTTTCAACCATGTCCTGCTCCCAAGTCCCAATGTATTGCATATCGACTAACTACTAAAGGTGCATCACAAAATAAGTTGTTCTGAGAGAACCGTTTTTTATTCAGTCTACTAAGCTGTCTTTTTGAGAGAGTAGGGATACAAGACTTAATACTAGGCAGAACTAGTAATTATCTAATCACTGTCGCTGCACTGTATATTAAAACAACTGGTCAGAGTAAATTAATAAAATAAAAATTATACTATAACTAACATACTTACAATGGTAATAATTACCAAGCTCGCGTAATACATATCCTTTTATAATAATAAACACTTGGGTAAATAATTTTATTTGTTTGTTTTATAATATACATACAATGCAGTTTTACAAAAGTACAAATAATAACAGATTAACATATTTTTGTAGGTTCTTCGATTTTTGGAACAAGTAACTACGGATGTGGTAGCATTTACAGGTCTAAACTTTTTTTACGTCACTCGAGGACTTATACTTACAGTAAGTTATAATTTATAATCACTCTCAATTTCTTCTTATTCTTTTTATCCTAATTTTTGATAATTCCGTCTGACTTTATCGTAACGTGACGGTGACATTTTTGTTTTATGCAGACAGTTTTATTTTCAAAATTGGAAGATGTCAAATTAGTTTCCATTTGAAATATCAACTGTGCTGCCATTCTGTATAAAGTTATCTTTAATCTTTTATTGATTACATATTTCCCGTTGCATTTTCAGATTGCGGGCACTGTCGTCACTTACGAATTAGTTCTTGTGCAATTCAACTCGCCAACACCTCCTGTAACTGCAAATATAACGGTTACAGATTCTTGTGGAAATCCACTGAAAACTTAAATATTCGCAATAATAAATAAGCTTTGAAACGCGACTGGCCGAATTACTTTAACCGATTTTTTGACCGTTGGCAATGTATTTGCAATACATTAAGTTTTTACCAAATTCATTACGTAAACTTCATATTTTTCAATGCTGTCTTTGATGAGAAAATATTGCATGGAACTTATTTGAATTATGAAATTCATCTGATGATCTAGGCCCAAATATCAAATGTCAATACCAATTTCATTAGATCATCGTGTTTATCTCGTATGATTTTCTTATTTTAAATTATTTGATCCATTGACTATTAGCCATTTTTTTAATTAAAAAAATAATATATTAATATTGATTTGATTTGTTTTTTGGTGTGTCTTTTAATACAATTTTTTATGAGCAAACAAAAATAATATTTTTTAATATCATATATCAATTTTTAATATTATATATGACACTCAAAAACAAATTCTTAATTTTTTATTATACATAATAGTGTACATTAAGATTTGGTCATAATTTCATTACATAAAGCGTATAGTTCCAAAAAGTGATATGTACACAATTCAATTTTTGCCGCAAACGAGGTTTTTATGTTTAAAGCAAAAATTAATTGTTTTAGGTTAAAATTCTTTTTTCTATTTTATTCTCTCTTTAAATAAAAAAAATGCGTTTATTTTATGATAAATCATCCAATTACATAAATATAAGCAAACTAAATTTTCAAGAACCGGATACCAGAATCAATCAGATATTTTTTTTTCGCAAGCTCATATTGAGTTTTGGAACAAAATCTTTTTCTCACTTTGTATAAAATTGGGTGTTCAAAACGCACATATTTTTTTCTCGATTTTGGCAGTGTGTAAATATCGCTTTTTGTCACTAGGTGTCTAATATCAAGTAGGGCTATAACATCACATTTAATATATAAAAAGATATTAGTTCCACTTCAGCAAATGTATAGCTAAAAAATAAATACAGTAAAGTAAGCAATCAATGTACAATTACTTAATTTCAATAAATGATAAATGAAATAATATTTCCGTAGTGTAATTTTTTTTGTTAGTATTCTTTGGCTTAAATTTGTGAAACCTATTCCCACTATGAAATTTATTATTCTTTCCCTTTTTTTCATTGCTTATTCAATTAAAAAAACTTTGATAGACTTATGTTGTCGATTAAAAATATACTTTTAAAAAGTATGCTATCCCCGGATATGCCATGACATGTAATTATTTAAAAAAATGTTTACTGTTATATATAATATTATATATATGTATATTACGTTAACTATTTATAAAATACATAATGGTGACTTAGATATAACTAGAACCTCTAATCCCGGGATCCCGACCAATTTTACGATCCCACAATCCCGGAATCGCCTCTAGTACTAGTCCCGGGATTTCGGAATTCACTATAAGACGTGAAAAATCCGTTTAGTCAGCTATAAAAATAATTTTGCGCTGAAAAAACTTTCACGTTTTCAAATGATTGTAGAATTTGTGAATCCCCAAATTGAAAAAGATCTTTGGGTTGAAAACTATATTAGAATCTCTCAATCTCTGACTTTTTCCCAGTGATCAATCCTGGGATCCAAAAAACCTACATCCCGAAATAATTGTTAATCCCAAAATTCTCATGAAATTGTGGCATATATGTATATGGTGAATGATCAATTCCGGGATCCCGGGATCACAATAAAGGTCTTATATAACTTATAAATCAGCTTTAAAATGAAATAACATGTAGAAACAATAACAAAATACAAAAGTATTATATTTTATTGTTGTTTTTATTTACAGTTGGCTTAAATATGCATGTCCCCATATTTTTCCACAATCTCACCTTGAAATCAGTATAAAAAGTCGTATTTAAGCTTTTTACACGAGTTATAAACGCTGTTTATTACATTTATTATTACGCGAGAAAAAGAATGATTTTTAGTTACAGCGTAAATTTACAATAGATTAAAATTTTGTAGGTGAAAATATATCAATCAGTTGGCGTTAGAACCATTGTTGTCACATTGCTTTGTTACTAATTTGACAGCCACAATTTCGGTCATAGAAAAAGGGATTCATTTTGCTTGGTAACATACCAGTTACCCTATTTTCACGCAATTATTACTCGATTAACAATCGCAGAAAATAGCTGGCTACGTAATAATGATACATATTTTATGGTCGTTTTGTGATATTGAAAATTGTTTATGAATGATTCAACAAAATATAATTTATAGATTCGAATCCAACTTCCATAACGTTGATCGTAAAGTATTTTGCTTAGAAATAAATTGAAAATTTACTTCACAAATCTCATGAAAAACGAGCAGTCGATCATGTATAGAAAAAAAATATCAGAAAGAAAACCATCCAACCTCAATCTTGGACGTATAATATCGAAACGAAGTGTTAACAGGTTATATAAAATAATTTAATATCCATATTTCTTTCATGATAAATTGAAACGTTCTTCTGAAAAATTCGAAGCATTCTTTTCGTGATTTTCAGGAAAAATGTTTTAGAAAAAAGTAGCAGTCAACATTCTGATGTCATCATTTATAACGGTTAGTATATTTTTCACTAATTGTATCGTCATAGTAATAACTTGTTTGCATATTTTAAAAAAATACACAATTACAGTTTACTTAAATTAGAATTAATAATTTAAATAAATTCATCTGACTTCTACTAAATACATTCAAACTAAATCTGAATTGTTGTGAATATTTTTGGTGATTTGGTGAAGTGCAAAAATTGTGCCCGCTTCTTTATTTATATAAAAAATTTAAAAAATCCTCCATTTGATTTCTAGAATAAATTTATAAATAGTACACATAATTATTAGAATTTGATAGAAAATTACGAAAAAAACTCGGCCAAAGTTATCCATATGCTAGTTTTTGGATATACGAAAATAGTTTAAATATTTTTTTACCAGTAATTAAATAAGGTCGTGACCATTGTAACTTATTACTACGTAATTGTACAGGTTTCGTCGACCTAAAACTATATTATTTTCGTTTAATAAAATTAATAACTACATCTGCATGACTACAGGTCTGCACTTTTTCGTAATTTTTATTTGGGAACGCGTTGTTATAGTTTGTGGTAATAGTATTTTCATTAATATGGTATTGTTAATCACGCTCTGCATATAACAAAAGTTTTTCTCAATATCAAAAATAGTTATACTTTGTGTTTTTTGAATTTAGCATTTATTACGTTGGAACTTATTTTGTCCTCAGAGACAAATCGCTCCAAGCAGGACACATTCAGAAATTATAAGAACAGAGATGACACATTCCACCGAGCAATCGGGCCGATACTTACTGTGGGGCAGTGCTTTGGAGTGATGCCTGTATCTGGTATATTAAGTGATGATACAGCTAATTTAAAGTGAGCTACAATTAAATATATACAAATTTAATTTTAAATTAGTCAATTAAAAACAGATTCAATAAATCAGATGATATATATTAACAACCAAATGTGATATACATACTTTTATAAATTCGTTAATAAAAACAACCTCAACAATATTACAATACACCACAGATCTACTATATTTTCTCTGAAACTATGCCCACCCGTCAGTTAAAGTGATATATATCAGGGATGGCGAACCTTTTTGGGTCCACGTGCCAAAAAGCCTCAAATATAATATCTCGATTGTGTGGCGTGCCCAAGCGGTATTTTTTTTAAATTTAATCAATATTTTATTTTTTTAAACTTAAAAAATAAATTGTTTGAACTTGGAAATCGTTCGCGTGCCATCCAAATTCTCAAACGTGCCACCTCAGGTTCACCATCCCTGATATACATATAATGCAATCGATTTATTTTTAGCAATTGAGATATTATACTATGTTCTTCTACTTTAATAAGTGGCAAATTTCGTAATTTACTTGTGATTGAGTTGTCAAAATTTGCTTTATATATGTAAGTTCAGTAAAACTGATATTCAATATCAACACCACAGAAAAGATTTTATTTCACAAATATTTAATAACAAGCACATTATACTTTCCGCGTTAAAAATGTTGTAGATCTCTGATAAAATACGTTCACGATTATTTTTAATCAATTGGACATCGTGTAAGTCGTACAGTCTACGGCGTAGCGCTCTAGTGTCGTAGACATACAGCAAGTTCGTGAAAAGAGTAAAGAAACAACTTTTTGAATCTAACTATTTAAAATCCTCGTGAAATACGGATTTTTATACAAGAAAAGTGTTTTATACAATACACGATTTGGTCTTTATAATATTCAACCGAAATCTATAGCCAATCCCATTTTGCATTGGGATTATTGAGTGTTTTTTAGGTACTAGTTATATTTTTAAGACAGGTGGCAATTTTACTTGCCCAATATTCAATTACAACATAATCTTACACATAACATGCATCTTGTGCAAGCGCAGTGTTGTGCTATACGGTGCGTTACACTGGCAGATAAATCAAAATAAATAAACATACATGAAGAGCAAACATTCAAAAAGTGATTTTTCACATTTTTTAAAAAATGCCGTTTAATATCAGTTCTGATAGTCCATATTAAAATCAATGAATGGAAATCACAATTAGTGTTCAAATAATATTTTTTCACTTATAAACTTCTCGAATGTTTGCTCCTCATATTGTAATATTTTGTTACGCGTCTCAATTCTATTTACGGGTTTCTATCGTATACAAAGTAGAATGGAATTAAAAAAAACGTTATGGATATTTATTTTTTTTGGAATAATTTGGTTTGTTGTTAGTTTATCAATTAATTAACGCGGATTTAAATATGTATATGTCTTTTAAAGGTTTACATGGAAGTCGTGGAGAGTGCTGCATACAATTGTTGCTATAATATTTACGGGATGCATGGTCATCATAAGTTTGATACATATCATCGTAACCGGGGCAAACTTGACCAAAGTTGGTATGTATATCGGCGAATTAGAAAAAAAAGATGAAAGATTTCAATACTAGAATAGAAGTTCAATTTAATAAGCATTATATAATATTATATGAAGCTGATAATGCTGTCGAATAAAGGTGCGAGTAAAGCACAGTTATTTCATTTACATGTAAATATTACCAACTAAGAAATTAAGTGTGTGAGAAAAGTTTGCGTTTGAAAAGATTTTCCTAGAAAACATACGACTTACGTAACAGGAAATTTATAACAATTTACTCATATTGATATTAATTTAATGAAGTAAATAAATAAAAAAACACAATTATTGAAATGTCTATGAATGAAGAATTCATGAGTCTTCAAGAATGTAAAACACCCATTTCTTTAACTTTTATATACATATTTAAATTTGTATATTTATGCGTTATATCAAGTTCTCGCCTGAGCAGCACTCATCTGCGAAGTCATATATTTTTAAGACAAAAAAATAAACGGTAATCGTAATATGAATGTCATCAATATATTTCTAGTGAGCCTGACATTTTTTGGCAGCACATGCTTATCTCTGATACTATTCTTGAAATTGGCAAAACGATGGCCCTCGTTGAGCGTAGCCATTGCACAAACTGAGTATCATTTAAAATCTTCCTCGTATGTTGATCTGCACAGAAAGCGAACACGTCGCTGGACTCTGAGGAGAAGATTCTGCACATGCTGCTTCGTGGTTTTATCTCTTTCACTAGGTTGTATACAATTTATGCTATATAGATATAACGTCTTGACTTATGAAATCGTGCTAAAATACAATATTATAGGTTCGTAAATATCAATTAGTTAATTTAGAGAAACTGAAATTTATTCTCCATCGGATTCATCATTCACTTGTACGGCATGAACTGTCAATTCACACCCACGTGAAAAAGTTTTTTTCTACATAGAAGGTAACGGTAATTGATTATGATTATTAATATATCTCTGGAATGTGAAATCAGTTTTCTGATAGCGGTACTTTAAATAACTTCAATCTGTTAGAAAACTCTTAGAAGAATAACCGTATTGTGTTCTGCATATTGAAAATAAAAAAAGAATTAATATAAAGTATCTAGCTACTATGGCTACTAGCAATAAATAATTCTGAAGCCTTAAGCGGAGTTTATATGTATACATTTGTGTGACAGCATAGCAAAGATTCTCGTGAGGCACGTTCTTCAATGTATAAACCTTTCTTCACACTGGCCAATAATTTCCCGGTAAGACAGCTTACGCAATGTTTTGCTACAACTGGGAATGTTTGACCATTGAAATATTCTGATCATTCAGATTTTGACTTAATCTAAGATATAGTTAGATATGTTTAAAAACCGATTATCTAAATCTAAAGAAGTATTACATTTTTCTTAATATTTTTTTAAATAGTGAATTGTAAAAATCTGCCGTCATTCGTAATAAACTGGTGCAAAGAAAAAATGTATTATCTGTTACAGTGGAGCACATATTGAGTAACATTGCTGGGATTGTGATTGCCGCACAATGTGCTAAAGAGCGTCCACTCCTTGAGACGTTTTTCTTATACTCTTACCCTCAGGTGTTTTATTTTTCACAGTTCGACGTTTGGTTTTGTCCTTTTTTGCAGGTAAGATTCTCGGAATACTTTCTTCATTCAACATTCCCATTAAGAAATAAGAATATTTCATAGTTTATTAAATATATATGTTAATAAATGTATTTAAATCAATCTATGAATAATTATTCAAATTGACAGAACGCAGATGATGATAGTGTTGCTATAATATAATAATTAGTAAAATTCATGACAGCGGTGTAACCATCTCATAGCAGTCATGCAATGCATGAGGGCCCAGCAAAAAGGAGACCCAAATATAAATCTATATACTCGATATAACTAAAATGTTTAGGGGGTCTTGCCAAAGATCAAAGTAATAAGGGAGTATGCCATTTTAAATGACGCTTTTAATTTTATTATCCAGTTTGCAAATACGGAATCGACATTTAATTGGAATTTTATGGACCTTTTTATTATAATAATCAGCCAAGGGCTCACTGACAAATTTGAGAGACTGAACGAGCGTCTCGATGCTGCCACTGGAAAGGTTTGAATTCTGATTTATAAAATTTCAAAGATATAAAGAATAATAAATATATTTAGAGTAAGAAAGATAGATTATGTTTTATACCAATTCATAGTGCAATATAAAAATATGACTACATCTAGAAATCGGCATTCTCTGTGAAACTATTAGGTATGATGAATAAAGATGTTGCGATTTGCAGTACGTCGTAACTAGATCTACGCCCTGCTACGCCTACTCCCAAACTAGGTGGATAGTTAAAAATGTATGAGTTTTGATTGCTATACTAATAAAAGCTTTTATTGTACTCTATGATTTGCTACATCAACAGTATAAGCATCAGAATCAATGTCATCAACGGAATAATATAGTTAACATATTCAATTCACAGCGAGAATCTAACATTTGAAAATGTTTCAGGTAAATGTAAAGTTGTTGTTATACCAATAATTAGGCAGGATATGAGATAATAGAAATATCATAAACCCATATCATTAGGATACAATTTCATACGCTAATAAAAAAAAGTAACAATACACGACTTGAGGATTTAATCAACGGGTGTCATCACAAGAGCCTTAAGGATTAAAAATACAAAACGCTGTACACACCTGCTTTTATCCATGTCATTATCAAATATTATCATCGGAGAAAAATAATACCAATGATTTATTTTGTCAGTAATTAGGTAGCTTAATTTTAATATTTTTTAACCGTTTTTCGAGCTAAAGACTTTTAAAATGATTTCAACAATATATAACTCACTGGTTCTAGTGACTGCCATCAGTTTTTAATTGGGAAATACGTTATTGGAATATTATTCATTAACTTTCACTGACAACTTAGCATGAATAAAAACGATGGGATCAATTGTTATGTTATTTTTTTTTGTTTTTAGAATCTTCCCGAGGAATTTTGGAGAGTATCAAGAGAAGATTTTGTAGCACTTTCAAGATTGGTCAGACAGGTTGATGACAATATCAGTGAGGTTGTTTTTCTGTCATTTGCCAATAATCTGTACTTCATTTGCGTCCAGTTTTTTAACAGCATTAAGTAAGCAAATGGTCGCATAGACCTAGTGTACTCGTGTTCATTTGTTTTATGTAGTCCTTATTTAATAAGGCGTTTGAAGTATTATTACGTATTCATAAACTATATCAATGTCATGACTTTTGTATAGTATTTGGAAGGAAACATACAGTTTATGTGGACAATCAAAGTACGATGTAGGTTTATAAGAATATCCATTCCACACATCAGAATGACTCGAAATAATAATGCTAGAAGGTGAGCAGCGGATGAACGGCAGATTTAATTTGGCTGCTATTCGCCTCAGTGTTGGCAGAGGATAATGTAGACATGAGTGTTCAAATCCTGGTCCAGAGTTTTATATTATTTCACAATGCCCAAGACTCACAAGTGTACTACATCCGTAAAAAGAAAAAAATGTTTTTACCATTGCGTTTTTCTTAGATTCGTAAAAGTGATTTCCTTTCGACGGAGACCATTTATCACTTGAAACCATTTTATATATTAATATTAATGTTTCTTGTTTCAAAATTTTTAAACATGCTTCCATTTGGTTTATTTATCATATTTTTTTTACATATATACAGTGCCGACGCGAGGTTATTTGGCGCCATAGCCAACGGTTATTGGCGCGCCCCCTTTTTCACAAATCATCCCACTTTTTAAAAAAATATTATTTTTTATAAATATCCATGTTCGCTCCCAATGTAGAGCACATGGCTTCCTAATGGAAGTATCTCAACATAAGATTTTATACGAGAACTGTTTGTTACTCAGTCATTCAACGGCTCTCAAGGGTAAAATAAAGAATATCCATAATAATATGATCAAATGAAAAGATTCTTACAGTGCGACTGTTTGCCGATGATCTTTGATCGTCCAGAGAGTAGGTGGTGTGGTATTCGAGTAAGCCTTTATTCGCTCTATTTTTTTTTATTTTCTTATTAGCTAATATTTTGTAGACCGCTGAGAAGTTTCTCGCATGTCATCTACTTCACATTTTCATTTGGATTTTTGATGGCAAGATTTTTGTCAGTCTCTCTTTTTGCTGCTAAGCTCAATTCAGCTTCAAAAAAGCCAGCGGCTGCTACCTATGCAGTTCCATCTGCTTCCTTCTGCCTTGAGGTAATACACTTCTTAATCATTAAAAAAAGACTCACTATGTTAGAATATAACTTAAGAAAATAATTCATGAAAAGTATATTCGAATGTTTATGCTATGGATGAAATGATATCAAGATTTTGAAAGTCAGATTAATAAAATATGGTTGCTATAAAACGGATGTAACAGAATTATCTCTTTTTGAATTTATCCCGGCAAGTATACATTGCATGAAATTTAATTTGAATGAACCCAAAGGTGTTGTACAAAAATATTTGTTTTATCGCAAATTCATTCCAATAGGTATGAATATAATAAATGTTGTAAGTATAAATCTTTCATTGTATTCAACATTTTAGTGAGGCTATTATATTAGTTTCTGGTTTGAAAATCTGGTGGTTTTTGAAGCTTTATTTATTCTTCCATTGTGACTGAAAAGTTTTTCCAACTGTTTCCCTTAACAAATTTCTTTTAAATTATAGGTTCTTCGCTTTCAAGAGCAAGTGACAAAAGACGTCGTAGCTCTTACAGGTTTTCACTTCTTTTTTGTCACTCGCGGATTAATACTGACGGTATGTTGAGCCCACATTTCATTAAAAACTATACGATGTGACGAAGTAACAATCATATTATTATTGTTAAAATATTTTCGATCCGTATATTCTTTGATTTAAAATAGAACATTTAATATTTCAAAGTTTATTAAGCATTTAATTGTTTTTTTTTTATAAAATCGATTTATGAAAAGCAATCAATTGATTTAAAATAAGATATACATCATAAATATATTTTATTTTCAGATTGCGGGTACTGTAATAACATATGAATTAGTATTGATGCAGTTCAATCCACCAGCCACTGTAAATAATACTGATATAGATCCATGTACTGTGTTTTTTAATCACAATAATAAATAAAACAAATCAACGTTTTTATCTGACTTTACTTCTATAAAATTCCATATATGAATTTCGATTTGTTATGGATAACATATATTTGATATAAATGAAGATATAAAGAAATACGTGTATCTGAAAAAGCAGGCGTAATCGATAGCGGCGGATTACCTGATAAGCGCACGTGGCGCGCGCTTGGGGCCTCCGAAGTCAGAACTTTAGGGTCTTTAAAAGATTTTATATATTATATGTACATTGATCTGATTGATTATCCTGTCATCAAAAAATACAGGGCCTTTTGACCATATTGCGCCTGTGACCTCCCAATTGCTTAATGCGTCACTGGTAATAAATATTTTTTAAAAATCTATTAATCAATCTTAAGACAAAGTAATATTTTATTAAATTTACTTTTGACAATTTTAAATTATTAGCCATTTGATATAACCTATAACTATGCATGTATTATTTACTCAAAAGCGAGAAAGTATATATTTTTTTAAACTATTCAATGTTTATTCAAATAATAAAATACAATAAACTTCTGCTTTTCGCAAAAATATTTTTTAAAATTTGGAGTTTAAGTAAATTATTTAATTCAAAAAAATATAAAAATTTAAACATACATAAAAGAAAAATTGTGCTTTTAGCCACTTTTAAATAACAAAAAAAGAATCTGAATTTGAACGCCGACAAGTTTTATATAAGATTTATATTGCTAATTAAGGAAAAATACCATCCTATCTAGCCACACATTATCGTTGTTACCACTACGAAAATTCAATTCGCGGGCTTTTGCCCGCGACCCAACAGATTTATGAACATGCGACAACTCGCTGTCAGTTGGATTGGCTGTCAGAAACTGATACCGTGCTCAAGTAACCTGTGGATCAATTTACGGGATTATGGCTCAAAACAATGATGGCATTGAAGATATTGATGACAAATTTGATCAGCTCAACTTCGTGTATGTTATGTTCCGTTTTATTTCAATAATATTATTGTTTCTAACGTGGTGGTCGAGTTTTTGAAGCTGATTTGTTTGAAAACAACATTGATATTCTGTTCCCTCTAAACGATTTTATCAATACGTTAGTACCAGCTAATATGATAGATACTGTATATTTTCGATGTTGGTTAACTCAAATATATCTCACACTCCTGAAAATGAATGAAATTAATTCTATAACACCTCATGGGCGGTTAATTCTAATTTTGCATAGTGTTTGCCGAACAATTAAATTAAAAACAAAAAAATATTACAGTAGAAATTCTATGGGTCAATCCAGGCTTAGCAAACTCGCATTATTAGAAATAGAGCACGAAGAGGCACACAAATGTTATAAAAATATGTAATTTCAGAGTTAGCATACTTACAGGCGAGAAAGGACAGATAAAATATCTAAAAAAAAAAAAAAAAATTATTAACAAAGACTTTATCTCGCAAGACCATTATCTTAATTCATTTACACTAATATTTCAATACATAAATTTTATTTTTGTAACAAATAAAAATAGACATACTTTGATAACTTAAGAATATAAAGAACTTTTGAATATAAAGAATAAAGTATAGCACTAAGACAGGACTAATGGTTAGCTAAACATTTTTGTTAATCAGTTTATGAAACTCGTTACTCTACTAAGTTATTGTTAGTTACGAGACATGGCTCTGTTAGTGACAAATTGCTATATTTAATTTTCAGCCTTAGAATATACATTGTAAAATGATTACGTATCTGCTTTCCTGTATGGGTACGGGTTTATACTATTGATCTTTGTATTGCAGGCACATGAGCTCCGATTTTTCAAAATTTGAAACTCTCGGCAGTATAATCGATTTCCCTGAAAGCGATTCAGATTCAGGAGGATACGAGAGTGATGCATCATCTCTAAGTAATACTTTCGAACATAGTAAATACACGGGAACATTATTTGAAGAACTCTGGTCTACTTTTAGTCGTGTGTCTGATGAGGATGTAGTGCGGAAAAAAATTATCAAAAAAGGAAACGGGATATCCACTAAAGCAAATCCATTTGTTAAAGTTCAACTTTCAGGCTTTTGGGAAGATGAAAAAAAACCTTTTGAATATGACAAGAATGCGGTAAGACTATTAACATTGGTTTTCAATATTTGATAATATTCAGGCGAAAAATTTGGCAATGCAGGCAGCATTGGTGAAACACACAACAAAAATCTTCTACAATCACATATTTATAAAGGCTCGTATTTAAACGGTCAGAATTTTAATTCAGTTTCGGTCAGAATTTTTGATACATTGGTCAGAATTTATATTATACTGGTCAGAATTTATATTAAATGGTCATAATGTATCGGTCAGAATTACAGAGGGCAGAATAAATAATTTATGGTCATAATTTATATTAAGTGGTCAGAATATATATTAAATGGTCAGAATTTATATTAAATGGTCAGAATTTAAATGGGATCGGTCAGAATTTAAATGGAATCGGTCATATTTATTTTGACAGATGGTCTGAATTTTTTCGATGATAATGATGTCATCGTATTGCGTTGCTATTGGTGCAAAGTGAAGTTGCTTACGGCAAATCGTCCAATGGGCAATTGGACGAGCGTTGCTACTAGCGCCACGGTCATTGAATAAATCACTATTATTGCGCGCCCAAAGGACGAATTGACAGTTCTTATAGACTAGGTTCCCACATCCAGGCGGCTGTATCTGCCGTATATTCAAGTGGGATTGCATTTGTATGTTTTGTGTCAAAAAAAGAGTTTTTGTTTTAAAAAAATGTTCACGGCATTTCCGCCCAACCGATATTCTTTTGGTTATTAAATATTTTTAAATAGTCTAAAAGTTCCAACTATTTTTTATTATTTGTACAATTCGATACATTGTGATCTGCTCTGAAGACAGTAAAGGAAAGGATAATATTTTTGGAAAGAACATTTAGATATAGAATTGCTATGGTACATTTCATAGCGACTGTGGAAAGGAAAAAGGACGTAACCCTCAATTTTCCAAAACAGCTTTTTTTTCGATAACCACAATGCATACAACTTGGCACACATTCTATCAAAAGGATGGAAGCTGAAAATGCCGAATTAGTATCTAAATTTAACTTTTAAGTTTGAAAAAGATGACCTTATAAAAAATTAAAACGAAGAAAAAAGACTGAAATAAAGGTTTTTCCTAGATAATTTCTTAATTAATATTAGATTATGTCAATTAAACATCAGTTTAGAAGTCTCCGTGCACTTCAAGATTGTATATAATTATGGCCCATATGGCATATGGCCCAAAATCATCAAAACACGTTTTTTGCACCCTTTGTAAAATTTGATATGTGTGGGTTACGTCCTTTTTTCTTTCCACAGTCGATATAATACACTTATTGTAAGGAAAACACTACTTTTTTAAAAATTGAAAGACGTGAGTATTTTTTATTTGAATTTAAAAAAGTGAAAACTAACAACATTCATCATAAATCCTTGGTTCCTCTTGGAATCCTACGTCCACTGCACTCCGGTGGATCCCTACCTTTATATAAACAAACCGAGTGGTATGTAATCAGATGATGCGTTATTTGTAATAATAATGACTCATTTTAAGAGTCCGCTTTTCCGCACATAACATTAATGTTGAAAAAAAAGGATTATTAATTTCATTTTTTTTTTATTCTGACCGAAATATTTATAAAATCTGACCGTACAATAGATTTTATTCTGACCGTATATTAATTTTATTCTGACCGCATAAAATTAATAAACGGTAAGAATAAAATTAATAAACGGTCAGAATAAAATTAATATACGGTCAGAATAAAATTAATATACGGTCAGAATAAAATCTATTGTACGGTCAGATTTTATAAATATTTCGGTGAGAATAAAAAAAAATGAAATTAATAATCCTTTTTTTTAAACATTCATGTTATGTGCGGAAAAGCGGACTCTTATAATGAGTCATTACTATTACAAATAACGCATCATCTGATTACATACCACTCGGTTTGTTTATATAAAGGTAGGGATCCACCGGAGTGCAGTGGACGTAGAATTCCAAGAGGAATCAAGGATTTATGATGAATATTGTTAGTTTTCACTTTTTTAAATTCAAATAAAAAATACTCACCTCTTTCAATTTTTAAAAAAATAATGTTTTCCTTACAATAAGTGTATTATATCGACTGTGGAAAGGAAAAAGGACTTAACCCACACATATCAAATTTTACAAAGGGTGCAAAAAACGTGTTTTGATGATTTTGGGCCATATGCAAATTAATAATTATATACAATCTTGAAGTGCACGGAGACTTCTAAACTGATGTTTAATTGACATAATCTAATATTAATTAAGAAATTATCTAGGAAAAACCTTTATTTCAGTCTTTTTTCTTCGTTTTAATTTTTTATAAGGTCATCTTTTTCAAACTTAAAAGTTAAATTTAGATATTAATTCGGCATTTTCAGCTTCCATCCTTTTGATAGAATGTGTGTCAAATTGTATACATTGTGATTATCGAATAAAAGCTGTTTTGGAAAATTGAGGGTTACGTCCTTTTTCCTTTCCAGTCGCTATGAAATATACCATAGCAATTCTTTATCTAAATATTCTTTCCAAACATATTATCCTCTCCTTTACTGTCTTCAGAGCAGATCACAATGTATCGAATTGTACAAATAATAAAAAATAGTTGCAACTTTTAGATTATTTAAAAATATTTAATAACCAAAAGAATATCGGTTGATTAACACATTGTTAAATTCATCCTTTTCTCAAATAACGAGCATGTTCAAGATCGCAATTTATTAATGGGTCCTATAATCGTAATAGAAAAAAAGCAATCAAATTAAATTTGAATTAAAAAATATTTATTTTCTGGCACGAATAATCCGCAAACCGGATAATCCATACACGGATAATCGAGAGTACACTGTATGTACAAGACGAACGCCATAATTTTTTTTGATGCTGAACTATTAAAGATTGGCGACAGTTGCCGACACGTTGGCTCATCGCCAGTGATAGATTAAGCGATTGGGAGGCTCCAGGTGCAATACTATTCGAAGGCCCTGTTTTTTAAATAATGTGATTCCATATAAATATAATGTAAGCTTTTTAGAGGCCCCTAAGGATCGGAGTTCCCAAGCGCCCGCCTTGTGTGCTTATGGGTAATCTGTCTATGATTCAAGTCCATGGTTCCAAATTTGATGTCTAGTTTTATTATGACGACAATTTATTTATGTCTAGAGTTATTTTAAAATTGGTATTTTTTATAGATTTGGGATCTTGAAAATGACTACTTGATGCCAGGCTTATTGATTGCTGTCGAATCTATGGAAGTCGGAGAATACTCAATGTTTTTACTATCTTATAAAGTGATGTACGGTGAATTAGGATGCCCTCCAAGAATTCGACCCAAATCCACTTGTTTATACCATATACGTATCCTGGGATCTATGAAAGAAAATGATAGGTAATTAAACAATGTACTATATGTCAAAACAACTAAACTTCATATACTTATATAATATTCTAATGTAACCCCTTATTTCACATGTTTTTTTATCAGGAGGTGCAGACACTCTCTTGTGGATATTTTAAAGTTGTATAACCCCATGAGGAGGGTGTTTTCTGGTGGCATTCAAGTTGTCAGTCAACATTTGCGAGACACTGTCTTTCATATCTTTGAGTCAGTGAAGTCTCCGAGTCAATCTGCATATAAATTTAATTTATATAACAGAATGAGTGTCGACTTAAATATTTTTAAATATTTGCAATTCCGTTCAGTGCCTTCTATACCAATTAACAATGTTTTACTCTGTCAACATGTATTTTCTAAGAATGCGATGAAGTCATCAAGATACAATTTTCTAAAGGGTTGCTTAGTAATTTTACTATACCAAAAAGGGTGATTGCTAACATTACATTCAGAAACACTAAAATGGCAAGAGATAGAGTAAAATTTTATTAAACAGTTAATTATTTTCTAGATGCTCAAATGCAGAACTATCATTTGAGGTGGTCTTTGGCAAAGTAAACACTGTGTGTCTTCAAGGAGACAGTTTTTATAAGAAAGAGCTATTCTCTCGGGCGGAATCTTGCTTCAAATCAGCATTACAGCAACTCAACAACTGCCCGCTGGCTGATGAAACTGAAAGCAAGAAGTTCACCAGCAAGTCGCTATACATTAATTTATACCTCACAATGTGTTACGTGAAGATGAAACTACCCAAGCGAGCATGTTGCATGTGCAACAATATGAAAAGTATAGACCTCAATGCGTACAATCGGAATTATAGAGCTCTTTACCAAAACGGTCTCGCTTTGATGATGATCGGAGACATTGAAAAAGCAGAAAAAAAATTCTTACAAGCCAGTCAAATAAAGCCTGATAATCGCGACATTAGGGAGCAGCTGGACCAGATCAATGAAATAAAAAAAAAGAAAATTGACATGGGTGACTATGTAAAAATGATGTCGGAAGGTATTGCATATAGTAAAAATAAATAAGGATGATGTCAACGGGAAAAGTGGCAATAAAGTTTCTGTCACTTGTATTGACATCTGCTGATGAGAATAATTAGTTATTTAAATACACATAAATATTTACACAATCACTTCAATGTTGGCAATGTATCGGTTGATATCTTCTCGGGCTATATGCAGACCATATGGCCACCATGCTTTGCTTTATTCCATTACATGTCAGCATCATACAGTTTCGATGAGTGTACATCCAGGACACCGGCTAAGAGTGTAATTTGATGAACGGTGAGATCTGAAGAATAAGGTGGATGAGGCAAAACTTTTATCTGAGCTCTGTTTATTATTCTTTCCAGACTCAAGCAGTTTGTAATGAACTCCAGAAAAATTTCACTTAACCAAAGAAGGACCTTTTTTTTATGTCTGTTGAGGCTGTTAATAGGTACCTATTCGGTAGATAGCTATTGTTTTATTTACACATTATATTATACAGCACCCATGTCTCATATCCAGTTACAATTCGCAAAAAAAAACAGATTAGCTTTGTACCGAGTGACACGACTCCATTTTGTAGGTGCCCTGACTTCCTTGCCCGTCTCCTAATTTGCCGCTCAAAAATAATAATGTAAATTCACAAATAATAGTTTTGTTTACTTTTGCCAAAATATTCTATAAAATGGTCACCGCTCAACTTAGGGGCGGTAGATTATATGGTTAGAAGATTTTTTGAAATCGGCACGTTCAACGGCAAATAAGCAGAATAACATCTGGAATCGCGGCCGCTTTCTAAAATTTAGTAACATGAAGTAATTTCTTGGAAATTGTATTTAGACATAGTGCAAGTACCGAGCACTTGAAGGAGCCACCTCACGGACGTTCTGATGCAGGACGCTACCCCCTCCCTTAAAAATACAATTATATGCCGCCCCCCTCTTCTCTTCTCCCCCGCTTAGTTGCCAATTATTCAGTTTTAAAAATAAATTATTCGGTCACTTCTTTTTGGGACGTCTCTCGGGACACCGTAAGCCGGGGGTCTGAGGGATCGCTGGGGCCTCTCAGATCGCGCCGATATTAATACAGACTGGTAAGAATTTCCCGTCAATATAATCAATTTAAAACTAAATACCACTGTCTTCAATTACGTCGGCGTCGATCTGGAGAGGTCCCCAGGATCCGTAAGAAGCTTATTTATAATTATTTTACTAATTTGAAATATTATTATAGATACTTTGTTAAATATTTTGTTTATTGTGTATTTGTTTGTGCCTAACCCATATATTTGTGTTATTTGTTCTGTTTAAGGAAGCCCGCTGTAATAATTGTTCGAGACGGAAGCGTTGTTTTAAAATCATTTGCTAACACCATTTATCTATTAAAATCATTTATCTTGGTTAAATTCATTTATTCAATTTCTTCTAAACAAATCATTTACTAAAAGCTAATTGCGAAATTAATTTGCTAATCTCATTTATCTATTAAAATCGTTTCTCTGTTAAAACCATTTATTTTGTTAAACGCGTTTATCTATTAAAATCATTTGTAAAGAAATTATTAACCGTAACGTCGTGCGTTTGGGGGATAACCATCCATCAACTTAAATACTATTGAGTATAACACTAATTATTAAAGTATCGCTCAGGTCGACTAATGACCTATCATTAAAAGCTATCTCTTGAGAAACTTGTCGGGTATTCTAACTAAATAAAAGCAAATAATTACATTAAATCAAATACTAAGTGGGTGTATTAAAATCGTGTGAAAGGCAGTAAGGAATGCATCATTGTCATTAATGATCTTATTTGGGCTTTAAGATATGTTTCGCGATTTTTATCATGTCTTTATATTTTTCTATTCTGCCTAGACTGTAAGTGTCAGGACGTTTCACCACCGCGGATGTCTCCTCGTATTATTTCGGTGTTTTGTACCCCGGCGGGGGGATCATACCTATTTGAGTAGCTGTATTTTTAATTCGCAACTTGACGATCTCACGTAAATCCGGGAATTTTTGTGATTCATCTAGGTAGTAAGTCATTAGGAAGTAGGCAGTGGGAACTATTGTTTTGTTTTCCATTTTAGGTAGTAAGAATTTATTATTTGTTTGTTTCCCCGGGAGGGTTAAATCTGTGCCGGATCAGTGGCATCCGAAGGGTTGTGGGGTCGAACAGTGAGACGTGGACGTAAATTCATTAATTTTAAGACATGCCAGACCACGTGGGCAGCAGCTACTCATCTTATTAGACGCTTAAGAGTTAGTTATAAGTGGAAATAATTTAACTGTCAATAATAGATTTATTTTACGAGTAAACACGCGGTGGTGAAATAATTGTAATCTGATATATAATATTTTGTGAGTTAAAGAATCTGACTGTTCAGAATTTTGTTTGTTGTTTTGCTTTACAGACACTAAGTATAAACGTGTAATATTATGTGTAAGTGATAACCTGTATGTCCTTGTTATCGTGTTGTTGTTAATAAACCTTGCCCATTTGTAAACGGATTTTGATCTTTGCAACATTTGACCCACCTTTCTCCCGTATTCCATCTTTAGGTGAACCCAGACGCAACAAAGGAAAGTTAATATTTTTTCCTTTAACGTTTTAAATACCATTTCCCTTTCGGAGAAAGGGGAGTGTCACGAGACAAGAAATTACATAGTGTAAGCGGTAAGCTCTGAATTGAATTATGTTGATGGTAATTTATCGGAAACCCATGTGGCCTCTTTTTCAAGCTTAATAACAAAACCTTTGTGTTCTGGCCCTCCAAAGAT
Source organism: Himalopsyche anomala (assembly GCA_031772345.1). Classification (NCBI taxonomy): domain Eukaryota; kingdom Metazoa; phylum Arthropoda; class Insecta; order Trichoptera; family Rhyacophilidae; genus Himalopsyche; species Himalopsyche anomala. The sequence goes on from CM062839.1 coordinate 12,453,139, forward strand.
TTCGGTCAATATTTAATTCATAAATATTTTACATATAAGAAATATTGATTTTTGAAAAAAAATCCAGCCCATTTCTCAAAAATTTTGATAATCCCTGCATTAGAATACAAAAAAAATGGATACAAAATAAAAACAAGCTGTTTTTACAAAAAAAAAATCGATAAACATTCAACAAATGATTTGACATAAAAATTATTATGTATTTCTCATTTCTCGATCACGTTACATATATTATTATTGTGTGCTAATATGATCTTTGGTTAAATAAAATTGAAAACTTAGAGGCCTAAATCTTACCAATTTTCGGAAATGAGACTTCATTTTTATGCCGCTGCTTAGGTGACACTCAAGTTATACGGCAAACCATACTTGCCGCTTCTATGGCGTAAAGTGTAAAGAGTTAATATGTCAAAATCAGTAAAATGAATATTTCACACTGCGACTCTATATTCATCGACTACATCACTGATAAAATTCAATTATTACAGTGGCTCTCAAAAATAAAATTACTCAGATTGTTAAATTAAAGACAGCATACTGTTTTCTAATCACTTCTAACTAGTTCACTGTCAATTCTGGTTGGAAAGGCATTGATTATATTGAAAAATAAAACACATTTTAGTACTAATTCCATATTATTTATTCAAAATCAGAACCAAGCATCGCCAACATGATCGATTGAAGATAATCATCATCGCGATGAGCGAAACTTTGTTAAATAATGTGGAATTAGTAGAAAGAAATATTTTATTTTTTTAGCATCCGTTTTCTTATATAATTTTGTATTCGCTGATAACTTTACTAGGAGTATCTATGCCTCATTAAAAAACTGATTAAGATGACAAAATGTTTCTAACTGATGAATATTTAAAAAAAAGTCACTACTAGGGCTCTGCTCATCGATAAACTGGGCTGGTGAAATGAAAAAATACTCTGTGCAATGTAAGACTTTGCCAATACTCTCTCTGATGTGGTGTAAAGAAGCTATTACTCATACAACCGTGTACTGATAGCTTATTATTCTCATCGTAAGGTTTCATTGTAACACATGCGTTCAGTACAGTGGCGTAGCTAGGAATTTGGGGCCCTCATGCATACTTTATTTGTGCCCTTCCTTTTGCTAGGCCTTTATGCATTGCATGACTGCTATGGGGTAGCTATGCCGCTGATTCAGCATTTATTACACTCCCTTTGATACGACTGATTGAAAAGACATCAAATTTATATTGAATACAAAATGAAAACTAAAGGCATTATCACCATTCAAGTTAATAAAAAAAAAAAGTTGATTTGACTGAATTAAGTTACGTTTGATGGCTTTGGCCATGTTCTTGTAGCAACTAATTAACACTTATAAAATACTCTACTGCATTAATGGTAATTGATTCAAAGAATGTTTAATAATTCGACTGCAGAAAAGAAAAAGGTCATAACCCACACAACAAATTTTACAGGAGACACAAACGTTTTTTGGTGATTTTGGGCTAAAGGCAAACTGATAATCTGATTTTTAATTGACTTATCGAATACTAATGCAATCAATTTTTAAAAATTTGACTGATCAAAATTTTATCAGGCCATTCTTTTTTCAAACTTAAAAAATAAATTTTGATACTAATTTGGCGTTTTCAGCTTACATTCTTTTGATAGAACGTATATCAAGTTGTATACCTTGTGATTATCGAAAAAACCTGGTTTGAAAAAACTGTGGGTTACGTCCATTTGTCTTTCCACAGTCGATATGTATATGTTTACACCACTTTTGTGTGACTGCGAATGTATCAAAATGAAAATCAATTGAATTCAAAATAAAGATCTTATTTTAAAAAAATGATAACTGTGTTTTATACAACAACCTTCTGATCACAACTGGACTAATGTTCTAATTCTAGTAGATATCAAAGTAATACTATCTATAAACAATTGGTTTCTTCTCTGAAAAGCATCATCAGCCTGAGGATGCATTCTAAGAAAGACAAGCTGGTTTTTATAAAGTGAACTACTAAATATGAAAAAATACCTAAAATCAAAGTTCCATTATTTTATTTAGGAATCTCCATAACCAATGAGATGTTTATTCATAATATGAAGATTATTATCAGAGACAGCGAGCATGGTCAGAATAACACTTCAAGTGATCATCTATCTGCACTTTCTCCATGTTTCAACCTGCTATTGCATTTTATCAAAATCAAGAAGAAAATTTGTGAATATTCCGCAAGCAATTTTACACTTTGTATGATGTTCATATGTTCCAAAACTCAATATTAGCTGACACAAGATAGTAAATTAAATGTTAATTAGCGAAATATTTATGGGTCGGAATATTTCAATTCCCATTGAATCTTTTTTGTACAGTTTGTTTATGTGTATATAATTCTATATTTTATCAGCTAACAAACACTGTTGTTTTTATTTAACGGTAAAACACAAAAATAATCTTAATTTAAATAAAACATTTTTTTCTTGAAACGCAAATATTGAAATGTGTACATATCGTTTTTTGAAACTAGATGCTTAATATATTCTAAGCAGAAACCACAAAGCACACCTCCCTCCGCAGATAGTCTGGTGACATAATAAATAACCAAATTCACCTGGAAAATATTTTTACACTTCCAAAAGCAAAATCAAATGTCCATACGACCAAATATTTAAAAAAATTAAGAAAACATAGCCCTCGTAATATTAAAAGGGTGGGTTAACTTTTGAAAAAAATCCGACTTAAAGTCTTATATTGAATAATGTCATGTCTTCAGTGGCGAATTAAAGTGATTATAAACACATGGGAGGCCCTGTTTTTGGATAAAATAAGAATATCAGAAAATTCCATGTAAAATAATAAAAATCTGTACAAAAAGTACATGATTTATATAATATAAGTCATTCTTGAGGTCCCTAAGATTCTTAGGCCCCAAACGCGCACCTCATTCGCTTATAGAGTAATCCGCCACTGCATGTTCCCTAAACTTGTCGAGAGATTACTTGGACTGTTGATTATGTCTAGCTCTCCAACCTTTTTCAGTCAGGCAAAAAATGTTAACAAAAATTTGAATGCTTGTACCTATAACGTGAAACCGGTGGCTATGTACCTGCATCCATATTGCAACAAAACGCGATTCATATTTTTTAAAGTTCATCGACGAATATTTTGCTTCGCCAGGGATGTCGTGAGATACCATGTACCATGTCGCGTTTTTCACTCAAAATGTGGTCACTGGTCGCCAACATAAGATATGTACAAACATGATACATACATCTTGTAAATGGAATGAAAGTGCTCGGGATCGCGATGTATAAAAGTAGTCTTCAGTGCTCTATGGCGCCATCCTAATATTTTTTTTATCTGGTACAACGATAAAAGTTTATTGATTCCAAAATATTGAACAAACGGGAAAATCAGCTTACCCCTTTGAATGACACCCTTATTCATTGACCATCGTTTGTTTGGAATGTCGGAAGGTGACAAGTGATTTGGTGTGTTTTTTTTCACGAGCAAAGTTCACAGATAGATCGAGAGATATGCCCACAGTCAACAGATATTAACTAGCGCATGCCACATTTCCATTGTTATTATTAAACTATATCGGCTACACTTTCAAGTTCTTCGGACGAATGCAAATGGTTAACATTTAGGCGTAATTTTGATATTGGTTATTATTAATTCAATTTTAAAATAGGTCAGAGAATAGAATTATGGGATTAAGGAGGAAATAGTAATATTTATTTAAATTGCTCTCTTTACGTTCCCTTTTCAGGATTGATTAGCATGGGTGAAAACCTTAAATTCATATATCGGTTTAAAAATCAATGTATGTCTATTAGGTTTCCAAACTTTATGTTACTACGCCTCCCCATCCTTTATTTCATATGGTATTAAAGATACGTTTTAAAGAGTAAATAAATATTTTGGGCTGTTCGCGCCTCCTCTTTGCAGTAGTCCACGCCTCCCAGGTTGGAAATCAATGTATTAGTATTAATTGAATTTTGACGTCCTAACTGCATTGACTCTGGGAAATAAATTAAACTTAGATGAAAACAATATTGTAGTGGGCAATTAAAAAACATATTGAAAGCGGTAAATCTGTCGAATAGAAATTTAAAAAGAAATGTCACAGGGCCTTTTGAGAGCTTTATGGTTTTGAACTATACATACTGGCATAAAACTACTTAGAAATGTGACGAATAACTATTCAACTTATACTCGGTCCATCCATTTGGTTGTGTAACAGCGCAATGTCGACTTTTTAATTTGTCGTGTTTTCTAGTTTTCACATTTACAAAAACAAGCAATATTTTTTAACTTTCAAAACAAATGCACTTGCCAAACAATCAGTAAATTAATTTTATATACCAACACGTGAATAAATCACTATTGGATATATAAGTTATTAAAACACTTGAATAGAACGGAGATTCGAGTCAGGTTCGTGAAAATCTAAAATTGAAAACAATTGTGTGGATAAACATAAACCAAAATTATAATTGTTACATATATTAAATTAACGCTGTTTTGTTGTCAACCGAAAGAAGATTAATTATATTAAAATATGATATTTTTTAATCGTTCTATCGATCATTTGTGTTTTCAGATTTCATATATTATCGGGCTCTGAAGTTTAGTGATAAGAGATTTGCTCTAGGAGTTGGTCAATATCCAACTGAAATATTTTCATTAAAAATTTGAGATCTTAGATATGGGTGTTTTTGATGTCACTTCTTCTTTCGATCTCGAATAATTTATTAAAATTCTCACTCGAATTAAAAAAAAAAACGAATTTGTTTATGCATGTATGTATATATGCTCAAAGAAAAATAAAAACATAGCGCGATGAACGTTCTTTTAAATTAAAAAATCCATATAGATAGGCTCATCCAATGATAACAAACCCTCTACAGAAAAAAAACTTTGATCGTTTATCATAAAGAATAAATATGGCTAATCGCTCTCGCTACACTTAATTATTAAAGGATCGGAAAGGGTGGGAGGTAATTTTTAGACATTACAAATACCCATGCCTTCGAACAGAAATCGATAAATAGATATAAAAAAATGCTGTTCGTACTGGAACTGGGATTCGAGCACGCGAAGTCCGGCACGGAAGCCCACAACGCTAACCGCTGCCCATAGGACCCGCCAAACCTTAGACCCGATACTTTGTATTGCATATCGTTATTATGTGTAGTAATTGAATTTAATTGGTGACACATTTCAGGGAAATAAGAGTGCGTCGAAATAAGTTAATATAATGTCAGGTGAAAAATTTGCTGCCTTGCAATGGGCTCGTCCTGTTCAGCTTCATCCAATTCTACACAGGTTTGTTTTAAAAAATATTAATATGTTTTATCGAATGTGTATTTTCAAGCTCATACGACTATATTCAGTATTGTCTATCACTTATTTTACCTAACTGGACTATTTATTATAGGACTTTGGTGGTTATTTTCTTTAATAGAGAAGGAAAATCATTGAAGTCACTTAGAATTTTGATATTTCCGGTGAACTTATTCTAAGTCCCCCTTTTTTAACTGCGATAAACTTATAATTAGTTATTTGTTTATATAAACATTGAAATGCATTTCTTTTAAGGGGATGAATACATGCATATAAAGTTATTAATAAAAACAATATTCTTACATTCTCGACTTTATTTATTGAGCAAAATAAATCAATCAAACTTATGAACAGTTAACAATCAACTGAACTCTTCATATACGTTTTAGTCAGCGGTGGGCTGCCAATATCTTAACAAGGGGCTCGGTAAATCTTATCCATTTATTTGTATCCATTTTCGCTCCCAATGTGGAGCATATGGCCTCCTAATGAAGGTATCTCAACAAAAGTTTTTTTTCTTCGAGAACTGTTTGTTAATTAGTCGCTCAACCTTTCTTTTCCAAAGAGAGTAGTAGGGATAGAATGATAAGGCTAAGACAGGACTAGTGATTAACTCGAACCCATGAGGTCCGGCACGGAAGCCCACAACGCTGAATGAAAAATGAATTGGCTACTAAGCCTGTTTCTTAATAAAATTTAACCATCTACAGAGATTGCGTTTATGTGCTGATTTGATCTAAGACTAATGATTTTCTTATATTAACAAGGGGCTCGCCGGCCGCGCTAAAATTTAACAAGGGGCTCGCGCGAGCCCCCCGAGCCCCCTCCAGCCCACCCCTGGTTTCAGTTATTACTGACATGTTATATATAACAATATAACCGTAATGGCGTATTATTTTAGGCTATTAGATTGTTAATGTTATTAAATTATTGTGGGTTGTCGCAGTTTTTAATAAATAAAGTTTTTTGATTTGCTTGGAATGCTTTATTTTTTCAATTCTATATATTTCTGACGCAGGAGCTTAAGAGAATTCGAATACGAATATACGTTGTTTATGCATTTTTATGTCTTTTTTTATAAAAACACTGAAAAATAATGTCTCGAGCAAATTTTCAGATCATTCTTGGTCGCTGAGAGCAAAACCATTGAGCCAGAAGAATTGATATTATTTGATGGTGAGTATTGGAATGAAACAAAAACATGTTTATTTATATTAAAATTTTATTCAATCAAAAAGTTGACGAAATAATAATAGGGCTATGTATTAACAAGAATAGATCGAATGCGTAGCATCCCGGAAAAAGTCTACGACAGCTACGCGCCGCTACGATTGCCTTCGACTCACTCCGAGAGTCACTTTGAGAATGGGCAAGTCTAAGTTAAGCCTTAAGGATTTGCGTAAATTTAATTATTAACGACACCAGAGTTTATTGGTTCAATGGTCATCGTATTTTGATAGTCTGTGGAGATTTTACAAATCTTTTTCAAACATACAGTAACAAATATTGGATCATTTGTTGCTGTATGTTTGACGTTTACTAACATTATTAACAGCATGTGTTGTTCAAATACGTTGTTTTTTCATTGCAGAGATATTTCCTGCGAAGCAAGATGCATTGAATGGAAAAAGAAATCAGAAAAAATTCAACACTTATGATGACACATTTCATCGAGCCATCGGCCCAGTTCTTCTAGTTGGCCAATGTTTTGGCGTGATGCCAGTTTGCGGAATTTTAAGTCCCGACGCCAATCACCTTAGGTAGTTTTGATTGACAATCTTTATAATCTAAATTATTGACGAGTCTAGCAAAACTTACTGCCCGCAATTAACCAGCAGGAATTGATCAATAACTGCTTACATCAATTGATCGATTAACAAGTTATAGCCTACACATGATTTCCGTAATACATGAAGACGGTTGGTGATTCAAAACTCATGCAAATCTATTTTTTTAATGTTAAATATTGGAAAAGATGACAATATTGCATTTTAAATATTTGTATTACTTTTTATCACACATTATTCGAGGGATGTGTTTGTTTTTGCAGATGGAATCATTTCATTAAAAAACAATACATGGGGTCAGTGATTTTAAGGTTATTATTCCTAATTAACAATTTATATTTTATTTTATTAAATAAATGGAAGATTTAGAAGCTTTTTTTACGTTTTTCATTGCCTTCCGAAATGCGCAAAAGTTCTTGGTGTATAGAGATTCTCAAAATATAATTCTGTTGAATAAATAAAATCTATTTTATACAAATAGCATTAACAATAGCAAGTCTCATGTCTCGGGTTGTTTTATTCAAATGTCCCGGTAATCGAGACTAGCGAAAAGCATCGATTTCCCGGGCAATCATTATCGGGTCGTGTCCACAGACAGAATCCCTACTGTCCACTAATACCTTAACTCGATGGCTGCCACAGACGAGATATCTCGTAAAATTTTTCGTACTCAACACGCCAGAGACGAGTTATCTCGTCAATAACTAATTAAATTAATAGTTGAAAATTACAGCTGGTGTGTTAGGTAATTACTATTAAATGTCTACGGCAGCTAAAAGACTAAACTGCTTAAACTAAGAGACTACATTCTTTCAGTGGGCTCAAATGTATAACATAACCTTTCCATCCTTTTCTGCATGGAAATTGTAGTCAATTTTGCTAGTTTCTGGTTTGCAACTGGTTTTGTTAATTAAACGAACTCCTGAGAAGTTAAGTGAGCCAACTAGTATTTTATATAATAGTTGGATTCGTTATAAAATTCCACATGTCTTAACTTATCGTAAAAGCGAAGAGAGATTAGTGAATACGCACTGCAATAGTGTTTTCTCCCTGAAATACAAATATGCAATCCACAAACATAATAAGTAAAGACGTGATTGTATTCGAAAAGAAAATTTAAAAGTTTTGCCATTTTACTTCTTGGCTCATTTCACTTTTCAATAGCCAGAATAAGTCAGAATAACAAAACGTTTTCCTTTTTTATAAAAAAATGACATTAGTTTGTCTTGATGCTGTATTATTGTTTTGATTTATTTGACAGGTTCTCTTGGATTAGCTGGAGGATGTTGTACACATTTATAACAGTGATAGCATCAATAGCTATGATGGCAGCATGCATTCTTCGCATTGTCTTCACTGGTGTCGATATATTCAAAGCAAGTACGTAAAACAAGATTTGAAATCGTGTACTATTTATCATAACATTTTTCACTTTGACCCTAACACAATTTATTGTCTTCGATCAAAATAAAACCATTTTTCTACTACAACTAAATTTAAGTCTAAAATATTGAAATGATTGTTTCCAATTACGTATAAAATACTGATGTTTGTAAAATATTTTATTATGTTTTAGGTAGTCTCACATTCTATGGGAGTACATGTATGTGTTTGATACTTTTTCTGAGACTCGCTTCGCAATGGCCAATGCTGTCGAAAACCATAGCCCGTGATGAACATCCAAGAATTTATCTGAATTCCAAATCTTCGCGACGACGAACGCTCAAAGTACGGTTCAGCATATGTTGCTTCGCCGTTTTATTCATGGCTCTAGGTAATAATATTTAATACAATTTATTACGTACCCACTATTGTTTTCATGATTTTAAAATGGAAACCCAATTGAACAGTCAAATTAAAAGTGGACCTTATAATGACTTCTCAATAACTAGACTTGCTAAGCAGTAAGGGAAACTTCTTTCACAGTTTTAATTTCTTCATTGAGAGAGAAATATTACTTTATCGAAAATTCTAATAACATGAACCTATACTTTTTTTAATCCTGTAAAACACATTTTCTTTAAACTAGTGGAGCACTTGTTAAGCATTGTGGCGGGGATAGCTGTGGCCATTGATTGTACAAATGGAAAGACTGCTCCGGAATCGTTTTTTGTCAAATCGTTTCCACATATTTTTTACTTTACGTCATTTGAAATCTGGATGGGTCCTATTCTACAGGTACGCTAGATATACTTGCTTTCTATAGATAAAACTATTCCATCAAATACACTTATTTACAAAACTGTTAAAGACATGATCTTTTCAAGATATTATAATAATGAATACTAAGTATTTGTAAATATAAAACAGGATTTGTTGTACTAATACCACAGCTTATATAATGATCGGGACCGGATTCACTCATCTTTTTCACCATCAGATGGTGAAAAAAAATGTGCTTTCAACCTTGAATTGAAAGATAACATCCTAAAAATGAACACTAAATATTTCAAGTAATTAAATATAGTAGAATGGATAAAAAATTAACTGTGTTTAGTTACCTACTTACCGTACTTGAGTGCGTGTGTTAATATGTAATATCAATATTATTTATAATCATATTACATATATATATGTATTTAAATATATTACAAAAAAAAGTACTCTAAAATATGAAGGACAACCTGTGCGTGTTCAAAAAAAAAACACACAACATGTCAACAATTAAATCGAGTATTTACATTTGATTAATTAAAATTTGTGTGTTTTTAATAGTTTGCTAACTTCGGAGCAACATTCAATTGGAATTTTATGGATCTTTTCATAATGATCATAAGTTTAGGCCTCACAGAAAGGTTTGAAATACTTAATGATCGACTGAACGCTGTCATTGGAAAGGTAAATAAACGTTTGAAACTTAAAAAACTCAAACCGATAAATATGATTGAAGAAAATCATTGTTAAGTGCCTGTTTAAGAGAATTGCAATTTATCTGGTCTATACTCTGACTTTCAATACATACCAAAGTCTTTCAGTTTGCTTCATGCTGAAGTACCTATTCAAAATCCATTTACCAGTTTACAATGACTATATTTGATATAGTTTAAGCACCTAATGTTATCACATGAAATATGTATTAACAAAAACATAGATATAAATTGTTTACAATAAAAAAAGCTTCACATTTGTATACTGGATGACAATTGGATATTTTGAGTTTACTATGACATGAATTGTATACATACATAATATTGTTTGACGTAAAGGTAAAAGAAAGTGAAATGCTGGATTCATAAAAAGGATTCTGAATACTTTGAGATACTCAATTATGAAACATAAGAATGTTCTCATAACTGTCGTTAATTCTGTTTCGTTTATTTATGACAGAATATGCCCGAAGATTTTTGGCGATCTGCAAGAGAAGAGTTTGCGCAGCTCTCGAGCTTAGTTCGGCTGGTCGACCGACATATTAATGAAATCGTTCTTCTATCGTTCGCGAACAACCTCTTCTTTATCTGCTATCAACTTTTCAATAGCCTCAAGTAAGTAAAGCTCGAAAACATTTAAGACACATTTTAACTTTCGACTTAGCCATTAGAAATTATCTTATAAGTAACATATTTTTGTGTACCTATTGAAAATCCCCTTTTGTTGAAAACGAAACCAGTTTTGCTCATACTAAAAGCTATTGAATAGGTATAAAGATTTTTTCGTTTTTATAAATATTGACTTTCAACCAAGGATTTGACAATGTACGACTGATGAAGTAGTTAATTATGTTTAATATTTGCCTTTTATCATGAAGGCACACTTATAATTTAACTGCATCTTTATTATAGTGATGGTCATCAACACCAAACGAATCCAGTTTGTGGAAGATCCAAAAGCGGGTAAGTTAAGATTTGAAACTATCTGAAAGCTTTTTTATTTTTACAGCTTCCGCCTTTAATTCTACACCACCACTTTCGATTATATACTTTAAACATTTTTGAGAAGGAACACAAAATTAAAAAAATATTTTTTATATTATGTCGTCAAAAAATATTATTAGCGATAGGCTTCTGAAAAAAGATGAACATTTATTATTCATGATAATAATTATTTGACAAAAGTAAAATGAATTGAACAAAGATTTGAGATTACGAAAATTTAACTTTAAAATATAATCACTTGAGGCATAGTTTGACTAAATTGAGCTTTCAACATCTGAAGCTGAATGCTTCTAATAAATAATTACAATGTTTTATTATATTGTCCTTCATTGCAAAATTTACAAATAAGCTCCCCCAGCAATAACTAACGCACCTTGCTTGCAAAACAAAAATTGCACATGTACACTTTGATCCATTATATATCGTGTATTATCTGGATGCTTTGAGTATTTCGAAGGTTGTGATTGCAGGCCTATGGGGGGATATTCACACGTCGTCTATTTTACCTATTCTTTCGGCTTCTTGATGGCGAGGTCAATATCTGTGTCGCTGTTTGCAGCCAAGCTAAACTCCGCATCAAAAAAACCAGCAGTCGCCATTTACGCTGTACCTTCGGCTTCTTACTGCAGAGAGGTTTGTTCCATTTATATAAATTATATTACAACTTTTATATATTATCATTTAAATAAATACAAATTTATAACAATATATATTGCTAGCATTTTCACTAAATTAATGTTTTCCAAATGGGACTAAGTTGAAAAAAACGCTGCACTTGGTGATTTGCTGTAATATTATTTTTCAGTGGTGACTATTTTAAATCTGTCACACACCACATATTTTTTTGGTGATTACATCTAATGGTGTATTATTTATTGGCTTAAATATTTCTTTCATACAAACTATACAGGTACAAATGTGATTTTTAAATAACGATTTTAAAATACATTTAAACACTCGACACTAGTTAAATAACAATGAAACATGAGTAGGTAGTAGGTACTCCGCGTAACACAAATCTGTTATAACAATAATTCTAATGAAATTCTTACAAATCAAAGATGCATAAATTCTAAACACTTCAGAAAAGGCATAATATTTTTTTACGCAATTCAAGGAAAGAACTTTCAGTATTTTTCCGTTGACTTGCTCTTAGAAAATTCATCCCACATATCCTATTTTGTAGGTCCTTCGATTTTTAGAGCAAGTGACAACAGACGTTGTGGCGCTGACTGGCTTAAACTTTTTTTATGTCACGCGAGGACTGGTACTTACAGTAAGCTACTTATTTTGATAAATATTCCATTTCTAAACGTTCTCGGTGTTTTTGGAACTTTTCAATTGTTTCATTAATGTTTGACATTGCAGTAATTTTAGTATATCAGGATAGAGTTCATGAGCTCATTTGTCACTAAGATTCAAGTCTCTTCTATTTTCAAAATATATATACCGCCATATTAATTATTTAGCTTATGGTTTTGTGTTGCCATACTGTGTAATACAGCATTCTTAATTTAAAGTATTTTGTGCACATATTATTTGATATTGTTATTTTGTATTTCCAGATTGCTGGCACTGTTGTCACATACGAGTTGGTTTTGCTACAGTTCAACGCCCCGCCACAACCGGTAACTGCGAATATAACTGTCACAAATTCTTGTGGAACTCTGTTGAAATCATAATTTTCATGATGTTAGCCAAAGAGTGTATAGCACATAATTCATAAAAAACAAATTTTAATACTTCACTGCATCTACAAAACCTGTTTTTTTATTAAATTTCATGTACTTAATAGTATAATTTACAAAATTCCAATATCCAAAAGATTTTTTTTTTAAATCTATATATATAAAACAAAGTCGGGTTATTTACACCACGTATATCTCGAGAATTACTCCAAGGATTTCAATGATATTTGATTTATAAAATTCTTATTTACCTAGAATAGCAGAATAAGCATTAAAACATCGGAAAAATATCACGGAAAAGAAATTATAAAGAAAATTAATATCTTCATACAGAATAAAATTTTCAAATGACGAATAGCTTCATCAAACGATAAAATGTCGTAAGCTGGTTTCAGAAAAATCCACCAGATCGCACTGTTTTCTATATTTGTTTGTTTTTGCTTCTTTTGCATACGATTGGCTTATAAATAATTTTAAATTTAGAATATGGATTAGAATAAAAGAAATCGATGATATGAAATGAAAACGAAAGAAAATCGGATAATATTGAAATAAGGTTATGTTTATAATTAGGTATGATAAATTTTTGACAACAATATTTTGCACAAACGTTGCTTTGCTCTGAGATGACACTTTATTACACTTGGAACGCTATATCGAAGAAATTTTAACGTCAAAAGCAAAGCGATGCGGTTTCTGATCACCCGAATGCTCTTGGTCGCATTTACACAGTTCATCCGAAAAATGACGAATGTTTCTACTTGCATGTCAAGAGCTCAATTTGCTTGAAAATTATACTTATTGGGACATGCCAATCACTGAAGAAATTGTTTCTGAATCTCCATGTCAGATACGCACATTATTTTCTATCATTATTTTGACATGCTTCACATCGAACCCATGTGAGCTGTGGAACAAGTTCAAGGATGACATGTCGGAAGTCATTTTACATCGAATTCGTGTCAGTTCAAGGAATCCCGATCTCGAGGTGAATGAAGAGATAAATAACCAGGCTTTGATTTAGATCGAAGACATGTGTTACCTCATGTGAGGCATTTTGTTAATCAAGTTAGGAATGCCAACTTTAAACTAAATCGAAACTAAATTTTCAATATCCATTTAAAAAAAAAACTTTTAGGAATTTATGTCTCATGTTCATCACCGTCGCTAAAATATATACTGAAATGTGAAAAGACGAATGAAAGTACATAAAATCAGAAGGTATGTAAAAAAAAATCAGTATACTTTTCATGTATATTATATTGTTATAGAATACTATCAAATCATTATTTTATTTTTGATCCCTATATACCAGTGATGCACAACCTTCACCTTCTAGCGGGCCGCATAAACAATGTCGGCTTCGGCGCAAAGAAAAAATGATTAAAGTACGCTCGCCAAGATAAGTACGCTCATCTTTTTTATACAGAACATATGTACGTTCCACGTAAAACAGCCTTAAAATCGTGTAAAAAAGATCAAGTGAATAATAGGTTCCATTATATTATTTTGACCATGTTATTTCGAAAATAAATAAGTCATGTTTCATGTGTTTCATTATGTTTCATTTAAATGCAAATCATAAGTTAATGCGTTTTTGGTCTTAGTTAATTTTTAACTATTTTTATTAATTTGACATAATATTTGTAAGCCTGTTTCTATGAACCGATTTATTCTCCTTCATTGAAGAAAAAGCTTGCTTACATTTGTTAAATAAATGTTTTACGTGAAAAAAGTATGTTTGAGAAAAGGATTTAAGGGCCGCCACAATATTCAAAAAGGGCCGCGTTTGTGCATCACTGCTATATACAGTCAATCCTGTTTTTATGCGGTTTTTTTTATGCGATTTCGAAGTAATGCGATTTTTTAGAAATGCATTTTTTTAAATGTCCCATATTTTACGATATATAAAAATGTTAAATATTACATCGAGAGCATATATTGTTGTATTTTAGATAGAATAGAGAGAATCATAAACACAACCGACATTTGAAAAAAAAATACGATTTCGGACTGCTTAAATCATGTTGCATCTGCCATCGGTAATATCAGCTGAAATGATTACTTTAGCACCTGAACTTGGCGAAGAAAGGTTTGATACCTTTAGCGAAAATTATATCGACGAATTACTTACAGATAAAGCTATAAGTGACGAAGATGTTCATAATTTAAATTTAATTATTGACAAAAAACCAGAAAACAATGACGAACTGAAAGAAATTCCAGTTCCTTCACTGCGAAAATAATTGAAGAAGGTATCCAACTTTTCAGTAAATTAGAAGATCATTTCTTTCTAAATGATTCAAATTCTGATCGCGCATTCAAGTTTCAACGATAACTTTAGAATATATTATATATATGGGTATAACAAACTGCATAAACAATTAATTATCGAAAAAGAAAATCTGAACAAACTCTGGTCACTAATTTTATTGTTAGAAAACAACCATAGTTTTATGAAATTGATGCGCATACTATTTCTTCTGAAAAAGAGTGATTTAGAACCACATGCTTTAAAACACACATAGAATTGTCATACAGTGACTATTTTTTAATATTTTTACGCCGTCGTTTTCCCCTAATTTTCTTATACTTTGCGATTTAGTGTATATTTTAACTCGCTGTTTCAAAGTTATGCGGATTTTAAAATTTAAGTAACGCACCCCACTATTTCTATGGAAGTCAAGTTTTTTTTTTGCGATATTTCGTGGAACACATCTACCGCATAAAAACAGGATTGACTGTATAGTTGTTTGTATGTGTGGAACATTAAACAAAAATATATTTTTTTTTCTTATGAAAGATAATCTCATAAATATAATATTTAAGATTTGGAAAATGTTGCGTTCTTTGTTAGAATGAGAATTTATGTCATTTCGTAATATAAAAAAATATGAAAATTTAGAATGAACTTTCGTAAAATTATAAAAAAGTATTATTTGAATAATTTTGAAAAGATCCCTGTCATTATGTTGGTGACAAGCATTGAGAACAAATTTATCCTAGACCAACACATTTCTTAGCAACAGTTTTTGTTTGACAGTTACTGTCAAACAAAAGTAGTCGTTTGTCAACATTGTGAAGATGTAATTTTATTATTTAAAATACAGTGAAATAAAGAGGTATTAGCTATGCCAAGTACTTCTAAACCAATCAGTAAGAGTGCTCGGAATGGTTTTCTAAGAGTCTTTCAGTTCTGTGAACATGAAAAATCTGAAAACAACCAATAATTCCCTTCGGGTCGACATTTCAAATCATTTCGAACTGTCAATGGCGTCGTATGCCTAACATTTCGTGCCGCATGTCGATAGCTCAATTTGCTTGAAAACTAAGCTCACTGGGACATGACAATCGCTGAATCAATTGTTTCTGCGTCTCCAAGTCAGATACGCACATTATTTGCTATCATTTTTTTGACATGCTTCCCATCGAATCCACGTGAATTGTGGAAAAAGTACAAGGATGACATGTCCGAAGACATTTTACACCGAATTCGCGTCGGTTCAGGGAATCCCGATCTCGAGGTGAATGAGGAGATACATAACCAGGCGTTGCTTTTGATCGAAGATATGTGTTACCTCATGCGCTGCATGATGCGTCGCCAGATCGAGGAATGAACGACGCTTTCAATCGAGAATCGGAACGTAAACGTGAATATGATCGAGATGCATTGAACCAATCACTTCGAACGAATGTACCACTGTTGAACCCCCAACAGAAAGTGTACGATACTTTAATGAAGGCAATTGATGAGGGAAATGGTGGCTTATTTTTCCTCCGCATTGGAAGCACTCAACCGAACTATGAAAGATCAGCGCAATGACTCAAAATGTTTTGGAGGTTGCAATTATTCTACTATCTGGCGATTTTCGCCAAACACTACCAGTTATTCCAAGATCGACCGCTGCCGATGAAATAAACGCTTGACTTAAAACATCGACTCTGTGGCGCTATGTTAAGAAACTTCAGCTAACGACAAACATGCGAGTTGCATTTCTAAACGACCATCTGCCGCAGATTTCTCCAAGCATTTGCTGACTATCTGTAACGGCCGTGTTCCTGTCGACGAATCGAATGGATTGATTTCGTTTTTGCCGAATTTTTGAAATTTCGTCTCATCGAAGGACAATCAACAAAGTGTTCCTGAATATCATTGCTAATCACAAACATCATAATTGGTTGAGTGAACGAGCAATTCTTGCAGCAAATAACAAAGATGTGGATCATTTCAACTTCACAATTCAAAATCAAATCGTTGGTCCACTGCATTCCTTTAAATCTATCGACTGTGCCACGTGAATAACATCATTTCAATGTAATTAAAATACTTTTCATTTTTAATTTTGCACATTTATTGAACTTAATTCATTTTGAGTATTCATTCAAACTGAATTTAACTCAACCAATAAGTTAACACAACATTTATTGATTCTGAGGCGGTACGAAGTTCGTCGGGCCAGCTAGTAGTTATATATATTATAAATAAACACGACTTTATAGCGCACAGAAACCAAAATATCATGCGTTGTTTTTTAGTATATTTGTGAAATATAATTACGTGATAGAAATGGTTTTTAATCTTATTACATATACAACATGATTTGTTTTACTACTTATGGAAAATATAAATGTCATACTTACCTTCATCTTAGCAAAACGATTTTTCCAAATTCAAACATATTGATGCATCATTTTAACACG
>CM062839.1:12470621-12790493 GCA_031772345.1 Himalopsyche anomala
ACCCTGTTGAAATTTATAAACTGTTGGTGGGTAAAATTGGCCCATATGTATTTGAAAAATGTGGAATTGATGTTTAAAAAACTGTTGTTTATTTTCGTTATGTTCAATCACCCACTCACTCTTGAGAATGTTTAATATATTTTGACTCGTATGATAAAACATGCAAACACATATTTAGAAAATATGATTTATTCACAACTGTTAACCAAATATTAAACCTAAAAGAATTAACATATTGTATAATTATTTAACATAATAAAACCCATTATTAAATGAAGACATCTGTGTATCAAATACGAATGAGTGTTTTTACTACATTTTTAATATAAGAATGGCCGACCAATGTTGTATCATAATATTTTTTTATGTGAAGGCATACATGTCTCTGTAAAAGTATTTTATTAATTTTTTATTGATAATAAAGTAGGCTTTGGTGGAGTGGGCTCATCAGGAGTGTCAAATTGAAGGAGTACAACTTCGTAAGTAGCAATGGCACCAGCGACCTGAAATTATATATTTAAAAAATGTTATTACCCTGCAGTATAATAATATATTTTTTTTAAAAGGAAAAATAATCTATTTCTATGTCATCCGCTAGCTTATTCAAAATAAATTTTAATTACAAAGTAATCAATTTTAAATATGTTTATCACATACAATAATCAAACGCTGTTCAAATATATTGCTAAGTGTTGCCATACAATAAAACATATTTTATATTCAGAATAGTACTTTTATGATATCCGGAGGGGAGGTGTTTGAATAATACTAAAAAAATAATTCATTCGTTTGTTTTTTTTTTCGTGACAACCAATCATTATTGGTCTCTTCACATACTAGTCTATGTTCTTTACTCTGCCTTTGACCGAAAAT
This sequence comes from Himalopsyche anomala, assembly GCA_031772345.1. Lineage (NCBI taxonomy): Eukaryota > Metazoa > Arthropoda > Insecta > Trichoptera > Rhyacophilidae > Himalopsyche > Himalopsyche anomala. The sequence goes on from CM062839.1 coordinate 12,471,495, forward strand.
GAAGCTGTATCTAAAATACCTAACCTAACAAATGAATTTTACGGCCTCTTAAATCTAATTTATTAATTTTACTTTGCTTTTGAATTCAAAAATAAAAAATGCCTCCGAATAACAGAAAAGAACCGTCAGAAATTGTGACATATCAGCATATTTATTATGGAAAACTTTGGTGGAGAGAATGGAAAAAAAACTTTAGTTGACAGTGTCACATCCAAATTTTCGATTGAGATATCTGTTACCCGAAAAAATCCAGCATCCACTATTATATTATTTTACAATTCTTACGCCAAGCATGAAGTTCCGATTAACAGAAAAAAATCCCATTCCGGTCAAAGTGATCTCATCGTGCACCAATTGTTGACAAAGTCTTTGGACCTGGTGACAAATTTAAGATCATACAGTAAAATAATAAATACCAAAAATAACAAGTAATTTAAAGGTTATCAATGATAAAAATTAATCACTCGTGTTTGACAGTTCTCAATTCACCGTAATATAACAGATATAATTTACTTACTTATTTATAAATAACAAATGCAAACTAAAACAGCGAAAGCTTGCGTGCGTAAAATACATTATAATATTACATACTTTATAAAGTTTAATATAGATGTGTAAATTAAACAAAATAAATAGTTTTAATGACAGACACACAAGTGATACATATTTTTAAAGAATTATTAATTTGTTAATAGTTATTTACAGATCGAAAATAAGACAGAAACAAAAAATAATTGAGAGGGTCTCGAAAAATGTCTATTGGACGTGAATTAAGAAGTCACAACGCTCTCGACATTGGCAACTCGTATCCTAGGCTGAAAGAATATAGTCGTTAATTTTCTATAAAACTCGTGTCTCAACTTTTGCCAGTAATGAATGCATAATTTTATTACACACACATATTCCTTAGACCCGTATTACAAAAAAAAATCAAATTCAAAAACGAAGACAAAAAAATTATTTGGTAAATAATATGGTCATGTGCTATGTTTATCATAAAGAAGAAGATGGAATAGATGGAAACGTCTATGATTCCTTTTTTTATTACCTTCTTCAAAAATATTGTAATTAGGGTTTACGGTTTTCATTGTTCCATTATTAATATTGAAGGCTATTGATAAAACCATTTTGATTTTTAAAAATCTGCGCTGATACAAAGATATCATCTTTTTGAAAAAAAAAATATAAACAGTGAAATGAGCGAAGCGTGTTTTTTTATATAAGAATTTTAATTCAATCATTCAGTCGAAATTTTAAATTTAAAAATCAATTATTTACCTCTGCACAATAAGCTCTGGCAGGGCAACATCGTAGTGCAGGAAGTGAGCGACGAGCTTCGAGAGGGATAGCTGCAGCTGCCAGAGCTACGCAAGTAACTCTGGCTACCATGAATCCAAACGATCCGAAAAAATATGCCAGATGAAGGACGCCATCGTCAGATGGTCTAGAAAAAATAATTGAAACGAACGTCGTGTTGAAAATATTATACATACTTATGTATAACGTTACCTTTTTCCTTTCATTTTAAAACCTTTTTTCACAGGGTATTTAAATTTCAGGGATAAAATTCAGTTTTATAGCAAATTAAACAGAAAACTAAAAATATGGGTTGTGAGCTTATTTTGATATTTTTCACATCTTGTGTGTGTGTATTCGTAATTATTACACAGCTTTGAAGAATATTCAAATGTATTTTTTATTTTATTTTGTTATATAAACATACCATAGAATCCCATTGTAGATTCTTAGAATAAATAAAATCTCCTGTAAATTGTCCTCCAAGATCGTGTGATTTAATATTTATGGATTATTTTCTGTAGTGATATGTAAAATCGCTTGTCTACGCCGATAAGGCAATGACGATAGACTGCTTGGGTGCAACATTCGCCGCGATATTGTCGGCACGTGGTCCCAGCTGCTCCAAAAAGTAATCGAAAATTGAACATTCAGGTTGCACTTTCTTCGAGCTACCCGCGGCGCCTATATGCCTGAAATCCTATTTACACACTAATGGAAAAAAATATCTTTATAAAAAAGCCAATTCCATGCTCGGTACGACGATTTTCTGTTTTATTTAATTTAAAAATGTATCTCTAAAAATCACTATATTTAACCGCACTCCTAAATACTATGCTTTATATAGAAAATAATTGAATTACCACTTACGATAGACCGTTGAGCATCTGCAGGCAAATGAAATACAGATTACTGGTAAATGAGAGCAATACCAACGGTGCAAAGAGTGTGCTGGTCTCCCGAGCCAGTCCTGCAGTTCCTGCAAACAGTTCTCGCATTCTCTTCCAATCAGAAATGACCACAGTCTATAGGGAAATGTATATACATATATATTATTAAGATGTTCTATCTATATATTTACTATCAATATGAAGTTGTACATATAATAAAACTTATCTACATATAATATAAAATTAAAATTGGTGTATTTGTTATGTGGAATAACAAATATTGTTTTACTTTGTTTTACTGGTGTTCGATACGGGTTTTGTCTCGTTGAGAAGCATTTTCAGACTAACTCTATCTGACGTCTGGAAATGCTTATCAAAGAAACGAAACACGTGCTACAACTACTAAAAATCCAGCCAGTGTTTGTTTTTTTTTATATCCCAGGTTGCGGTCAATCATAAAGACTCTAGGGCTAATGGTAGTACATGGTTGACGGTCTGACTCTGCATACTTTGTAAGAAGTTGGAAAGCTGATTTTATTTTCGGTGTTATTTATTTGTTTTCTTAAATATTTTTTACGATATATCATTGTGTGTACTATGGGTAGGCACATGTACTTGTTGCATAAAAATGTATGCATACTTTTCGCAATATCATTTCAATATTTTGTTTGTATAGTATACCAATAAATACGGGTAAAGTCAAATTTTCACGAAAATGCGATGCCATACCTGGTAATCAATGCTCTCCAATAAAGTATTTATATGCCGAAATCGTGAGGTCAACCCGATGCTTACTTGAATGAGCAGCAGATCTTGGAAGTTCCAAGCAAAAGTTGCCACTTTGCTGACAAAAAATATGAAAACTCCAAGTGTCGCACTGTATCCAACTGTAACAATATTGTTTTCACTGTCACAACATTGTGTGTTGTTTATTTTGACTACTTAGTTTTATATTAAACATAGATATTCTTCATGGAGAACTGAAATAAAAATAATGTGCATGTGCACGTTTTCACTATACTGAATATTATTCAGTTATTGCTGTTGCCCTGTAGAAAACAGTAAATCAGTAATAGTTTCAATATTGTATACATTCTGTCTTTATTTATTACTTTATTCAAATTTTAAAGTTTCTTGTAATATGAAATTTTATTTATTTTTATTGATAGCAAAATAGTTTTTGGACACCGACTTGTATTACCTGTCTCAAATACGAAACGATGAGACCTCATGCAATATTCTTCAAAACATCCGGACAAGGTAGAGTGTTCAACATCTCCTCGGCAATCAGGAGTTTGAGTTGCTATACTGAGAAGGTGTTCCACTGTAAATAGAAATAATGTAATGCAACGTGCCAAGGAAATTTTAAGAAAGAATGAATGAAAGGAATTCGTAAAATCCGGATTCAGCTGAAAACTTGTTAATGATCAAATTTACTTTGAAAATGTCCGGTTGATGGCGTAGCAAACTCATAGCAGAGCCATGCAATGTATGAGGGAACAGCAAAAAGAGAGCCCAAATTTATACATATTCGATATAACTAATTGCATGGAGAGGCCTTGCGTAACGTTTGCACAAGGGCACCAAATTTATAGCTACACCGCTGTGTCGGGTTGGTTGTTTAATGATTTTTACACATCAGTAAGAAGAATTTATCACGAAAAATATATTGCATTATTTAAAGAATATACTAGTTATTTAATTGATTTTTTTTTTGTAGTTAATTCAACATTAAATAAGCTATATCAAATACTATGCAAAAACTTTTTCAGACAGACTTCTTTATATAAAACGTGAAAGGTGGGGTATCACTTTTCGAGTTGTACAATTTTCAATATTAACAATATTGAATTTGTTAGAAAAAACTGAGACGTCTTTTAATGTGATAGTAAATCAATCAATTCATATAGGTATAAATGACATATATATGTATATGTATATATATAAATCACAATAGATTTGTACAGTTTATTGATTTCAATAACTAGAATTAAGTAGTTACGTAAGGCACATGTAAGAACGACAAAGGCAACACTATTCAGTTTTGTCCGGAGAGGCGGAAGCGGAGACTTTGTAGCATATTCTTCTTCTCTCCAATGCTGTGTCAGGGTAGGCCATCCGCGGGCTACGGCTCGTAGCAAAATAGCAGCAACTACCGCATTACCGTAGAACACGGCTCCTGCAGTTTCATTAGCGAATCCTCCTAAGAAAAAGCAGCATTGAATTCATCTTTAAAACATTAGTATATTTTGTGTAATTATATTTTTCAAAATAATAATATTATGATATTTGAATAGTTCAAATACCAAGCAACTTCAGTCGAAATCTTAAATTATATTATGGTGTATACACATAGTATGATGACCGATAAGCTGTTAAAATAAATTCCATTTTGTTATAACACAAAATTAGTTCGATTTTTTGCACAATGGGAGACATTGGTAAGTAGTAATCTAGTGGTTTGTAATATTAGATCAATTAAAGATTCTTTTTACGAGCTTATTACCAGAGAACGATAAAAAACAACCGTTTCCAATAAAAATATATAAATTGTCACTTAAGTTTATCTGCCGATTACGGGTCGATATAATATAAACTATAAACTAATTCAACCTTCTTTTCACGAAACCATCACCTAAAATAACGATTGTTAGCCTATCGGTTGCGACTTAAAATTGAGTTGATTGACATATTTAGTGGGTTACGAAATATTCTCACTAAAACAATATTCTATAATAATCTTCACATATTTAATTTTTAATGTTATTTTAATCATACCGTCTTGGGTCACAAACTTAAACTTTATGAAATGGCCAAGAAAGGCGAACTTAAAAAAAAAACAACTGTACCTGACTCTCCAGCTTTCACTCTTGACAATGCACGTGACGCATGGTACAGAGATGCAAAGACGATCCAAAGAGATGGTAACGCACTAGCCGCTGAAGCTATAGCCAGAATGCTACGAGGATTAAACGATATTCCTGAAGGTGGACCAGCTAGATTTGACACAGGAAATAGCCCAAGAAAACGGGCTACACCAAGCGAAACTCCAATAGATCGATGAAATGAGTTATTATTCAGCACCTATAGATATAACGTTAACACTTATTATTACTAGTAGATACTGTTAAACATCGAGACAATTCCGATAGGTTAAACACCCTCAATCAATATATAATAAAATTTGATAACATTGTTACCTTGTTGTACTAAAAACACGCGTTTTCGGAAAATAATAATGTCATTAATAGAAATTAAAAAATAATGAATAAAATTTTAAATAGAATAGGCTTACCATTGTGATTTACTGTACCTAATATAAGTAATAACGTTGTAATTATTACTATCAATGATTGTTTATTACCATTCTCTGCGCCTTAAAAAAAATGTGTTTTTGTGATGATTCTGTCACAATTTGTAATCCAACAAGTGAAGTATTTTTATTAAAAATTTACTTCCACAAAGTTACCATCGAATCCATTGAAAATATTATATTAATATCTTTTCGAAAGCGTTCAATCTGAGAATTCTTTTCGTACGACCCGACTAAGGCATCAAATACCGAACCCTTTTTGTAATGAACGTTCACCATGAAATAGTGGAGAAATTCGGGATTTAAAAAAAGTTTCGAGAATTTTGCACTCCTTATCCTCAATCCCGAAATTCCGGGATCAGTACAATCACAATCCTGGGATTTTGAGATCACAAACTTGGTCGGGATCCCGTGTTTGCAGTCCCTAAGCCCGTTTCCATTCGGACTTAATTCTGATTGACAAATTTAATAATTTTCATTTTAGAGCCATAATAATTTAGATATAATAATATATTGAAAGAGCTTTATTGATATAATTGACCGGTATTTGAACCAAATAAATCAAACGCAATATTACTCCTGACACGTTGACGTGATGAACTAATTAAATTTTTACAGTTGTCTGATTTAACCACACCATATCGTCGGTTTGGTGCAAGAATTCATTAATCAACAACTTGTTCAACACTGAGATATATGAAAAAAAGTGTTTATTTTTTCATTTTGCATAAATTAAGAGTCATTTAGTATCTTATCATCGATAAATATTGTTCAAAGACATACCTTTGAAATTATCATGATGTATTTCAAGCAAATACAAGAAATACATCTTTAATTAACAAGCTTTTGTGATTCTTACGAAATAAATTATAATAATTACTTTCATTAAACCGACAATATACCTTTCTTGTGAATTGCGATATGCTTACCTTAGTCTCTGATTCTTTGGAGATATTCAGTGGAGAGACTCTTGGTTTTCTATTCACTGAAAGTGTCATAAATTCAATTATATTATCATTCACTATTCACATATAACTAATTGAGACTTATATTTTGAAAGTCAAATAATTTCCATCCCACAAAGATACTTTATACACTGATATATTAAAACATAAAACTAATCACAGCAAATACATAAATACTGGATGTAAAATAATTTTATATTGTACTGACCTAAAACTGAATGTTTTTTCACCCATCGAATAAAACGTCGTACAAAAGTAACAATGCGCCATTTCCTAATTTTATTCGGATATTGTCTCGGTATTCTGAAAAAATCTCGTTACGATTAATTACTTGACATATATTAAAAAAATAAATACTGTAGATTGTTTATTAAAACAAAACTTAATTAAATGTAATATTATATCTATAAATAAAAGTTTGGAAAAGACGTTTCTTGGTTGTAAATGTAAACGATAATTTCTAGTGATATTATTATTTAATCATAAGTTTTTCTATATTGACTGTAGAAAGGCAAAAAGACGAAACCCACCGTTTTTTCGAAAATCGCAATATATAGAACTTAATTATTGGCGAATTTAGGGGAATGGCTATGACGGTCATGGCCACCCCCTAAGAAGAATTTAGAGGCATCCGCATTGGCCCTTGGGACGTGCACTGCAGACACTCCGCACTTGGCTACATATATATATATATATACATATATGTTTTTTTTTCATTTTACTATGTATGATCTTTATTTTCAAATCAAATGGCCACCCCCTGGCATATTTTTTGGATCTGAAATTGAACTTAATGCATGCTCTATCAAAAGGATGTAAGTTGCAAATGCCGAATTGGTATATTAATTTAGCTTGTAAGGTTTAAAAAGAAGAGCCTGTGAACATTGCGACTTGGAAAACGAACTAACACAAAGTCTCTTCTTATACAATCTATTAAATTAATATTAGTTTTAATAAATACAACACCAATTTACTAGTATTCGCACACTTCTAAGACCAAAATGATCAATAAAATGTTTTTTGAGCTTCCGGTGACATTAATCCTGTGCGGGTTATGTTCTTTTGCCTTTCTATGGCCGATAATATAAATACATACATATATATATATTATATATAAATAGGATGCCAAAAAAAAAAACAGTGTACATATTTAATGTTACATATCTAATCTGACGACGATTGCTGAATAAATTCAAAAAAATATATTGTTATCATGAATTCAAGGATGAAATTAAGAAAAACTTCCGCGCGTTTTGTAAATTAAACATTACATTGTAATTTCATTAGAAGCTGGAGTTTACAAAGATTGAATGACAAAGCCTTGGAGTCATCCAGCATTATATGTATAAATCCTCCATTTACGACACGAATAGTATTTTCTTCTTAAATAGTGAAGGAAAATTAGACTTAACATTTTTTTATTTAAGTTAAAACTAATTTAGATATATTCTGCTTCTTTAATAATAAGTAAATGATAGATACCTGTAATAATAAAGTGCTAGTGTTCGTTTTTTTTTTAAATAAAGAAACATTGAATTTAAATATTCACCTTAGAATTTGAGGACCCATTCTACCGACGTTGGTTTGTACAATAAATACGTTTACATATTATTTACGACACTGATAAATTATTATTTAATTTGAACAAAATTTCTAAATAAAACGATAGTAACTTAATCGTTCGACACAATTTAAATTTAAACTGTTTCGTAACGTAGTTATTATACAAGTCACTCAAAATAAATAAATTCATAACTTAAAATACCTTTGTGGTTTTTTTTACTGAGGAAAGTTGTAATGTTCCGTTGTTTCAATAACATTTTAAAACACTAATGGATAATATAATAATATCGTGAGAGTGTCACACGCCCTCCTCGATTACTGTATTTTGTCTGCTATTATTTCAACTGTAAACATGTTGTACAATCTCTTTGATAAATCAGTAAACAGAATTTTAATCCGTGCATACCATGAGCGGCAAACCGTTTTGAGAGTCTGCATATGAAATCAGCGTAACAATCGGTTATTCCAATAATTTGTATTGTGCCGCACATAAAATATTAAATAAAGAGGTAGAGTACCTATAATCATAGACAGTGGCGGAATATCCTGTAAGCAAATAAGGCGGGCGCTTGGGGTCTCCGAATTTAAGGGGGCTCAAAAATAGTTAATAAAATATAACCCATACGCTTTTGGTTCAGATTTGTATATATTTTTACTATTTTAGTTGGAATTTTCTAACGTTCTTATGTTGATCATGAAACAGTGCCTCCAAATTTTATTGCGCTTGAAGCCTCCCATGTGCTTAATCCTCCACTGTTAATAATTTCAGTGATTTTTTTCCTACGCGGCGGAACGACGTTCCGACTAGGGCATCCAATCCCGTTCAATTTTCTGATCCCGAAATCCCGGGATTGACATGGTCGCGATCCCGGGATTTCGGGATTGAGAAATTTTGAGTAAATCTCGAAAAGTGAGATGAAATTGGCAAATTGTCGATTCCAATTTTCCCGGTGAGCTAAAAAAAAAAAAAAAACGAGGTATCGTTCGTGAGAATTCGGGGGAAAAGTATACCAAATCGAGGATTTCAAATCCCTCGGTGAGTTAAAAAAAAAAAAAACGAGGCTTCGTGAGAATCCTAGGAAAAAGTATACCAAATCGGAGATTTCAAATTCCTCGGTAAATTTATCTCAATCCCGGAATCCCGGGATTCCGGGATTGAAAATTTATCAAAATTTATGAAAAAGGCTCCGGGATTTGATACCCTAGTTCCGACACTTTTTTTTCGGCACCTTTATATTTTAAATGTTTTCAATGAATATTCGCAACATTTTTATTTTTCTTTGAAAAGTTTTGATTTTTTTAACGATAAAAACACGACGGAAAATATTTGTTATCAATCATTATCTCGCAAAAAAGTAATAAAAGCAAAAAATTCAAACTTTATATAAATCAGCAATGGAAAATTAAGGTTTCAATCAGCGGTGGGCTGCCAATACGTTAACAAGAGGCTCGCTTCATCTCGAAGCAATTCTCGGTATTCTGGGGAAGGAGTGATTTTTTTTAATCGCTTCTATGCAATTATATGCAATACTTATTAAATAAGCAATTGATTGTTATTTGACACACTTTTAATATGTAACAGTATGCAACTTATCGTAAACTTATCAATCTTAATGGCTAAAAAAGTACTATTGTGTATACTGAAGCTGTCGTAGATAATATATATATATATGTCAGAAATTGCAGTTTTATACTAATTTGATCTGAGAATATTTTTTTCTCTTAAATTAACAAGGGGCTCGCCGGCCTTAGTAAAATTTAACAAGGGGCTCGCGCGAGCCCCTCCGAGCCCCCTCCAGCCCACCTCTGGCTTCAATGTGTTGGAAATTAAATAAATCTTCTAGAAATAAATGGAATCGATAATTGGTGATATTCTTCATTTCACAAAATAACAATAAGGATTTCACGGGATCTAGTCCCAGTATGGACAACATTTTTTTTAAATTACTTTTCAAAAGTGCGGGTGTTTGTGATATACAAAAATAAAAAAAATCCCACCATTCTTCCTATCCTTAACAAAGTTAACGGGGCAAACGAGAACGATTAGATTACTAGTCCTATCCTAGTCCAATCTTTCTATCTTTACTCTCTTAAAAAGGAGATATTGAGCAACTGAGTAACAAGCAGTTCTTGTAAAAAAGCTTCTATTGAGATACCTTCATACGGAAACTATATTTTCCACATTAGAAACGGACTTGGATTAGAAAAAAATAGTAAAAAGCTTGACAAGAAGTGAGTTCCGGCAACTTATTTTTTTTTTCAAATAAGCACTGGATAATTCTCAGTGGCGTCCACTCTAAATATTGTATTTTTTTTAGCTCTTCCAAAAATTTTTGAATCCAAAATCACAAGAATTTACAGTTTTGCCTAAATTACTGTCGCGGTAGCTTTTTTTTTCTTTAGTTCTTACAAGAATTTTCGAATCAAAAATCACATAAATCCACGAATTTATGATAGCAACGCGACATTTTTTGTAGCTCTTCCGTGTAAGATTTTTTCAATACCGAAATGCCGTGAATGGTAGCTCGCAATCCCGGGATTTCGGGATCACAGAATTGGATGGTATCTTGGAATTGGATACCCTAACTGCAACGTCTGCGACAGCGATTTTTTTGATATATATACCTTATACTCAGTATATCTTGGCGGGCTTATTATATTTTATAGTATGTAGTATCAAACTTGGTTTTAAAATTATTACTGGCAGCACCCGTGCCCATAAACTAGTCTCGTGCCTTTGCACCAGAGACAATATGCTTCACACAACAGATGTCAATTTGTCAAGTTGTCATCTCATTTGTGTCTTTTTCATTATTTTGCACGTAGCAATAAATATAAATGTTTGGCTTTTATCTACACATTTTTTACTCAATCAATTGAGTTTTTTTAATTCCCTTTTAGCAAAGACAACGTTATAGCGAAGATGTCCAGCACATCGGTAATAAAGTTTTTATTATTTCCTTATAGGTTATTATTTTGGATACCTATATTTAATGTTCGGTAATTTATTATGAAAATATAAAATATCACATACGATATGCACTAAAACAAATGAACAATTTCAATATTAAACAGTAATAACACTTCACAGGTGATTTGTAGTTATACTAGTTCCGTATTTAATGAGGTCGATAAGATCCCATGTATAGATTTACAAACTTAAAGTTGGGAAGAAATCGGAAACTTTCCGTCAATTCAAATCGCTGCTCAACTTGCTTCTTTTTTCGGTAAATTAGTCATACTTCATCGTACGGACTATTGCGGCGAAAAACTTCACAAACTGAGCTAAAAACCACTCCACGATTTAAAATTATTATCTGAGATCATCGCGCGCCCGTTCTGGAAAGCTGAGGCGAAATGCTCCGAAATGTTTCGTATTTCGCTTAATTTATCAGTGTTCTTCGTAATAATGTGTGGTTTTAACGCGATTCCCATGATCTCAGATAATAATTTTAAATCGTGGAGTGGTTTTTAGCTCAGTTTGTGAAGTTTTTCGCCGCAATAGTCCGTACGATGAAGTATGACAAATTTACCCTTTTTTCATCCCTGAAAACTTACTTAATACCGCAATTATCTGTTATAATTAATTGCAAATCAGGAAATACCAAAAAATCCTATTTTAGAATCAAGAAAAATGATAATGATGCCAATTACGAAATTTCGTTGCCATATTTAAATTTTTCTATATGGTTTTAACAAGTTCCATTTGACATATGGTAATTTTCAGTTGTTTTTTGCGAAAATAATCAGTTTCCATGATTCCCATGTATGATAATTTTGTATTTTCCTATTTGTAATAAAATTTCCCACATATCTGCATTGTTATTAGCGGCATTTATTAAATCTTCAGGTAGAAAAAGAGTTGCATGCCATAAAGCATAATTACCAATTACACTAATGATGTCGGAAATATGGCTGTGGAATCTAGTTTAAAAAAAAACGACTCGGTTTTAAATTATATACAGAATCCGTCTCTGAATTGATTATTGTTTTTTTTTTTCAGTTTAACTAGCATATATGTCTACATCAGATTATTCTGGTTACTATAATAATTCTAGTACATAGTCGTCATTTCACCAAACAATATAATGAATAGACATAGTTTTTAATGATTTTTTCTGACTCCACTGCCCTGGTCAGAACGAAAGTATTTAAAACACGTAATTTACTGTGTATTTTGTCTACCAGGCAGCTCCATCTGCTCCGGGAAATTCTGTTCAAGAATTCAACATAAGGGTCCCAAAAAATATGAAGAAGAAACATCACGTCATGAGATTCAATGCTACACTCAACGTGGACTTTGCAAAATGGTCTCAAGTTAAAATGGAAAGAGAAAACAATATGAAGGAATATAAAGGCCTAGATGAAGATCAACCCAAGTGAGTCATCGGGAAGTTGCCATGAAAAAAATAATTATTTTATCATCTTTTTGTAGGCGTTCTTTCACCAATAAAATCCATGCCTAAAATCGGGCAATTTGTGTACAAAGTTACGTTTTACCTAATATGACTATAATTTCTATTCTATTGCATGTTTTAAAATAAAACTTCAGTTTCTTATCCTAACCCTAAATTAAAATATTGTTATCGATTCCTGTTTTACAGAATTGGTAATAATTTTCGAATGGAAACTATTTCTTGATCCAGAATATGCAGAAATGAAAATAGAGTATGTCTTCGTCATAAAATCTTACGACAATACTGATAAATGTAAAAAATTCGAGAGCTAAATATGTACTACCTAATGGCTATTGTGTTGTAACTACTACATTTGCCGCTATTTTTTATAGTCATGCTGTCCCTTCTAGCCTTAATCACACAAATCGCTAGGTACAGTAAAACATCTAACAAGAGGTAGTCCGTAATTATTACATTGCGGAATATCTGTGTCAACAGATTTCCTGCACCCCTCCGCTAATTTGTAAATAAGATGTTTTATTGTCTTCCACCCTTTGGTGAAAGTATGCTAAATATTTTCTCCTGCTTATAATATGCTTAGTGAAAAATCTTGAGTATTCTTTGTTAAGAATATCATAAAAACAATTTGGTAAAATTTTACAAATTTTTTGTACTGTTTCTTGTTCCTAAAAATATCTGGAAACATTGTATTTTAACTTCAGTCAAAAAAGAAAGGCCCAATAATCGTACATTGAAATCAATTACATCAATAATTATCAATTTTCATCTTTTTGGGTCATATCTGCTCCCTGTCTGAAGTTTATTACCAGCATGCAGTGTATCCAAGATTTCCTTTTAATGAGGGATTACCTGTCCATCCGTCTGCTTCCTTTTGTGAAATGTTAGCATTCTTTGGTTCCACTAAGTACACTCAATTGATTTTACTTGATGGATGTCCGAAAAGAGGCAAGCAGTGTTGTGGTTATCTAGAAGCATTTGCAGCATGTGACTAAGTCAGTTCTAACATTTCTACAATATCGTTAATGTAACGGGATACTCTGTAGTCTGTCACCCAAGTAAACATCTATTCTTGATGCTCAGTAAAAAGTTTTTTTAGTGAGGTGTCATAATTCGACTCCTACAATAATAGACATCAGTCGGCAAACTAATCATATTTCATTTTACCTGTAACTATTATCAAATGTTACACTGAAACCATGAAATTGCATAGTGCATTAATTACGCATATCTTATTAGCCAATTGCATGAATTTTTCAAGTGTATGAAATTTTCAAACTGTCAATGTGACAATTGAAAAGTTTATTTTGATACTGGTGTCAAATTTTGCATATGTTTCGAATTATTTTAAATTACTGGTAATCACAACAGGTAAATTGACTAATTCATGAATGAAGCCAAAAACTTGCACTTTTCATGAAAAAAAGACTGAATGAATGAATTTTTTCAGATTCTGTGTAGCACATTTGTTATTATGTATTTCGTGATCCTTTTGTAAAATTTTACTAAATATGTATGTTTACTGATTTTCAATATACTGCCTTAAGGTTTGGTGCAGGATCTGAATTCGGACGAGACGCTCGCGAAGAGGCGAGAAGAAAAAAATTTGGTATTACAGCGCGTCGCTATCGTTCAGAAGACCAACCTTGGATCCTAAAAGTCGGAGGCAAAACTGGAAAAAAGTGAGTCACGTTTTTTTGAACATGAATCTCTTCTCAACATTTGTGTCATATTAATTATAATTTATAACAAGATACATATATTATTTTCTTTACAGATTTAAAGGAATTCGAGAAGGCGGAGTTTCTGAAAATGCTGCATATTATGTTTTTACTCATGCACCAGATGGAGCCATTGAAGCATATCCATTACAAGAATGGTAAGCTACCCTTCTATAATTATACTTACAGTTCAAAGTATTGAAAAAAAAAATTTGATTGAGAACATTTTTTAAACATATATTTTGATCTTTATTTATAATGTCACGGTTGGCCATTTAGTGAGGGCGCTTGTGTCACATGAGAAATTTTGGCATACTACTTAACCTGCCATGTGTGCCACACGATCCACTGGGTTATTAGGCCAACCTATAATTTATTCTTGAGACGTTTTGTCTTCGCAGAACTGGCAAACTCGTAGCCATAACCTTTCATGCATTGCCACAAACTATTTTCGAAGCATTTGACAAATCGTTTGCCTATTATATTTATTTTCACAGTACTACTGATAAAAAAAACTTTCATGACACTTATGTATGAGTTTTCGCTCGGTAGCCACTAGCCATAGATCAATCACTTGTGTTTCAAAATTGACTGGCAGCCGCATTATTATGAATAATCTTCAAGAAAGCTTCTTTTTAAATTACAGGTATAACTTCCAACCCATCCAAAGATATAAAGCATTATCAGCAGAGGAAGCAGAGCAAGAATTCGGAAGGTATATTTCAGCTTTTTTATTTATGTTGGAACCGGCTACGTTTGATAATCAAATTGTATCAATTCATTGTATTTGAATGATAATATGCAATAATGTGTTATTTTCAGGCGGAACAAAGTGATGAACTACTTCTCTTTGATGTTCAGGAAACGGATGCGAGGAGAAGAAGTGGACGGAGACGCTGAGGACCCTGAAGAGAAAAAACTTAAATCAAATAAATCTAAGGGTATATTAATATTTTAATCAAGATATTTTTTGTGTTAAAGTTTTAATTTTATTTGCCATCAAAATTACTGAAATAAAACAATTGTTTTAGAATTAAAAATATCTGACATGGATGAGTGGATGGACTCTGCCGATGATTCTTCTGATTCTGATGCTGATAAGGACAAAGAGAAAGAAGACAGTGACACAAATGTAAAAAAAAAACCAAAAAAAGGTATAAAAATGCTTTTCATCAAGTCATTCTTTTATTAGCAGATATTAAACTCATACTTGGTCAGGTGCTCTGAATTTAAATTTCGTAGAAGGAAATGTGAGACCATAATTATTCAATCGCTATGTCAAAAACATTTATAATCAAGGTACCTAGTCGCAATATTGAGTCACAATATAGATTTGAAATTCGACCTTATGTATAATTAAACTAGTTCTAAACTTTAAATTAATTAGTATCTAAAATTTCACCTGTTTTTTTAATAACTTTGCTTCCCAGCCTGTCGAGCCTAGAATTTTTACTTTCTGGCCCTTCTCGAATAAAGTTTTTCGTCCCCTTATATATACTATTCAATAAAGTCTAAGATACTAAGCTATAAATGAAGACACAGAAAGTCTTCATTTATAGCTAAATGAAGACTTTCTTTTCAGTTAGAATTTTCATCTTTTTTTTTCAATAAATTACTGTAATACAGTGTCACCTTGACTATTTTTATAATACTCATTAAAAGATAACTATGACTCAGTCCAATACATTTATTTTTTTTAACTTTTATAGAAACATGTATTTGTGGTTTTAAAAAGGTGCACTCGCAAAGAAGAAAAAGAAGAAGGTTGAGGATGATGAGGCTGTGGAAGAAAGTGACGACGGGGATGAAGAAGGAAGAGAAAAAGACTATATCTCAGATTCTTCTGAAAGGTAAAATAAATATAGAAAAAACAAATGCTTAGTTCCATTACTTCAATCAACTTAACCTACCGAGAATTGCTAGAGCCGTCGGCTCTGGCGTTATGATTGAAATAAGTATCAAATATATTTTTAACTGTCGACTTACGATTATTAACGAATATTTATACATCAATCTAAAGAATCGTTTTTATGTTGAAAGAGTTGGAATACTCCTAAGAGGTGGTATCAAATCCCTTTTATCTTTATCTCAACCGTTTTCACGTTTAGAATATATTTCTGGGTCACTATCGTGTTCCTCTGTGAAGGGTTAAAAATGTTATTATATACGAATTTTTCATTATTTACTATGATGCCACTCGACATCGGTCAAACTTATAAATCTCTTACTGAAATGAATTAGCCAAAAATTTCTGTGGCTTAGAACGGATTGCACAACTCTACCTGACAATGCTAGGATATCCGGTGACTTGCGAGAATCATCTTTGAAATTGAGTTTTGTGTTGCTCTTGAAACAAGTCATATTGAACATAATTGCATATTTTCTTTAATTTTAGTGAATCTGATCGTGAAGGCAAAACAAATAAACAGCTTAAATCTGTTGCTGAAGAGGATGCTCTTAGGTAAGATTATTTTATTAATAATATTCTTTTATGAACAACCTTACTTTCATGTAGTGTTTGTTTACCACTCATACATTCTAATGGAATATTAATTGTAGGAAATTGCTTACGTCCGATGAAGATTCTTCAGATGCAGAAAAACAGGACAGCAGTGATGAAGAAAAGAAAAAAGAAGAGAAAGAGAAACCTAAGGCTGAAAAATCTGATGCAGTCGCTGCCAAGAAAGGTACCGCTCGAAATCAAATTCTATGCACACCCATCGATATTTATTAGGCATTAAATCTCTAATATTTGAAATAATTGATTATTCAAATCATCAAGAATTTTTATGTATGAAAAATCTTTTGATTGATCAATAAGTCGTTCGCTGCAAATGACCTAGGTGTTCCTGCTTTGCATGTAAACATTATCACAATTCACCCCCTCTTAAAATGGACATTTGTATACTGCACACAACTTGTATGTTATACTATTTTTTTTCTTTTACAGATTCCAGTAGTGAATTAAGTTCCGACTCCGATAATGAAGCGCCTCCAAAGACTCCCACAAAGAATGCATCTAAACGTCCCGCCGGGCAAAGGTAATTTAATATTCTTTAGTGTTACGCCATTGTATGCCGAGATATTTTGAAACAAATATTATTTATGACAGATTTATTTTATTTAAAACATTATATTTATTGATTTGGCATTTACTTGGTAGAACTCCATTTTAATAGGGTAAAATATCAAGGTATTTCAGTTCTACAGTTTTTAAAAAGTTAAAGGTTGATAGCTATTTCGGCTTACGCCATCGTCAGAACTAGATAGTTCTGACGATGGCGTAAGCCGAAATAGCTATCAACCTTTAACTTTTTAAAAACTGTAGAACTGAAATACCTTGATATTTTACCCTATTATTTAAAACACGCGCTCATCTCGAACATATTCAACAAAACAAAATTGATCCTGATCTTTATTAAAAAATGTGGAATTAGTACAAATCAGTGTTTATTATTTCATATACAGGTAGTCCCCGACTTACGACTGTTCGACATACGACAATCCGCACTTACGACCGAAAAAATTAGCAATTTTAAAAATTTTGAATTGGATCACGGGGTACAATTGCATACAGCCGACTTAGTAAAAAAAAATGTATCGTGTCATTGAATCTTCTTCAAGATTGCCGTGCTTTCCCGGAGATAATGTTTCATGGCAGAAGTTGCCACAAAGCCCAGGAAATATGGTTTTTCTCTGACCAAGTTTTCGCCTTCCAAAAACTGTGAAATATGTGCAGGAGATTCTCTTTTGTTATTTTCTGACTACATAAAGAATTTGTATACATCACTTTTAATTTGTGTGAAAATCTTATTCCCATAGAGTATAGACTTTGCTTGACGTGGGTGTTTGTCTCGACAATTTATCTTGTGTTTATATCTTGAGTGACTTACAATAAAATTCTCATAGAGTTTTTCTCGTATGATCTTTCAACTTCAAAATATTTGGCGCATTAACATAAGCTGTAATGCCAAATATTAAAAAATACGTATACAAGGCGGGAGCAATTTCGATTATTTTAAGTGAAATTATAACTGTAAAATATGAACCATATACTCGGTAAATGTGCAGTAAGATCACACGGTTCATACTTAAATGATGGCATATAGTTTGTTTACTATCTCATTTATTATGTTGTATTACATGGTTCATACTTTAGAAGGCTAAGAAAAAAATATATAAAAAACTGTATATTTAGCTCATTTTCGTAAAATCGTCGCATATACCATATTTGGTGTGCAGCGATGACATATTTTGTATGAAATTCGACATACGACCAAAGCTCAGGAACGTATCTTGGTCGTATGTCGAGGACTACCTGTAATGCTTTTCTAACGAAAATTGACAGTGAACTAAAACCTTAAAAGTGATTTCATTGAAACTACTAATTTATATGTCAGAATTACTATTTATTTAGTGGTGCAAAATATTCTTACATACATTAGAAAAAGACATATTGCCAATTATTATTAACGCAGGTTTTTAAGCAAGCAAGTACCTGCCTATGAATTCCTATCTTTATTTGTGTCAGATTGGCAAAAATCCATGTATTTTGATATTATAATTATCTATGTCAGGGTTTCCCAAATATTTTCTGGAATGGAACACCTCGCAAGTCCGGAAAACTGTGTTGCAGCGTATAAAACCATTCCAATTTTTTCGGAACACCTACTCTGGCTCCGCGGAACATAGTTTGGAAAACCCTGATCTATGTAATGTAACATATCGAGGTTAGAATCATCCTAATGCTGTCGATCAGAACTATAAATTTGTTACTTACCGACTTCTGCCAGTATGGCCACTTTATCTTTACAAGATTAATACAATATCATGAATGTAAAACAATACATTCAGTGCTTGCGACCTTACCATTAATTCATTTGTTTAAGTAATAGAAATTTAATCAAAGCTCTATCTGATGTTCTTCTTACAGTGCGAATAACTCGAGATCCAACACGCCGACTCCAAATCCATCAGCTGGTGGATCATCTTCCAAAAAGTCAGCAGCGGCTATTAACGCTGCAAATAATGCCGCATCTCAACCACCCTCAAAAAGACCACGCTTTGAACCCTCAGCAAGGTAAAATCATAGTCATATAATTAATAAGTAACAATCTATTATTTACAACAAAAACTTTGCCTCCATTTAGTGTGGTCAAATTTAATTTGAAAGATTGTTTAATCTACAATTTTGTTTTCGTTATTTATTATCCAAGATCTTATGTAATCTCAATAGATAAGTTATTTTGATGCTGTAATCTTCAATTAGTAAAACATCAATCATGCAATTTAAATAAAATATTATCAAGTCAATAATATTATTAAAGATAAATATTTTTTTGCTTGGGAACAGTTGGAAGTATATGTAATATATGATTGAATGTTTGTTACTATGTTTCAAAAATCAGGAAGTCTAAAAAAATATTGAAAACTTTCTCAGCCAAACTGATCGTATTGGCAACAGCCCCATCAAATAAAGTGTTAAGATTCCAAACCTATGTTCTATAATCTCTAGATATATTATAATAACAATGTGTTTTTATTAATTATTTAGCGTGGAAGGTGGAGTGTCGGAGCAGGCTGTAAGAAGATATCTTGCACGCAAACCGATGACAACAACTGAACTGTTGACCAAGTTTAAGCAAAGGAAATCCGGTGTATCCAGCGAACGTCTTGTAGAAACGATGACGCAAATATTGAAGCGAATTAATCCCGTCAAACAAACAATTAAAGGAAAAATGTATCTCAGTATTAAACCTTGATAAAAAGTGTTTTTAGCATAATATTTTATCTCATAATCCAATATACAAATAATTTTATGTTATATCGAAAATAAAATGATTTAATTATTTTTCTGCATTTTATTTATTCTTTTCAACCAAGTTTTTAATTTTATCGTGCTGGTCTTGTGAACCGTGAATATGGGCTCGTAGGTCTAACTAAATTAACTCAACGCGGCAAAACCAAATAATTTTTGAATTGATCGTTGATTCAATTAACACCGAAAGAGGTATTTATTGTGCATAGGAAATATCCTTTTTGGTGACTGGTGCTTATATACAATACGAGTATTTTTACTCCTTTCACATTGTTTTACAGTTATCACAACCAGTTTCATGGTCCATCGTGAAGTAGCGAACATGGTTGACTTCAGTTGCGGTTCTCATGTGTTTTGTGAATTGATTTATGTATAGATAAAAAAAATGTTAGCACCCGTATTGTTTTGTTTAATATTTGAACTTCACAGCCCTGATTTTTATATAATATTTCAATATTGTGACAATGAAAAATAGTCTCATTAGGGGGAGCCGGTAAATTGCTCGAATGGAAATTGCTCGAATTACAAATTATTCGAATTGCTTGGTTATTTAAACGATTTTTCACGACTTTTTCTACGTATTTCATTTTTATCTTGTGCGACACTTGTTTAGAGAGTGAAATATAAAAATAATTCTCGTCAGTATTTATTTTAACCGTGTTCGCTCCAAATGCGGAACATATGATCTTTTAATGGAGTTTATCTCAACAGAAGTGTTTCTACGAGAACTGCTTATTAATTTGTTACTCAAACTGTTTCTATATATTTGCAGAACACATATAAGACTAGGGCTAAGACAGAACAAACGGAAACAAATTGATTATCTTGTAATTCGAGCAATTTACCGGGAACCCTCATTAGGCACGGAGGTGAAAAATAGTTATTATAAGAGATCTATTATCTAGACTTATCTTAGAATGTCATTTTTCAAATTGCTGTGGGGGTGCAATTAGTAAACAAGTGTCATTTTATCATCATGTAACAAATTTTATCTCCTACATATGATTTCTAAGGAGAGTCAATATAAATACATAACAACATTGTTTAGTTGGTTTAAGATCCAAAAAAAATTTTTAGCTTGTAAAGTAAATGTAGCTGTACATTTATGTTATATAACTAGAAATTTGATGTGGCTTCTGCAGCAGAAATTAATCTGATTAAAATCACATTTAGACTTCATCAATCAATATTTAAATTTGATTAAACTTTAGAAAATAGATTTGAAATTTGCATGTCATATGTTTATACTCAATTTGTTTTAATTGCTAAATAAGTTTACACTCAGAAATATAAAACTGTAAAAGAACTAAATAAAAATAATTACAGTATTATTTCAATAAAAAGATTTTAACATTGCAGTTTTCTACTAAAAAAAATTAACAATTACCTATATTATTTCTAGGAATGCCATCTTGTCAGCTATAACATAAAATATGTCTGAATCATTCAAATTATGTACACTCCCACAGATTTTGTCACTAACGACCCGGGTTTCGCCTTTCGGCATCTTCAGGCGTTCAAGCGCACGGATGAACTTGAACTGTACCGTGCGCTTGAACGCCTGAAGATGCCGAAAGGCGAAACCCGGGTCGTTAGTGACAAAATCTGTGGGAGTGTACATAATTTGAATGATTCAAATTTAATATTGAAATTCCACCAAGCACCTTCAGTCGAAATCTTAAATTATAAAATATGTCATTCTCCGATCTCTAAAGTTTAAGTTGTTGTGAAGGAATATTTATAGACATTGACCACAACAGTTTTAGTGAATTGTGACCCTTGGTCAAGCAACCAGTTTTTTACGATAAAACTTGTAAATTACAAATATTTTTTTTTTACTCCTGTAATCATATTTTTATCTTCATAATATGGATTTAATGAGAGAAACTTACTTTCCGTGGAAAAGACATGATATTTTACTAAAATTTGGCCCTTTCACTAGTGGAGATGGACCCAGATACAGATGTTGTATGTCTTAAGTGGACAAAATCAAAACAAATGCAAAGCGACTCGGTGCGGCACAATAATATCAAATGGTCTCCGCCGCTATAGTGTCTTATGTGACAAAAAGCACGCTGTGATCAGTTGATATGATATTTTGATTCGCCTTAAACCGCATTCCAATCAAGTTCGCAGTGATTTGGCCCACGTAACACGTAGCGTTAGAGTGAATTTAGATTGTTTTGGTCCCAAATATCATTTTTTTATAACCCTACAATAGCATTTTTTTAAGATTACCAATAATCAGGGAAGGGTTCCTCAATTCTATACCGATATAACAAGATAAAATACTGATATGTGGAATCCTCACACCCATCCACCTAGCAAGTTGTTATCTGTAAGTATTAGTAAACCAAATATATTCAAAAATTGGCCTATTCATATTGATTGGTGGAGTAATGACTGCATGTACTAAAAGAAAAGAAAAAAATTGAAAAATAACATTTCAGGGAACAAAAAAAATCACTTGTTTTAACTCTTACAACTCCAATTTCGAGTGTCACTCGACACGATACATATTTTGATTTGATTATTTTTATGTGGTGGAATTTTTTTCTGTCTTTGTCTTGATACACATTTGAAATACATGATTTGTGGTGGTGATAGTAACTATGTGAAAGAATTGGAAATATATTTGACAATTTCCAAAATTGAAAAAACCATCCTCCATCCTGGAATCTGTTTTGAAAAGTACCATACGAAAAATAATTATATTTTATTTTATCTAAGGATTAGAATATATACTATAGAACAGGCATGGGCAAGCTTTCCTAGGTCTGGGGCCAAATTATCATTCTGTTTCTGAGTCAAGGGCTGGACTCAATTATTAAACAAGAACAATAAAGTAATATTAAATTAAATAAAACACGTTGCTTCTTCTTATATATTTTTTATTTATATAATAAACGATATAATATTAATATTATATACTGATTATAAAATTT
Organism: Himalopsyche anomala; assembly: GCA_031772345.1. Classification (NCBI taxonomy): domain Eukaryota; kingdom Metazoa; phylum Arthropoda; class Insecta; order Trichoptera; family Rhyacophilidae; genus Himalopsyche; species Himalopsyche anomala. Next base: position 12,494,421 of record CM062839.1, read on the forward strand.
AGTGTGAAGATTGGCCTTGTACTTGAAATACGAGACTTTGCCGAGATGAATCAGGGCCGGACAAAATAGATCGGCGGGCCGGTGGTTGCCCGTATATGCTCTAGAATAAAAAGCAAAAAAAAAAATCTTGTCGTTTTGTTTGAAAAAAAAATAAAAAAAATATTGACCTTATATGCTTCCAATTTTGTCATGGAGCTGGTAGAAACAAAATGGTTAAGTGGAAAGTGTGAAGCCAACAAAAGATACTGATGCAACATCTTGTCCAATAGACCCTCATTTTTTTTAAACATTGTTTTTGTATTTTTAATCTAATCGTAAACCAAGGAATAAGTGAACGTACTAACTTTTGTAAAAAAATATTACTCGAAAATATTACTTTGCGTCGTAAAAATAGTAGTCAAAAAAAAATGTTTACAAACAATAAAAAAAAGATATCAAGAGATGTTTTGATCCAATGTTAAATATTTTGAATTTTACGTGTTTTGAATCCTATCGATATTAAATGTGCAAAGATAAGCGGTTGTCATTTTATCTATCTTTGAAACAATATCATTTCATTATGTGTGACCATCATTATATAAAAATTCAAAACATACGAAGAAACGAACGATAACAATACATCGTTATCACATAAATAGGATGCCATGAAGTAGCTCCTAACCTAATTATTGATATTGTATAAGTGACGTTTTGATAATTAATTCGATACTAAGTCATAGATAATATTAAAATATAATGTTCCATTGCCGGCATTCGTAATAAGTGGACGTTTATGTTGTATTTTTGAAACTATATCAATTGTGTCAAATATCTTTATTTTACAGTGTACCGAACTTACAATACGAAGTAAAATGTTTATTTACGTTTTGCTATCGTTCGTGTCATTTTCAAATGGCTTTGTTGAAAGCTGTGCTGAACCAAACAATTCTTATATTTTAAGCTTAAATTCAGATAATATTGATGGACGATGGACAGCGCACAATGGAAATGGGAGTAAGCTCATTCGTATTTATGTTGTTACGTTATTCTTTTATGTAAATGTAAAAACAACAAATTTCATGTATAAAATACACGTTTGAATCATTTGAATTCTGACATCTAATTGTGAGAATTGCCAGAGTATGTTGGATACTGTAGTAAATAATATTGCTTTTTATAATTATAATAAATTATTATATTTATATGTAATAAGATTAATAAAAACATTAACTTAGTGTCTTTTTATAAAATAATAAAAGTAATTTCCAATTAAAATTATAATATTGATATTTTTTTTCTATTCATCTTGTAATTATTTTGAAAAATATTATATTAATACAATATAATTTTGAACCGGTTATAAATTTTATAATAGTTTAATTTCAAATAAGCAGTTCATTTAGTTTATACTTGAATGTCCGCATCTTCTTTTACCTATGAAGAAATGCATATATAGTTTATTTCATTGCTAGTAGCTTATCTTTTTAGAATTGTTTGTAAATTTTGAATCCCACTCATGATTTACATTTTTAAAAATAAGGACACTCCACCTTGAAATGTTTACGACTAAATGCCTTTATTTTAAAGGTTCCAAGAATTCTTCGCAGAACCTTTTAAGATCTTCCTCCTATTTGTTTTGAAATTTGTTTGCTTTGCATTTTTATGCTGTTTAATAAATTATGCACAAAATAACGAAACAATCAAATTTGAATTTGAGTTGTTTTATGAATGACATTATAACTATTATTGAGTTCTAGTTTGCTTTCATAAACAATTAATTAAATGATTATTGCTTTCTAGCTATTCTCGTTCCGGCATTTGTACCAGGTGGCATATATACTGACCTGATGAACGCAAAGATCATTGATGATACACTGTTTGAAGACAATGACGTTAAAACACGTTGGGTGGCTAAACAAGTTTGGACATACACGAGGACATTTATTGGTAAACGAAAAACTGCAAAACTATGAAACATACTATGTATTCTTTTATGTTGGCTGCGGAATATGTCTAGCAGTTTACATATTGTTATTAGTGCACTACTTTTTTGACTTCTCGTTCAACATTCACAACTTTGATGTATTATGTACATATGTTAATAACAGCATCTAAATTATGTTGAATAATATTTCAGTATCAAAGAGTATTTTGGAAAAGAGTAACATAGACATTGTCTTTGATGGACTAGATACTATTGCTTACATATTGATAAATGGTGTTCCGGTAGGCTCTACAGATAATATGTTTATCAGATACAAATTCAACATTAAGAAACATCTTCAGGTAAGAATTATATTTATTGAAGGCAGTTTCGTCCGCCAAAGAATTAACCATTATAATATCTATATATTATAACATATTTCAAAAGTTTATCAAAAGTACATATTATTACATGGATGGACACTATACAAATTTGAAAATACCCAAACTGTTTTTTTTTTTAATTTTTATCCGAACAGTGTAAACACTAATGATTTTTGATATGATACTTAATATCATGAAATCAACAAAACATCAACACAATTTTCCTCAGAATCAAATATTTCATGAGAAAATTACACAACACTAATATAAATTAGTTAAAGCCAGGGTTTCCCAACTTTTTTTTTCGCGTACGACCAACCATCAACCCTGTACCACGGGTTGGAAAGCCCTGGTTTAGGCTGTTAAGTCATACCTGTTATACTCTGTATCAATGCTTGGTCATTTCATCATCATCGGGATTGCAAAAATCTAAGGTGGGTCCTAGTTGATTTCTCCAACTCTCTCACGCTCTCTATGTCCAAAGTGGTTGTCCTCAGCTCAGCTTCCTGATCAAACGAGACATTCTTCTAGTGAATCTTAGACCTGCCTCTTCTACTGTGCCCTTTTGGATTACCGGACATCACTCTTTTTTTTTAGCCTTTTGAGCATATAAGACTGCAAAATTGTGTTATTTCATTCATGCACGACCCAACCTCTTAACGGTAGATGTACTTGCAATGTTAGACTTAACTTATTTTCTATTTAATTCCAGGAAGGAGAAAACATTATTGATGTGAAATTTGATTCGCCCATTGAAGTAGCGAAAAAGCGATCAGAAACGCACTTTACACCACCGGATTGTGTACCCAGTCTTTACAATGGGGAGTGCCATGCAAACCAGTTGAGAAAGATGCAAGCCTCTTTTTCGTGGGACTGGGGTCCTGCTTTCCCATCTGTCGGCATTTGGTAAGTCAAATTTATTTGAAGATTCAAGCAATCTTTTAGTTCTCCTAGCAATAAAATGAATCTAAGGCACACATAACTCATGTGACATATATGAAAATTACAAGCAGTTTCCCTTTTTTGTGGAAGACAAACCAGAAAACTTTAAATTAATAGAAGAATTTTTGACAATGATTCAGAACATATATAACGAGCTTTATTCAAAATGCAAACAATTTAGGACAATCATTACATGATATTATTTATTTATTATGAAACTGAATTACGTAACGATATTTTTTTTTGCTCAGCATGTCAGAATGTTTATAAATAATATTTGCAGACTTTAAAGAAGACAAAAGTTTATGCAAAATGGTTTACCTCTATTGAATAGAGGCTGCTAAAGGTTCCCGGTAAATTGCTCGAATGGAAATTGCTTGAAAAACAAGATAATCAATTTGTTTCCGTTTGTTCTGTCTTAGCCCTAGTCTTCTATGTGTTCTGGAAATATATAGAAACAGTTTGATTAACTAATTAATAAGCAGTTCTGGTAGAAACACTTCTGTTGAGATAAACTCTACTTACGAAAATAAATACTTACGAAAATTATTTTTATATTTCACTCTCTAAACAAGTGTCGCACAAGATAAAAATGAAATTCGTAGAAAAAGTCGTGAAAAATCGTTTAAATAACCAAGCAATTCGAGCAATTTCCGTTTGAGCAATTTACCGGCTCCCGCTTCTAAATACTTCAACATGATTTTCTTAATGAATGACACTACCATTAGGTGTATAATATAACTGAGGCTATTATTTGCAAACCCAGCTCGTTCCAAAATTTTATAGGATTAAAAATATATTTGTCGAAAGGAGGCTTGCATGCTGCACAACAATGTGATAGACATATATAACAAACAAATAAAAAGCTTTCTCTGTTTATGACTTAAGAAAATCTATTGCATTTCAGGAAAAATGTCAATTTGGAGGCATACAATAGCGCTGTAATTCGTGACATAACTGTGAAATCGATGATTAACAGTGACAATAGTTGGCTATTGGATATTCTCGTATATATGGATGCATCAAAAGATCTAACTAACCTTGAGGGACACTTGATTGCAAAACTAATAAGTCCTGACGGAGCCACAAAAATTACCGGTTATGAGTTTGTCAAGGAAAATACTTTGAAAAGAGAGACTGTAGCAAAGCATGTTCTACTAAACGTCAGTGAAGTAAGTATTCACGATTAATATATATTTATTTTAATAATTAATCAGTTATCTGTGCTTTTTTTCACCCTTTCCCTGTCCGGTCCATAACACAAATTGCACTCCCATCTCCAAGATACCTTGTTCATAAAATCCACTGTTGTGTAACCAAGGCTTTTATTATATTAATATTCGGCATGTTTTCAGAGCAAAGTTAAAAGATGGTGGCCCAACGGACACGGTGAACAAAACTTGTATGACTTAGAAATCAGTTTTGAAAGCACGCAGTTTGTAGGAGAATTTCATTTTAAAACTGTTAAGCATGGATTTAGAACAGTTGAACTTATTCAAGATCCACACGGTAATTTCTTTCCATACCTATAGATTGTCGTAAAAATATTTTTTTGTAGTAATTTTTAACATGCAATCTATCTTCTCTAAAGTCTTTAGAAAAATCTGTTTTGAAAAACTTTAAATATTATTTGTCTTTGGACACAAAATCTACAGACGTCGTTGTTAACTTGACATAGTATGACAAAACATTTATATAGTCATAGATATTTCTGTATTTATTTTGTCACAATGTCGGTGTTGTGATTTCTATTACCACATTATATAGTTTTTACTCATGCATTCAGCGCATAATCACCTCGAGCCCATTGAGCGCAAATCCAAATTAAAAATATGTGTACAATAATCTTGAATAGAAAATATTTGTGCGAAAGAAAAAAAGGGCTTTTTCTTAAATCGGTAATTTTCAGAAGAGTCGAAAAAAGATTTTTATTTATATAAACTAAGATGTAAAATGTGATGTTTAATTGTGAAATTTACTGATTCGTCATCGCTGATTTGACTGGTCCTCTTCCTACCATATGCATATATGTATTGTATGATTGTGTCTTATTCAACTAATTTTTCAATTTTTAAGATTCAACCCCATTTTCTTTTCGTTCACAGACATATAGTGTCTACCGAAGGGCTAAAAGACATTTACTAGTAATTGCTTTGTATTCAGCCCTATGAAATTGTGTGACTTTTTTTGTAATGATGTCTTCTTTAATTATCATCTTTATTTATAGACTCTCCAAATAATAAGAGTGGACTTACGTTTTACTTCAAAGTGAATGACCGACCCATTTTTATGAAAGGCTCCAATTGGATTCCAGCTAACGTTCTTCCAGAGCTGGGATATGTTGAAAAAACAGGTTTGACATTTGTTTTTTCCAGTTTACTTTATTTCAATCAAGTATTTTTAATTTATCTTTATGCATAAAGTTAAATTAAAATTGAAAACTTTGTTATGTTCAACTATTACAAATGCTCTTCCTTTCAAGAAGCTTCTACAGGTTAAACATAAAATAAAAAAATATTTACATAAAATATACTGAATAAAGTAGTAAAAATTATATTGGAATAATCGAAATTTTGAAACAATTGAATCTTTCATTTGCATTCTGACAGTGCTATTTTATTGTCAATATATACCTTTTTGGTAAATATGCTATTGTTGGTTTTGGAGAGTGTTAACTCTACTTGTTCGCCCCTCTGAAACTCTTACTCTGGTATCCTCCGTTAAAACCAAATAATATTATATAATACATTTTGGAGAACTAAGAAACGAGCCTGAGAGTATGTGAAACAATTGCACGTGAAGTAATTCAAAGGTTATCTTTAAATTACTTTGTGCTAATTGATTTATTTCATTATAACAGTTGATAATTTATTGGAGTCTGCAAAAGATGCTCACATGAACATGTTACGAGTGTGGGGTGGCGGTGTTTACGAATCTGACTACTTCTATCAGAGATGTGATGAATTGGGAATTCTGATTTGGCAAGATCTCATGTTTGCATGCAGCATGTACCCAGTAGATACAGCATATCTAAGGTAAACAACTTATTCTCTTCTCATACTTATTATCCCGCAGAAGCTGGGTTTTTTTTTGAATTTTTACAGATAAAGTATCTTTATGATTAAAGTTTTCTCAAAAAATTTATCTCATGAAATATTTTATAAGAAAAAGAGATTTAGCTCAGCTCAATTTTTTCCTATTTAATGAAGAATTTATGTTCCATAAATTAATATTTCATCTTCCAAATTTTGACAGCTACGTAAAAAGCCACTGTAATATTATAATGTATGGCTTTGTAATAGTTTGGATATTTGCTTAAAGCAATATTCATACCAAAAAGTATACTTTAAAATTATGTCGAAGATGGCATACGCCCAAGCCAGTGGTGTGGCATATTATTATTCAAAACTGTCATACTAACGATAACACTTTGCTTTGTAAAGCTCTGTTGCAGAAGAAGTAGAACAAGTCGTAAGAAGACTTCAACATCATGCAAGTTTGGCAGTATGGGCAGGCAACAATGAAAATGAAGTTGCCTTAAGAGACAATTGGTACGGTACTAATAGCAACTTTGATGGTTACAAAGCTGAGTACATTAAATTATACGTAACCACAATTAAGCCAGTCGTCGAAAGCAACGATGACTCCAGAATTTACGTCGTATCGAGTCCCAGCAACGGACTGCAATCGGAGAAGGAAGGCTATGTCGCAGCTAATCCGGGAGATCCCCATTTCGGAGACACTCATTACTATAACTACCTCTCAAACTTGTGGTCGATGGATACTTACCCCAAGACGAGATTCTGCTCCGAATATGGGTTCCAGTCGTTGCCGTCGCAGGAGACATTTATAACAGCTACAAACACAACTTCCAATTTAAATCTGAAGAACAATTTTGTGATTCACAGACAACACAGTCCGGCTAATGGCTATGCCAATATTGGTTTTCAAATAAGAAAACAATTCAATTTGCTCAGTGAAGATGATAACGGTTACTTTGGTCAATTTACATTCGCTAGTCAGGTAAAAATATTAATTACACTCATCCCTCGGTTTTCCCGGTACGGATCTTCATCTTGTGTCAAAATATGTTATCTGACAACTTTTAACAGTATGATGATTTCATATATTTTTGCTAATCCCCAATCATATATTCTAACTGAGCCACTAATAATAAGCCACTGACATATTATCATGATGCTTAGATAAAGGTCTAGAATATAAAACAATAATTTGATTTTCTATTTTAGATTTTTCAAGCTATGACAATAAAAACAGAAACAGAATTCTACAGACAGAGTCGTGATGATTGGTTAACTATGGGGGCACTCTATTGGCAGCTAAATGATATTTGGCAAGCTCCATCATGGGCCGGAATTGGTATGTTTTCCATCAACCCTTTAAGATGACGTGCTTAATTTATAATAGCAAAAGTTCACCGATATTTATACTTTTTATTGTATTTTTTTTCATGTGTTGTTTTGAAAGATAGTAGAATTTTGGAATTTGCCAATATTTGGAATATATCCAAGTGATATTTAAAATCGTAAAAAACATGAATATTCGATACTATAGTCGGAGCTGTTTAGTGTTATATAGTGTTAATAGAGCACCGTCTGCAAAATTATTTGCTTAGAATGTCACCACAAATGCTTTTCACAAGGATTTTTTTTTTTTTTATATCTATTTATTGCAGTTCATTCTTTTATTCATTGAATATGAATCATCCACTATCAGAAAACTATTTCAAGCATACGTACCTGAAGGGAATCATAAATCTCTCAGGCATAAGGTGGCAACGTTTCTATAAGGCTTAATACAAATCGCACAGATTCTTTGCCTCGCAGTGTAAATTGCATTTTCCATTATTTGTGTACATCGACAAATATGGGATTTGCTGCATTGAACTAGAGCCTTCAATACCAATGTATGCATGTTATCCTTCACATTTTTATAATTAATATAATTATATTTCCATAATCACTTGTATAACTAACGAGTACTGATTTTTTTCACTGAAAGGTGTGATCTCATGTGTAAATTAATTTCAGAATACGGGGGCAAGTGGAAAATGCTACACTATTTTGCAAAGGATTTCTTCAGTCCAGTTCTTATTTCTCCGAGACTCTACGCGACCGACGAAATCGACGTATATTTGATAAATGATCATTTCGAACCGATATTAAATTCAACAATAAAAATTGACACTTTCAAATGGGACAACCTGACTTCTGTCGATACATTTACTAGAAAAGTGGACGTCGTAAAAGGGTCATCGGCTAAAAAGATGCTCTTGAATATTCCACTTCCTTCGGCTGAAGAGAGAAGAAAATATTTTTACCGATTCAGTTTAATAAATGAACAGACGCAACTTTTAAGTCCGCAAAATTACATTTTCCCGGTGCCTTTAAAGAATATTCTTGGACATAAACAGGCTACTGTTCAGGTAAAAAATGTTTTGTTTTCAAATAACTTCAACTCCAAAACTGTCATCTATCTGTAAACGTGAATTTAAAAATCTTGTAATACATGTGTACAAATATAAATATTTCTTTTTCAGGTTGATATTATTCCAATCCCAGATCAATCTTTGATATATGATGTGATAGTGAAAACTGACGAGATTGCATTGTTTGTGTGGTTAGACGTGCCTACGTCTTTTGGAAAATTTTCTGAAAACGGGTTGATTCTAACAGAGCCATCGAGAACAATAAAGCTCTACGCCAACAAGAAGATGTCAGAAAAAAGGCTTAAGCAGTTAATTAGTGTGAAAATTTTAAACATCAACACCGATAAATTATAAATACCAATTGAAATATATTACAGGGCTTTTTTTTTACCATGTAACTCGGTGGAACAACAATTGACTTGATGTTAAAGGGGAAAAGAAAAACTAACAATTGTTTATTGGTTGATTTCATTATATTTTAAATCAAACCAAGTGATTATTATTATTGATGTATTACTTTTATATGTACCAAATAAAACTTCTTACATAATATTGTTTTTATTTTATTTAAACTTGTAATTTCTGCTAATGTAACATACAGATAAAATAAATATAAAATGATTACTACATAATTACATTTCAACATACGAGAATTGGTTTGTACCGCGTCACTTTTAGTGTCAATTTGAAAAAATGGATTTCATAATGCACTGTGCTTCAAACAGCTTACATATATTTTTTTAGTGGTTATAATATACCGGTGGGGTATTTTTATCATTTATATTATTTTATTTTTATAGTCTGGTGGTTATCATTTGGTTAAGTATTATTACCAGCTATGTTTTGCTGTAACTATCTCAAGATCGAATAAAGCTAGTATCGCAAATATAATTAATATCTACTGAAACTACAGCATAGTAAAAAATGGAGTTAAAATTTTTAATAAAATAATTCTACATCAATACAATTCCCATGAACATTTAATATTGACAGTTGCACAACCTGTGCTGTTTTGAACAGTTTTACACTTAAGATAATTAATACTGTCTGTCCAACAGTTAATTTTTTTTAATGCGACTTTTGAGTGCATTGGATTTGAATCAATGATTAATTAAATTTATCCATAAATTGTATACCAGGAATACCATTGAAATATATTCGTATGCCATCCTGGATTAATTCTATTGTATATTGGTTACTGTGAAATCAACTGACCTTTTCCAGCGAGTATATTGTTTCATTAATACCCTATAATACACTAGAAACCATTCCAATTTGATGTGTGTTAATATGACGGTATATAATTTCAGATCACAAATATTCCAGACATTTTTCACCAATTGTGACATGGTTCAAACTAATTCTAGTATGAGAAATTATTATACAATTATTATTGCAATAAATGCATAAGCCACTGGTAATTAACATGCTATGTTATAAATGTTAATTTAAAATAAATCACATTGTAAGTAAACTTTAACGTGAATAGCTTTTTTATAAAATTTTAAAGATATACGCTTTCTACTATAATTTTGTTTCAAAAATATCGTGCAAAGCAAAAATTCATTAAGACACTCATTACAAACACACCAAATTAATTAAAAATAAAAAGAAGACAAACAAAATTGCGACACTTATCTTAGAGGAGCCCAATGCCTATTTTTGATAAGGTAAAATATAACAAAGTATTTAGTTCTACATATGTTATTTTTTTATGAGATCATGTTCTGTTTAACTATGCAGTAAGTTGTATGAATCAATTGGGGGCTGTACTATATTTATTTATCACTTCGCTATAAAAGTCTTCCTTTTGTTAAATTAAATACTGTAATTGGTACCCCATTGAACCTACAGAGTAGAAATAAAATTAATTTAAAAGAGCACTTAACAGGTGTCAACAATATGACCGAATTTATCTATAACAAATGACAAATATTCAAGTTAAAGTTAAAAAATGTATTCCTGTAAATTGCCAATATGTGAGATATTTTTTAATTTAAATGTTAAAGTATATTAATAAAATTGAAAGCAAGTGATACTTCAGATTCCCATACCATGAACATTTAATATTCAATCTTGTTAGGACAACATCATCTTTTTACCACTAGTTAACACAAGCTTTCTGAATTTGAATGAAGTGATCATAGTCACAAACTCATTAGGCATAAATATTGTTTTGTTTGGTTCTCCTCTAAGGAAGTAAGTAGAGTGAAACCCCGATTTATCATTTTCTGGCATGTGTCGTTAATCTTTATAGTCCTGGCCAAACACCTATAATAACAATGTTATAATAGTCCCGCATTGGTTTAACATTTGTCATCCAGTTCAAAAGGTGTTCAGTTGTTGCGCTTAGTCGATTAATACTCATTATTTTTTCGTTTTTCACATCGTGAAATATTCTGACCTGCAACTAAAATGCTCCTTTCTATGAAAATTAGGGCATTAGCTGAAGTACTGAAAATAGTTCAAAGTTTAAAAAATCCGGTAAAAGAGCGAGTTGACTGATTAATGTTCTGATTCTCTAGAAATAATATCATACAAATACTAATTCAAATCGTTTTTTTAAAGAGTTCTTTGAAAAACAAAGAATCGAGGTTCCACTGTAACTCAAAGCCAAAAATACATTTTTTTTTCAGATCTAAATTTCACTTTATACATGTATAATAGAAAATAACGACCAGTCTCTTCCATAAATATTTACGTTTGTTATTTCGAAGAAATGCGTGTTTTGGCACTATCGTGAAATAGTTACTGAGGACCGTTGTTCATTTCAATCTTTGATCAACTGATAAACAATGATAACTATTTTTTTATATACACTGGTACTCGGAAGAATCATTTTAATAACTTCGGCTTTGTAAATAAATTTTCTCACAAAATAAAAGTAACAGTATATTGGTTCAATTATTCCTTCAAATTATGTTTAATATTGTATACTGCGAAGTATATAGTCACCTAGAAATTTTCAACTACTGGAGGTATTATTATCTAGTAAATTTTTAAATCAACTACCTCTTTTAAAGATATTGCAGATATTAACCTTTCCCCTACATCCCACATATTGCATGCTTAATAACATACGGACGTATTTTCAACAATCCTTTTCCCTAAAAATGTACATTTCTGTAAAACTGCAATATCACATAACTTCAAAAACCTAGATATGCCGGTTTGTTATTAAGTATGCATAATAAAATGTATAATATATATATACATCTGTTTATAACAAATCGCAATATTGATAAATGCGACGTTGTTAAAAAATGTTGTAAAAACAAATAAAAGGGTAAACTTTAAGGTCAGTTATGTGTAACACCAGTTATTATTGGTAGTTAGTTGAAAAGTTAAAGTGACCAATGATATTCATTTTTTTTTATAAAAAAAAAACACAAGTAATTTGTGATAAATTGTCTTTGGTATGATTCATTATGGTACTGTCATTTATCTATAGTGACTTTTCTGGCAAAAGTTGGTAAACAGAACTGAAAAAAATGAGAGAGGTATACAAAGAGATTTTTTTTTGTAAATTATTTTCTGGAATAACTATATAGGCAAAAAAAATTATAGGCAATTGTTTGTGCCTATTAATTTTAAACTATTATTTGTGTTCAGATCAGTATTATTTTGATATTAAAATTATATATATGACATAAAGTATCAATGCTAGATGCTTTATTATAAAAGATGAAATTTTTCATCAGCTGTTTACTTAGAACTATCAACTTGTTCCAACTTCTGCCAGAATATTGGCAGATCTTCAGATCAGCAGATCAAGATTCTCACAAAGCTAATGAATCAATTTTCCGGTGTATATAAAAAGTACATCTAATGTATATAAATTTCTTATGTATTTTATACTACAATAAGGCATGACTAGAATACATATTGGAGCATTCAATAAAATTATCTCCATCATATTTGAACATAACCTAACCGGGATTTAAATTTAACAGGTCAACAAGAAAGCTTGGATTAATAAAATGAAAAATATTTTTTAATTTCACTTTAGTATCATCACATAATGGTTGTTTTTAGTGTCCGATTTATATCTTCTCAAGTAGATGAAATAAGAGGGTAGCAAAGAAACAGATTTTTTTTGGCTCAGAGTTGTCAGGGAAAAAATCCAAAAACAGTACATACCGAGAAGATCAAAAACCAATAAATTTTCAAATATTTTTAGATGCTTACTTTTCAATAATATAGATTTTTTGCTTTGTAAACTTTGGATGGTTTCACAGATACATAAGTTTAAATAATAAAATATGGGCATGGTAAATATGTCCCAAATCAATAGAATATTGACTGAGGGGAAAGAGTTAGAAAACTTATGTTAGCAAACATAAAATTAATATATTTACTTAATAATCTTGTTTATATGATCTTGCAGTTTCACTTTTATACTATTAAAACCACGAAAGTGATTTTAACAAAATATTTTTTTAAAAGGATTTGTCAAGATTATTTTTAAATTCAATTGTCAATGTAAGATTTTATGTTTTATATGTTATGATATCAACACACAGTAAATATTAAGAAGAAGGCTTTGACTATGTAAAACTTTGGTATAACTCATAAGAATGAAAAAAAATGTCTGATAGTAAAATTTCATCTCACAGAATAATCTTTTATGTTAGTCACATGCAAAGCTATCAATTATTACTTCGTAATATAATATAGTACAATCATTTTTATACGTAATTACTATCTTATAGTATTTTAATTGACAACAGTTTTTGCATTGTTTGATTAGATTGTAAAAAGTTGTAAAAAAGAATTCAAATAAAATAACCTAATATAATTTTCACTATGTGAGGAATTCTCAAATACGGTTATAAAAAAATAATTCACAAAAGAACACAACCATTGGTAAAAAAATATCAAGATATATATAAATAATATAATTATAATTACAAAATCAAACATCTAATGCTAAATATAATATTAAAATTAATAATGGTAATGTTTTTATTAATACGATTAGTGTTAACTAACATCAAGTCTGACCATCACATTTTCTTTGATTACGGTTTACATCCAGTTGTTTATTACCAGTTAATGACGAGTTTTACACTTATAAGTTGAAAAACTCGCAGCTGCAATCACAGTGGCGTGAACAGATTTACTATGATACATTACAAAACTATTCAATTAGTGTAAGAGTACTGATGTAGCAATATCGTACGTTAGTTAAAATTATTGTTCATAATTAGCGCTGAAATCGTACACAAGGTTTACTTTGCAACATTAAATGAAAGTTGAATATATTTAATGGACAGACTCAAATGAAATTAGAGCATTGAATAATATTTAGAAAGATTCAATATAATTAATATTTGATAATATAGAAGTTACGAATTCGATTAAGGTTTAAGTATTTTAATATTCATTAAAATATTGTGCATTTATATGTTGTAACCAATGTTCCCGCTAAGGTGTGCGCGTGTGCGAGCGCACACCTCGAAAGATGTGGCAGCACACTTTTTTCCGTTCTTCGCACAAACCGCACATATAAATGTTGTACAATAGTTACTGAAAATTTACCGCACACAAAGGTTGATGGTCCGCACACACAGTAGAAAAATTAGAGGGAACGTTGGTTGTAACCATTAGTTTTTTTAGATTTATGACAAAAATAAACAATATATTTTAAGTATAAATAGCCTCAGATCAGTGGTTTACAATATTTGATTTAAATATGTTTATCAGTACAAAAAAATATTTTAATATATTTTGATTTGGTCTCAAGCTTGCGAGGAGAGAAATCTTGTTCTATTTTCAATATAATTGGCTCCATAAATAAGTTTTTCATACTGCGTTAAAAAAACCTACTCCTTAACAGATCAATAAAATTTGGCTGTCTTAAACCAAAACGTAGAACAATTTTTATCGTGGAACAAAGTGTTGCCACAAGGCTTCAAAGTCATTTACAATTGACGACTCCTTAGACGAGAACATGTTACTGGTTTCATTGAGCTTTGCAGCCATAATTTAGCCAGAAATGTTGTTGTTACCTTTTTTGACATTTGATTATATAAAGTTTATTTAAATGACCAATCTTAAAATCGCTAAGTATACCATCTCAGTTTACTTTTAGAAAAAAGGATGATAGCAGGTTCTCGCTTTGGGGTCTTCAATTAAGTCCACTCAACGGATCGCAACGAATGTACATTTCAAACTGCTTTATAAAAACTAAACTAAAGCTATTTAGCTTGGTGAATTTTAATTTTATTAATAATATTCGTTGTTAGATAACTGTAAACACCACTACCTGACTTCACGGAAACGAATTCAGTATAATTTAAAAATAAAACTGTAAAACTAGTTTTACAACAAAAATACTGATTTTCACAATATGTGAAAATCACTTAGTAAATGACAACATTTGAACAATTAGAATATAAAAAATCTACTACTTTATTTAGTGGAATGCTGCATAATACACGTAATATTCATTTGTATTCTTATCTTGTACCCATTTCTTTGTCACTTCAAAATATTCCAATAAATTGTCTCATTATGTTGTAATCCAGGCAAAACAAATGAACCAGAAGAACGGTTTAGATCAATATCTGTCATTACACTTAGACAACTTTGAATCGCTTGAGATACACTCATGGAGTCATTCAATAAGAAAAGACATTATAAACACCCTAAGTCAAGGTCTTAAATGAGAATTGCTTTGAACTCGAAACATTCTGACCCCTACTAAATTCTTATTGCAAATTTACAATAACCTTGGCTTTTTTATGTATTCCGTAAAGCAAGGTATTGGTGTAATTTATTGGCGATAATTAAAATTTGTTAATATCTACACAAGCACTAGCTATAATATAATATAATACATAAACATTGTTAGGCATGGAAGTGTAAAGACTTAGAATAAAATAGAGAATTGTTTTGGAATAGAAAAGAATGGATGGAAAGATTTTTATAAATTCATAAAAGTAAAAATAATGTGATACAATACCTGTTGTTCAGTACACAGTATTATTTTATGTCCTTTGCATCATACAAAATCTGTTCTCATTTATACCACAAATACTAAATTTGACAAGTAAAGCATTACTTATGCCAGTGACAATAAATCAAGTTCTTCCAATCTAATGCACGGATTTTATGTGCAGTCGGTGTTTAAAAATGCATTTCTTTAACAATAACCCAAAGTTTCTGCTTTTATTGAAAAAAGTTTCTGCTACTTGCGTTCCCACTGTTCATATTTTCAACGGATTTGGTTGTTTTAATAAATGAGTTAAGTAAACAATTGAGGTTATTTCCATTCGTAAACGAATTAGACACATGTCATAAAGAAGGACTCGCCTGTAATCGGATCAGGTTATAAGTGAGGATGGACTGCGGCAGGTAGCCATGTTTATTCAGATGAAATTTTATGTCAAATGATATTTGCAGATATGATACAAAGAGTTTGATAAATAATACATGCATACATTTAAATGATTTTGCAGAAGTCTTAGTTTACGAAGAGTAAAAAAAATAAAAATATTTTCAATGCAAAATCAGCTTATTTCAATAAAAAAAAGCTTTAAATTGTTTGACTTATAAAATGGAAGGACATTTAAATACATAATAAAACTGATTGTATGTTTTATGTCATGCTATGCAAAAATACAATAATAATCACAATGGTCACAGACAAATTCATAATTTGGATAGGACCTGGTTGAATTGTAAAAACTTTAATCCAATTTGTTTCTAACTGTTATATGTACTGGAATTCTATAGTTTAATACTAGTTCAATCAACTTTTCATAAGATTGCAGTATATCAATGCAATATATTGCGAGTAAAGCTATAAAATTTATACCAACTACATAACATTTGAGTTAACTGTAAATTTCTAATAAAATTTATCAAAGGATTCGTCCAAAAAATTGTTAAGTCACAATTATTGATTTTAGATTTCATTAAAACGATGAATTCAAAAACACTGTTGCGATATACAGGTTTATGTAAATTTTAATAATATATATCAATACAAAAAGATATTTAGTGAGTAATCTTGCAGGATTAGCAGCGTGGTGTCACCATAATAATTTATGAACGTATCCAATTCATGCGGTTGGTGCAAAATATAGCATATAAAAGTTTCTTGAAGTTTTGATATTTCAGTGAAGAAGAATGATTACTGGTGTTGCAAGCTCAATCTGGATTGAATCGGTGTTGGTGTCTCTTCCATCGGTGTTTCAGTGAAAAGACTAGATGATAAGTTCAAAGCGACCAACAGGCAGCAGAGGAGTAACGGTCCAAAGATGGCACCCTCCGCTCCGAGACAGAATATTCCACCAGCAATAGCGAGCCCAGTAAAATAAGGGTGTCCGCCGCTAGGAAAGTAATTGAAATTATTGCATTGAAAATAATTATAAATAAACCAGCACCGATAGAAATGAGGGGGAGAGGCAGAAAAGGCAGATGCCATGGACGTCATTTTTAATGGAATATCACAAGCTTTAATTTGTTGGATATTTATGTATTTACAACAATCTATCTAATAATTTTATTGTAAATAAATTTCTTTCTATTCATGTAATTCCCTGCATGAAAAAAGGCCTTACATTGTTTCTGAGATCCTGCATATATGAATTTACTTTAGTTTCAAAAATTGTGAAACCAACATGCAAGAATGTTGTTTATATCTGTTATTTTTAGTAAGTAAAGAAAAATAAATAAACATTTTATTTCATTCAATTCAACCCAATGTGAATAATCTCTTCTGTAGTAAATCATTGATATGCTATTTAATTATATGTAATTTAAAAACTAACTAAGCAAGCTCATGTTTCCCAGATACACCCAGTAAATATGACAAGTGTCACCTGTGATTTCAGTACGAGAGGTTTTATCGAAGATTACTCACTTTTTGATTTCTTTGTAGATTATTGTATCCACATATGATGCTGGTGCAAACTGACATATAGCCAATAGTATCGCCAAAAATGGACTGCCTTGTGCCAACCACAGGTCCAGTACAGCCGGAATACAAGCCAAATATGTTCCCAAGAATGGCACGGCAGCTAAGATGGCAGCCAAAGCTAATTAACAAAACAGAAAAAAAAGTAGATATAATATTCAATAAGCACTGTTAAATACAAAACGGAGGTCTTGAATATATTAAATAATCAACTGATACTCATCATATAAATGAATATTACAATTATATTTATATTTTACTACTGCCTAATTCATTTTTGAAACTTTGGATGTGAGCGGATAATCGCATTTGGCAGATGGGCAGCAAAAGGGTTAAGGAGTGTACTTTATACCGACAATGGCAATTAATAAAGCAGTCGGTCATTTTGAAGGAGAGAATTACGATCTGAAAAATCCTTGATTGAAAATGAATAGCATAGATTCTTATAAATCAGTATAGAACATTTAATTTCACTCTCTAATTATAAATTGACCAAAGAAGCAATGAAATATTTAATGTTTTACTGGATTATATATTATAACTAACCTGAAGGTAAATAGACAATTTTCGCTCCAAACAGATTGTGAATCAACCATGTCCACAGTCCATAGAATATGGCCATCTTTAAAGTTGCTTTGAAAACTCCATTAACGGCATCTGTTAATGCTAGACCAAATCTGGATCCATTTATAGGAGATAAATTGGATATAATTTCAATTGGTTTGTAGAGCGCTGTACTTGAATTCAACAAGTAGAATAATGTTGTAAAAAACACAACCTAAAAAACAAAATTATAAAATTTCAAGAAACGTAATCTTATTCACACATTATGCAAAAGAAGAGTATTAATACCCGCTTGGGTATTTTTACCGTATTGTAGTGTGCCCATAAGGTTTTGTTTAATATGTCGAATGAATTATGAATGAAGGCGTTCTAGAATTGCTTTGCAAGTATGTTGATTTTTTCGAGCACAGGCATTTGAGTGATTTGAACCGTATTTTAACATATTTTGAGACTACAGCAATGATTTGAAAGCGCAACACGAAGTAAAGTTATTATAAGGTCAAAAATAGATTTTAAATTTTTGAAAAAAAATCAAGTTTCATTGATGGCAATTCATTATTTTTTACAGTTTGACAACCTGTCATGCTTATATTATAAACATATTATGTAGAGTGAGTAACATAGTTAAATGTACATATTAAAATAAATAAATAATTTTATTAATTATAGAGACTAATAAGTGACATGTTTTTGATGTTAAGGAATAAATTATTTCCAGTTTTTGGCCTGTAATAGCGCCATTATTAGTAAATTAAATGTTAAAATATTTTTGTCAGGACAACTCAAATTAAGTTTCAGCAGAAAGTGAAGCCCATTAAAATCAACTTACCAAACCTAAGAGGAAATTCAATACGGCCGTGCTTCCTCCCAGCAAAACAGACGTAATGGCCGACACCGAACCGAGAACGAGCGTAATGTTTCCCTTCAAAAGAGACCATAATGAATCTAAAAGAGCTAATAACGTTCCAATATTCTGTTTAGCAAAATTCATCAGTCCACTGGTGTTAAACATTTCTGAAAAAAAAGTATCTGTCATGAAAAATAACATCTATTTAATTATATAACTCAAACACCTAATTGTCACAAGTTCAAACAAAATTTACACTCATTTACTAGACCAAATATGGTGGGGATACTGTAACCCTCTAAATCTTCAACAGCAGTGTTTTGAATAAATCTTAAATATTCATTAAATCTTTTATATAGTTACTTAACGTTCTACTCACCACCACCTGCTACATCATCAAACCCTTCTTACAGGGTGTATTATGAACCGTAAAATCGTTAACGTGTTTCAAAAATTTGTTAGGAAAAACTCATCAAGACTCGGCTTGATTTACTGTGGTGGGCAGAACGTTAAAAAGACACGAAAGAGCTTTTATGAATTAAGACCCACTCACTCTATATTTGACACCGTGAACTTTTTGAATATCTTGTAACTTTTCCAACAGATCCAACTGATCGAGTCATATTGTCTCAAGCAATTTTACCCCTTCATTGTCCCTATTTGAACATTCTCAAAGATTGTGATCAGCATTCTAATTCAAATTAAATCATTTACATCTTGGAAGCTCTACTAACAGGCCAGGCTGAAATGGCTTGATAGCGTTACTTAATTCAAAAAAAATGTTTATACAATTGAAGTATATAGAAGGCGGCCATATTACATTACAGATAAATGAATGCAGCCATCTAACATGAAAAGGTTCTGGCGTAACATGGACATTTTAGGAGATAAAAAAATAACGTTTTAATTATATACAATAATTATTATGAAATAAATAATACCTGGTGTTTTCGTGATATGATCCTTAAACGACTTCCACGATTGTTCTATGGCAACAGAATTTACTTGCGGCCCCATCGTATTACTGTCTGACATCCACGTTTGATATATTCGATCCCACAATTCCAACAATTGGTTCTCCAGCTTAGCACTTTTCTCGGAGTCGGTATCTTTCAAAACACCTTTAATCTGAAAATAATAAAAAATAAATCGAGTCAATACAATGGGAGAATCTTATTGCTTTTACTTCAGTTTTGTGCATTGACAACTCACAGCTTTTGAAAGGCCCTCTCTGCCATACAAATATGCATTGTCGAGTAGAGAATCAACCGTGTCATCCCAACCTGGAGGTAATAGCTGCCGCATTTCAGGATTGTTCACAATTGTTCTATTGATTAGGCTGCTGGTGAGTTGAACTACTGTTATTCCCTCAGAATAAATCTAAAAAATAAAATAGAAGTAATTCATTATATTTAAACTCTTAAAAGCATTTCTAATGAGTTTATCTGTGATTTTTTTATACTCTAAATCAGTGGTCGACAACCTACTACCCGTGGGTAATTGAATTACCCACTTCGACATTTTGAGTTACCTGCCAAGAAATTATGATAATATTATTTCAAATTACTTATTTAATAACAACAATATTATATGTGTGTTTTTGTATTTACACATGTATCATGCAAAAATATTATTTTCTAAAAATGACTTTTAAAAGAATAAATGGTAAAAAATATGTTTAAAGTTTACCCACTAACCAAATTCAGTTTTTTTTTTTTTACCCAGTCTCTCAAAAGGTTGCCGACCATTCCATTATACATTGGAATATACCTACGTATTTTTTGTTCATTTGAAATAAATAATCAAAATAATGTGTAGTAACTAAACATAAAGAAATATTACAATCCTGGCATAAAATAGTACAGTGTTCAAATCATTGTTCAATCAGAGAAAATTAATACTGTAGAACCATGATATAACAGACTTCAAATATAATGAACAAAAGATCTAGTCAAATGTTAAAATTGTTAAGCACATCCTGTTAGTGTTATATGTCATGTTTAAATCCAAGTGTAACCGGTAGTAAGCAATGTTCTGCCCGTGATAATTACATCATACCTCTCCCATACAAATTTGAATCACAATGTCATCCTGCCCAGACTGAACTTAATAAAGCTGAAACTTAGGAACGTTTGCAACGCTGACTACTGAACAGTATCACAACAGTTTAATTGTAGTGATACATGAATGTATTTATTACTCTACTCAACAAGTTTACGGAATACGGCTTTAGTTGTTAGCTATATCTTTCTTTACAACAACAGAAGTTTGACTAATTTTTATTACACTGTAATAAAAAGATATTTCTTAATACAATAAACACTATGAATTCAATAATTTTATCAATGTAAAATTTCGTGTTAAAAAGTTTAGTATTAATAACAAAAGTCACTTTTGTATTTTTTATACTTAGAAGTCAGTGTTTTTGTACTTTTCAATTAATACATTGAGTTTATACATTTAAGAATTAATGCAATTTCTCCAATACTTGCATGATCTTGCGATGGAGTAAATATACCACTCCACTATTGCTGTGATAAAATTAGTTATATCGTATTGGTTATTAACGTATTACATACCTGCACTCCCATGAAAATTGGTGCGCATGTGAGAAATAATATAAGTCCAACTATTACAAGTATTGTTGAAACTGAATCGATAGATCCTTTTGCCACATCAATAAAGCTACTTTCCAGCTTATTCATAATTTTGAATATGCCCTTGACGTGGGCAGGAACAATCGCTGAATATCTAAAAAAAACACATTTTTTAATTTTACAAAAACAGAAAATATTTATCCCCGATAAGTGTCAGATCTGTAGCCAACGTTGTTAGGTGTAGTTGGGTGTTCACTAGTTCTAATCTCATTACAGAAAGTTTAGTAAATTGAGTTTTAAATCAATCTATGGATTTGATGTTAAATTTCCCTTCCAACTAGGGCTTCCAATTAACCGGACTTAAACACCAACCGGTTTTCGGTTTTTTTCTGACAAATAAACCGGGTAACCGGTTTAAACCGAAATATCATATATTTTGATTAGGTAGGTATGCAAAAAAAATCGTATTTTTTTTTCAATATTTGGTATAACAGCTAATACTGCAATTTCAAACAAAAAAAACGATATTTATCTTAATGGGACTACCAACCTGCTTGCCATGACAAAGTAACGATACTAGAACTTGAAACTAACAACAAGAACACAGAAGGCAATATATGTGACAATTACTATACATGTAAAAAAATATTTTATGATAAAAAATATACATCAAATAAAAAAAATAGAGCTTGATTATAAAGTCACCCAAAGAACGATATTTAAATGCATTCAATGTTTTAAACATATCACCTGGATAAGACAAGACATCCAATGTTTAGACAAAAATAGAGTAGAATACCAAAATATTAACTTCATTTATTATGTATGTCCCACCTCCCAATGTGGAGCATATGAACTCAACAAATATTTTTTCGGCGATAACTGTTTATTACTCAGAGAGAAAAGATTGAAGGTTATAGATTTGGTTATAGAGAAACATGGACAACTTTGAGACAGAATTAGATTATTCTACAAAATGTATGTATATATGTAAATGTTTGTTGTATTTTGTGAATTGTTTCCTATATTCTGCAATAAATTCATTGTAAAACATTTTTCTTTTTGTAAAAAAACCATGAAAAACAAGAAAAGAGTATTTTTGATAAAACGCGGTTAACCGAAGGAAATAAACCGGTTTTCGGGTTTTTTTATAACACGCGACAAACCGGTTAACCGGTTTCGGTTTAAACCGGTTTGGAAGCCCTAATTCCAACCATCTGATCCTAAAAGGGACCCGGAGGGAAAACAAGTAATCATATCCCTATGCTACTTTCTTTACCCTTTCTGAAAAATAGAGCTTGAACAACTAAATGACAACCAGTTCGCGAAGGAGAGTTTCTGTTGAAATAAACACCATTAGGGGTTCATATGGTTTACATTGGAAGCTAACATTGCTACAAAAACAGACCCCACTTGTATTCAGGTTTTTAAGCCTACCAAATTTTTGAGAGGTTAAGTGTAAATGTGATTGGTTAATAAAAAAATATAGTAGAGCATGTGGCCTTCTAATGGAGGTATCTCAACAGAAGTTTTTTCTACGACAACTCTTTGTTACTCTGTCGCTACACGTCTCTTTTTTGAAAAGATAAGGGATAGAAAGACAGAGTTAGGACAGGCCTTATAGAGCTTCTCGCTTCGCCCCATTATTTCAGGATTGGAAGGGTGAGAGGGAAATTTTCTAGACATCACAAAAACACCTATGCCTTCGAACAGAGATCGATAAATCGATTGAAAAGAGTGCCCTTCGTACTGGAACTCGAACCCGTGATATCTGTCACTGAAGCCGACGACGTTGGTCGCTGTGATACAGACCCGACACTAATTTGATTAACAGTAGAAATGGTTTTTTGTTTTTACCTTACATTCCACCAAGAAGAAATGTATTTCACGGCATCTGCCAGATATTTTTCGAGAAATAGCCAGACTCCAAAAAATTTTCCCACCGTTTTTATGATGTAAATAGCTAGTACTATAAGAATCAGTGGCCAAATCCAAATATGTTTCCAAAGCAGCACAGCGGCACATGCCCAAAATAGAAACTTAAAGCACAGAGTACTCTCTAATTCCTCGTTGGACACTTGAGAGGCGCCGAGAGCGGTCGGGCTAGGTTTTTTTTCAGAAACCAAAGCCTTCCTGTGCAATGCCGCTACAATGTGACTTTCAATGGCAGACGTCGCCTCAAGCGATGACAGAGGAAGAGAGGAAAGAGTTCTCGTCTGGAATGCAGCCCGCGCTCTAGTCGGTAAATCACCACGTTTCGTAACTAGTTCCTGAGTTTTACTAGGCGGAAGAGTCGTTTCGTCTGTTAGCTGATCTTTATTTTGGTCGTCAATGTCACCTTCTTCATTGTTAACAATGTCTTCTTCGTTGTCTTTTTCGATCAGTGAATCTTTAAATTTTTGAGAATGTTGCTTGTTTACTATAGTCCATTTGATAGCTCGATACATTGTTATATCCTTACCTGAATCCAAATTTTAGATAAATCAGTCATAATTTTTGCTTGAACGAGCGGAGAACTCTTTTGTAAAAAAATCAAAAAAATACTGTATTTAACTGTAAAATTTCATTCTATCAATTTTGGATAAAGTGGAAAGAATGCAGATCAATTTTGTTTTCATATTATTCATCCATTGTCTCAAATAATTTTTAGTATAAAACAATATACCTGTTGATTTTTAAAACATCACTGAATTTTAGAATGTAAAGCTCTTTTATTTGCACATAATATGTATATAAATATCTTTACAATTAAATGTTAGTTGTACACAAAAGGGAGTCACAACTTGAAAACAGTTTTCCTTGAATATATTTTTTTTAATATTAAAAATCATCACAGTGTAAAGAAAATGATACATCTTACCTGTGCTTTTCATTGACTCATATATTTCATAAGCCTCCACGGCAAGGCCAAGGAGAGCAAAGACTTGCAGCGTGATAAACACTAATGTTTGAAATGAACCACTCAGGTGGGAAATATATCCACTGCTGCACAGCCAAACAACTAATGACATTTTTCTGAAAAGCGGTTCTCTCTCTGCATTCCACATTACATGCACTGTTATAAAATATGCAATTACAAGTGTCAGGAACTAGAAAAGAAGATTACATTTAATATGTCTCATTGGAAGCCATTTTCAGCTGCAAAATATATATGTACAACTATTACCAGCATTGATAAATTTTAACAGTGTTCTGTCATAATATATTAACTACAAGTAAATGCCTGCTCAAAAATGGATGCCTGGTCACATAAAAAAATATACAAGCTAAGTAAAATTCAATATAAATAATGTGACATCTCAATCTGGCACTATCTAGGACAATCGACATATGGTGTCCCGTTCCAATAGCAGTTGAAAAATGAAATTCTAAAATATCACAAAATCAAATCCATAGTAAGTTGGTATGGCCACGACATGGCTGGAAACCCTCATATCAACCTTTGCAGTCTAACTGTAAGGGCTATCATTCAAGTGGACTTGGATTTAAGTCCCGACAGGGTTTATATCAAATTAAGATCCCATAACGAGCAGTATTGGGCAGCTAATTTTGTATATATCAACGAAAGCAACAATTTTAGCATGATATATTAATATTTACTACATTTTTACTTCATAGGTAAACATCAAAATAGTATGCGTTGTTATCATGACATCACAGATGACTGAGGATCTTAGTTTCAAAATCTACTCAAAGACAATTTTTGTTTATTTTTCAAATTTAGATTTTAACCTGTTCACTTTCAAAACCTCTCTAAATACAGAGATAACGCATTTTAAAACGTATTTAGTTTCAAAACCTACTCTACTACTACTAAATCCAAAATGATTAAATTTCAAAATACGTTCATATCCATACAACCAATGATATGAGAGAGAAAAATCGCCATGTCGTTTTTTTGTCCAATAAGAGCCATAGAAAGAAATGTCGTTGAAAAAATAAAATATTTCATTATTGTATACACCCCTGGTATATATTTTACTACGAATCACTTCATTTGCCTTTAAAACAACGTCTTTATGATTGACTTTTAAAATCTACTCAAATCCAATGTTCAGTTGAAAAAACTATCAAAGTATAATATTTTAAAACAATAAATAACTTTTAAAATATTTCTTTCACATCAAAACACAGGCAAGCAACTTTCCCTCTAAGCTGCGCGCACTCATTCCGGGTTGTGCACACTACTACTAGACAGACTGTGTACTAGACCAGTGCTCCGCAACCGGTGTGCCGCGGCACACTGGTGTGCCGTGAGCCGGATACAGGTGTGCCGCGGTCAAATACATAATGAAAAAATATTTATTATAATATCACGAACCTTGGGTTGTGTCGTCAAATATCGAGCCGAATATAAAACCTTTGTGTTCATTGAAACAAGCGCAGGTATCCCATTAATAAGTTATTATTTAATAATAATTATTAAGATTGCATAAAAGTAAATATATTATAATATTATGTGTGTATGCTTTTCAAATAAAAAATGAAAATTTATTGTAAAACTTGTGTATCAATTTAATACCTATATATTTTTGCTTTTGGTGTGCCGCGGAATTCCAGGAAAAAATTTGGTGTGCCGTAGATGAGGAAAGGTTGCGGAGCACTGTACTAGACAGTAGTTCAATTAATATTTGATCGGTCCACGCAGTCTCCGCGCAGCTAACCCTTGGGGTCAGAGGGAATGTTGCTGGCATATTTTATTTATGTATTTATTTAACCTTTTCTGAATACAGTAAAACCTCCATTTACACTAAAGTCGGAACCGTGTAATTGTGAGTAGTGTAATTAGGAGAGTGAATTTCATACAAAATTAGGGATTTGGTTTTTTCCGTGAAAAATGCGCGAAAAAAAGAAATATGGACAAAATATTTAGTTACTAAGTGATAAAATGCAAAACACGCCAAAATCCAACACATAGACAGTCGCCCGGATATGCGTGTATAGCCTGGCACGTGTTGAATACACAGACCCTAGTCAACATTTGACTGTATGCACCGCACAGACGACCGTCTCGTAGCAACAACAATGGAATGCGACCGTTCAATTGGGGGATTTTCGGCAAATATTTCAAGTCAGCGCGTAATTCGGGGTAGTGTTATTGGGGGTTCCACTGTATTGTACTTTTTTCAGTAATTAAGCCCACAGTAGTTTTTTGCTTTTTTTCGGTAGGTTTTGAAACTGAGACGTTCAATTATCACATAAAGTAACATAAGGGCACGTATACTGAGATATGCTAACAGATAATACAAACGATGCCCCACGTTGTCTGATAATGAACAGTAACAGTCATACAGGATGATGTCCCGTGATCCCATAGGGAGCAGTACCGGAAAGCTAGTGTATCATCAAATCAAAATGTAGTGACATTGTTTTATACTTACAGTGAAGGTGTTGCAGATTTTTAGAAGTAATGCCACAAAAATGTTTAGATATTTGGCTATTTTCCATATGTAACCAAAATAGCCCCAGGGAAACCAATTGCAGAACCAAACAACTCCTAGTACTGATAGAATTATGCACCCTGCCACCTGAATAAAAAAAATGGTGTTCGCTATATGACAATAAGACTTCTCTGTCTCTGGCAGAAGCCGACAGTTATTTTTGTATTATCGAATTTCCTCGATTATAAGACACTTTGATTGTTAAATACCAATATGTACAATATCATAATAAAACCTTTTTGCCAAATATTTTTTTTTTTCAAAGCATTTCTGCATTGTTTTGTTCATTTGAAACAAACAATAAAAATAGTGTGACTGTAATCAGGGCCGACTCGTGGCATGTGAAGAAATCCTCAAGCTGGCCCTGACTCGAATGATTTGAAATAGTTTTGAGCACGGTTAGTGTAGCAGGAATGTTTATAGAATAAATTGTTGGGAAGTAGTAGTTTATTTTGATGGCATTATTGCCAGGTGCCAAAGTAAAATATTTAAATTGATTACCTTATAATACCTATGAATTGCATCACCGATAAATTTTGAAACATTGTTGATAACGTCTATAGGAATAATCAGAGTACCCAAAATAAATGGAGTCTTGGAGGTTTCCAATTTGTAAAACCAGTTTCTCATTCTTGTAGCAATAGAATACTTGATAGGATGTAAAAGTGATCCTACCAATAATGCCCATAATAGAGGCTTAAAAAACGGATCCAGTATCAAGAACAGGGCGTATCCTGCTGCACAGCACATGCAAAGCAGGAGCAAAGCGACTGCATTGTAAAGAGCATGTTTCAAAGGTTTCTCGTGGCCTTGGGGAAGACCTCTGATTAAATGTACAAAACTGTTTAGATGAGGCCCAAAATTTTGATTATTATGCATATTTAATATTATTGTATAGATTTATGAATGAGATGGATAGAAAACATGGTAAAACATTGCAAACGTCACAGTGACAGTTGTGACACATGCGTAAAATTGCCATGGCATAAAAATTGTCCTGCTCTATTTATAACATTATGACTCATTTCATGATGTACCATGAAATATTTTTTGTACTCGTTATCAGTTAACAATCCAATACTTTATACTCGTTACTTTTCCAGGACTGTGAATAGGGTTGCCAGATTTCTTGCAAGTGAATCCGGGACATTTGTCCGATTTGCTGACTTTCGAAGCCAAAAACCCAGGAATTTACTAATTTGGCCAAAATACCAGCGTGACTCGTTTTTTTTTTTTAGCTCTTCCGAGACTTTCAAATCCAAAAATCCAGGAATTAGTTAAATAGTTTTTAGTACTCATCCGGGATACGGGAAAGCGATTCCAATTCCAGGAAAATCCCAGCCAATCCGGGACACCTGGCAACTCTAACTGTGAACGCTGTGAAGACGGAGTCGAGTTCCTGTTTTTGGATGTAGAGTCGGAAAAACAGGAGAAAAAATATTTAAAGATCTTGAAAAATTATTAGTCTATTCATCATATTGATGGGTGAAATCTACTAAAATTATTCTAGGGCTTAGAATGATTTGATAGTATACATATATATATATATATATATATATATATATATAAGTTAAACGGAAGTAATTGGAAAAATCAACTTGGAGTTGTACATAATTGGAGTTGCTTTTTTTACTTGACCTAAATACAGCCCTGCTTTAACCCATAATATTTTCTGAAGAGGATTGAACTGTTTTTATTTATTATATTATAAATGATAAATGTACGTTTTTATGCGATTTCAGATTTGCGATATGCGGTTTTTTAAATTCATGGAACGGATCCCCACCTTTTGTATGGAAGCCAAGTTTTTTTTATGCGACATTTCAAGGCATTTAGCCAATAGTGTGTTGCTATGGGTTCGCACCTGCTCTGCCAAGCCGGTTCCTAAAATAATCTCGGTTTGGAGAGCCGATTCCTAAGCCCATCAAAGTTATTAGTATATCCGTACATATCGAGTCACGCTGATATTTTGGGCAAATCGGTGAATTCTTATGACCAAGGTGCGAGCCAGTTAATAAAATTTTAGCAGCACGCTGCAACTACCACATAAAAAGAGGATTGACTGTATATATACACACAGGGCCGGCTCGTAGCGTGTGCAAAAAGTGTGACGAACACAGGTACATGTGCAGTGTAAATTTTATCGCTATCCACTCATTTAGACTTAGTTTTTAGAGGCCTCGCACACAGGCGCAGAAATCTTGGAGTCGGCCCTATATATGTTCATACATATATATAATAAATACATTATAACAATTAAATATTACGAGTTTGTTGCTTTATTCAATGAGAAAATCTATTAAAACATGGTAAACTAACATTGGCAATTAGCAAATAAGTCAATTAAGTAAGTTCTGACATAAAATATTTCCTCTAATACAGCGATGACCAGGTCGCCTGCAAAATGTGGCATGCAACCTTAATATATAAGTATTTGAGTTTGGTTGAATACTCAGGGTTAACTTTATATGATTCATTTATCAAGGTTATGAAACACGCGCACTGTGGGTAGAGGAGGGAAATTAAAATTATAAATAATTGACATATTTTCAACATCTGTAGAAAAGTTTCACCAAATATTTTAAAGATTTAGAAAATAAAAAATATTTTAAAACTAAATCTATTTTCTGGTTTATAAAGTTTTACCCACATGCCTCCCTAACCCCTTTTTCCCAATTTACTTAAAAGTTGTTGGTGGTGGCGCCCGTACAGATTATTGAATTTTCGTAACAATTCATGTCCAGGATTACTATAAAAATGAAAATGATCAGGAACATTAAGTTCTATTTAGGAATGAAGGATTTTTTTTTGATTACTAGGCCAAAGTATATATGTGACTGAGTATATTTCTCTTCGGGCTTTAAACTGTGAAACTTGAGCATGCCATAAAAAAAATCAATTAGGTAAAGCCAAGGGTTATATCTATAAATATGCTCTCAAAAAATTTCAAAACAAAATCTGAACCCTCTTTATTATAAGGGTATATTTCAAACTTCCTGGGGCCCAAATAATCAACCCACTCTCAAGCTTGCTTTGAACTCAAATATTGTACATGAATGTCACAATTTTTATTCTTGAAAAGATCCTCGTGGTGCAGTGGATAAAGCCCAATGCAATGCAAATATTTGCAACTGGCCTTACTGTTTATTTTATTTAATACCAGGGACTTGGGTTTTTTCTCTTCAGAGATTCCAAAATAACAATGATTGCTAAAGACTGATCCAAGATCTTTTTTGTATTTGGAAGCAAATAATTTATAGTAAAAATTTCATGAGTGAGTTATTTATATTTAAACAACAAATATTTAACATTTGTGTGATTTTTAAAAACTTTTTGATTTAGTGCATAATTTGCCTGAATGTTTGTACCATCAAAAATAAGTACCTTCTTTTGGAATAGAGATTGGTCCTGTGTTATTTGTATAAATAAATTTGATCAAAAATGTTATATCTTTACTGTGTTTTCCTAAAAACTAGACATTTTGAATAAACTTTAAATAGTGCTATTTTTTAGATGTAATAATTTATTTTAAAAAAAAGGTCACTGCTAAAGCTCACCATTGAACTAACGTTTAGTGGAATAGTATTTATATGAAATCCCTCATAAAAATGAATAATTTTTTCCCAAATCTATATCCAGCGTTCTCACTTTAATCTTTTTGTAGAGGCTGTGGTCAACATTATAACTATGCATGATTTTGTTATTTATCCCTTTTTTCTATAAATTATTTTAAAGACACCACATTACATATACAGTGCTGGCCAATTGATTCTTAATACCGCGAAAAAATATGTTAAACACGACATTACATGTCACCTTGTTGTTAGCTGAGGCAAATTACAGAAATTTATGATTGATAAATGCAGGGTTCCTCTACATTGTGCAAGGTACTGTCATTCATAATGGCATTCCAAATGATGGTGTTAAGTCCGCTATAAAACTCTAAAACAAAAAAAATGTGAAAATAATAAAACAGTTTTACATATTGGTTTTATATTTTAAAATTAATAATCATAATATGAAATCATTAATACATGTATGTGGAGAATAAGAGTATTACAAACTCATTATTACAATTTTCACAAAAATAAACATAATTCCACATAGAAAGCATTCTCCCCGGCAAGAAAATTATCACTTTTATTTTACTCTTCATTGTACTGACGATATAATTAAAGTTGCCATATTCAAGAGTCTGTCTTAAACTTCACTTATCTGTCTTCCCATATTCGTTCTGTATCCTTAAATTTGAAATAAAACTAAAAAGAAAGATAGATTAATAACACCACCAATCATTGAAATCATTGGTTTATAATAAAAAGCTGAGTCAAAAATAGCTTATAATCAACCATCAAGTTGATTGAGTATATTATGTACTTCTATTTTGACTTTAACCATTCTTAATGACCCAATGACATTGACAGCAACCCTAAACATAAGCCGTTGAATTATTATTTTAATATTGTATCGTAATTAATAATTATTCAAAAGGATGGAATCTAAAACAATATGAGCTACTCCAAAATATCTGCTGCTGCAGTATTTATAATAAGGCTCTCTACATTGGAATGTTGGATTATTGACTTCTTTCAGAACCTCTATAATGTTATCTCTCACTGACTTCAGCTCTTCTGGAGGATAATAACTGAAAAAAATGTATGTTTTAATTTTGGTTCAATAGTCTGGTAACATCACTGCTTTTATATAGTCTTCACAAAAATAAATCACAGTTTTTATCTATAAGTGTCACAATTTTCTATAATGATCCATACCGTCCTGTCGCGAGTATTTATTATTCATTGCGTTGCGATTTGACAAAGTTATTTTTATAATACTATGTTGGACTTATTAGAAGGTTAAATAATCAATTGCTTAATGGATTATGAAAATAATTTTTATATTGTCATTACCTGTATAAAATTGTGGAATTAAAAACAAAAGAATGGAAACATTTCACTGCATTCAGTGTGAAAAATTCCAATCCTTCAAGAGTATACATTTTTCAATTCAATTATGAGTTATGATGATTGTTCGTGATGCTTACCTATCTCTCCACCCACCCTATCCTATCCTATAAAATGATTCAGGAGAATGACTCACAAACTTTTCGTCCTTTCCTAAGATCTGCTTCCTTCCATACTTATCCTTTCTAAAAGGATATATTGTCCAACTGACTAACATCTCGTTCTCGTTAAACACCTTCTTATTAAATGTTCCATCAGGAGTTAATCATCATTGGATGCGAAAGGTATTCCAACTTATAGACTTAAAATGTAAAAGTTGTTAATAATTTATTTCTCACCCACAATGGCAGCAAAGTTTTGTCCAATTTTTTCCTGAGTATTGGTTTAATAAATGTAATGAAGTAAATACGGCTGCAGCAGCCATCATTGATGGTAGGGTCCTCACAAAACGACTGTCTAATAATGCACAATCTAGCAAGTAATGCGCACAGTGGGCCACAATCTGTAAACATATGCTATTATTACAATACATCGATAGAATAACAATGGACCAAGTCAGAGAACTTACAAATAATTACCCCGTAAATACTTGTTTATTTCAATTTTTGAGATCATTTTTCAGATTAAAATATATTAATATTTCATAACAGATTTTACTCAGACTAATTAACTTGTATAATGAAAAATAAATTTTGAAATACTTACATCGGCATTGGAAAGATCCAGTTTTAAAACATAAAAATGAATGAATATGCTTGAATCCACACAGTCCACATCAAAATGGTTTGCGGCATATACCTTTCTTTCCATATCTGCCAGCTCCTTATAAGTATAAGCGCCTCTTGTTTGCTTTACCATCCAGGATACCTAGGAAATTGAAATTATATACATTAAATATAGAATTTTATAATCAACCACATTAAATTCTCAATCTAAAGTTTTGCAAAAGGCGTTGAAAATAAATCCATAGGGGTCGTTCCTCAATGATTATTTTTATTTTTTGGTCACCGTTAATTAAATCTTTGTCTCTCCCTCCCTTTTGAAAATAATTGATGAAATTATCAATAAAGTTATTTGATAGGAAAAAAGTGTCAAACGATACAGTCTTTACAGTGAATTTTTTTTAAACAATAATTGTCTTGTAGTACAATATTACAAAACATTTGTTCCCACAAGAAATGATTTGCAAATTTCATTTTTCTGGAGTTGAAAATATTCTATTTTTAATATAAATAGAATTTGATAACTTTGTTATTCCACTGGCTGTGTTACAAATTGTGACACATGTACTGTGTTATTAAATTTAATTATTATTAAAGTTTTAAATACTAAAATCAGTTTTATTTAAAACTTTCATTGCTTATTAAAATATGTCTTCATTGAAGCTACGCTAAGAATTTCTGGTGTATTCAAACTGATCTTAAATTCAAGTACGACTTTTGTTTATGGCATTTCAACTGCGATGCGATTATTTTGTTTAATATGAATTATTAAAAAGATGTGTCCATACCGTATATGTTGTGCACTTCTCTAGAGAGACGCTATCTCCCTTTCAATGCGCTCAACACTCAACTTATTAATGTTATTTAGTAAACATCCATAACAGCAATAATTAACCAAACATCACAAGAACGAAAATCACACGAATTTATGACAAGTATTACATTTATTGTACATCTAACGTAATATATAGATATATATACAGTGGAACCCCGATCTACCGTTCTCGCAGTGTTAGTTTTCCCGCATGGTTCGTTCATTTTTCATAGTCCCTGCCAAACACCCATAAGAACAATGTAAAATAATCCCGCATTAACCGTTCCCCGATTTACCGTTTTCCTCGATCTATCGTTCAAATATTTTGGTCCCGTCAAAAATATTATCCCGATTGACCGTTTTCGTTGAATATTTCTCATAAATAATCTTACCTCGCATTTCGTTTCGCATTTTTTTCAGTGGAACCCCCATCTTCTGTTCTCACTATCTTCGTCTTTATGCATGGATCGTTTATTTTTACTCGACCAAGACCACCCCACCCCGTAATAGCAATGTTTAGTAATTCCACGTTAATCATTTCTCGATTTACCGATTTCTTCGATCTATCATCTAAATATTATCGTCCCGTCCCAGTTACTAATCTATCCCGATTGACCATTTTTGTAGAATATTTTTTTCGCTCATAAATAATCTTGCATTTCATCTGGTTGCGTAAATTTTTCTAACTCAAAAGTCAAAACTAAAATACCTAAATGAAAAAAACTAGAACTCTAGTTGAGAAACTGAAAATAATTAAAGGCATTGGAAAAAATTCAGGAGAAAAACGAGTCGACATAGCAAAAAGGAGTTAGTTGACTTAGAAATGTACGCGATTTTGAATAGTGTTTGTTAAAATTTAAGTCCCAAACTGCAATTAGGCTACTTAGTTTGTATTAAACAAGTTATAAATACATTTATTTGTTCTTTAATTAATAAATAAATGAGTTTTTTTTAAATTAATCATTTTTTTGTGTTATTTGAAGATTTCCCGCATTATCGGTTTCCCGCATTATTCGTTCATTTATTACGATCCCTTGAAAAACGTAGGATCGAGGTTCCACTGTATACATATATATATATCAATCTTACATTTTTATGATCCACTGCATGAAACTTTAATGAAATCCAATATGAAGCCAATGCTACTAGCTGAAGCATGTTTAAAGGAATTTCCATTGAATCGATTGTGCGGTCCATGATTCGAACCGCTGTATAAACCAATACATGCTCAGTTCTCATATAGGCCTGAAAAAAATATCAAATGTAGTGTATATGTGCCTTGATCTATCGTTCTTCCATTTATAATATTTATAATAATATGTACATATAAAAAAGATTCAATACCACATACACTATTTTAAGCCATGAAAAAAAAACTCTAATGTCAAATGGTCAAATAATGCTTCATCAATATATTACACAATAAATTATATGAAAAGAAAAACACTGAAATTGTTTTCTTTTAATTTTAAATGTTATATTTCTTACTTTTGTGTTGTAATAAGTTAGATGCAGCTTACATTTATTTTTTGAGAAAATAGTAATAATTTTAAGCCACACAAATACTACATAATTATTCCAAGGCCGGGCCGGGCCTTGGAATTTGGGATATAATTTTGGGAAAAATATAGCAAATCGAGGATTTCAAATTCTTCGGTGAGTTAAAAAAAAAAAAAAGACTTTCGGAGATAATCTGGGAAAAAGTATAGCAAATCGAGGATTTCAAATTTCTTGGTGTTTCTCGGGTTCGGGTAACAAGTGCGGTATGAGACTCGGGCCCGGTCCGGGTCGGGCGTGAGTTTTTCGGGCTCGGACCGGGTAGTTTTGTAAAATTTTGGCCCATGCAGACCTCTAATAGGCATAGATTTCATTTTTAAAGATTGCAATTAAATTACAAGAAAATGATACATAATATTCTCACTTCGGCTGCTTGAATTTGCTGCACCAAAAATCGACATTTATCAAGTCACGACAAACATTCATTATCTGATTATTGGCTGATGTTTGTGATATATGAATACGCTTCAGCGCTTAGTTTGTATAGATTGTACCACTGAGTGAGTAAATTCTTAGAAATGAATCAGAAAATATACATGCAGATTTTTTACCTGAAGTTTTAAAAGCCAGTTTATAACAATGGATCTATTCATATCTGTTATATGAAATTTCTTCAAAAATTCATTTGACAGCTGATGTTTGTACTCTTTGGTGAGCTGGTGTCTCATGATAAAATTTAAGTATGTTGTGGAATATAAAACCTTATGAAATACTGAAAATTAATTACATAATTAAACTTATATTAAACACTGTGCCTATATAACTATATAAGTATTTTTCAAAGGATTGTCTATAAATGAATTAACAATCAATTTGATATACACCACACATAATACTTCGGATCTCTACGATAACAAAATGCCAATAATAATCTAAAACTTTTATTAACATACCAAAATTTTCTTTATTATCTAAATGTACAGCTCCTTGTA
Source organism: Himalopsyche anomala (assembly GCA_031772345.1). Lineage (NCBI taxonomy): Eukaryota > Metazoa > Arthropoda > Insecta > Trichoptera > Rhyacophilidae > Himalopsyche > Himalopsyche anomala. The sequence goes on from CM062839.1 coordinate 12,530,462, forward strand.
TTCTGTAAGTTGTAGTAAAATGTTTTTGCCTTTCTCTGTTATTATCATAATTGTTATTTTCAAGTAATGGCGGTAATGGGGACAAAATACTTTCAATTGATACTTTTGCCTGCAATGTTGTATCAGATGAAATTTCTTTATTTAACTTTTCTTGTAAAAAAACGTTATTCTGTATTTCATTTTCAATAGAAATGTTTTTCAAAGTATTTTTTCTTTTCTGCTTGATATCATTAAATGAGTTAGGGAAATATGTGTTGACTGGTGTACAGTCAATTTTCATGTGCTTCGGTAAGTTGAAAACATTTGGAAAAGCATTTTTATCTATTATTTCATTAGTGTTGTATTTTTCAATATTCTGACTATACTGGGCATCTATATTTTCTATTGAAGTAAAATCACTTTCGTTAAATCCAAGACTATCATTATTGTTATCAAGTTTTTCTGTAAGATCATCATCTCTCTTAACAGAATCAAAGTTTCTAGCAAACGTTATAAGCTTAGTGTCCAGAATACTTGCTACCAATGTTGTATCCTGTGCACATGCATTTTCATCTTGTGGTATATTCGATAACGATGATTTCAAAATGTCTTTACCACACACCACTGTATTGCATATTTTATTTTTGCTATTTGGTGTGGTTTCATTTTTTAGTTCTTTTGCCGAATTATTTTTTTGATTGACAGATTTTTTATCTTGTATTTGATTCTTGACGCTTCCATGTTTTGTAAGCAACGATGATTTTTTTGAATCATTGGGTATATCTTTAAGAGGTAATCGTTTTATAAGAGTTTTTACTGGAAGCAAACTTTTATCCGATCCACATTTTAGTTTTGCAAGCTTTATGTTCTGTAATCTACTCTGGGAGTTTTTTTTGTTACTGTCAGGAAGATGTTTACCGGGTATATTTTCTTTGTTTAAAATCAGAAAATCACTTATATCTTTCACATTTCTGTGGGTAACACAATTTTTACTATCACCCTCCATTATTTTGAAATAACATCAAAACTCTCTACATGACACAAATGAGTAAGAGTTTCATAACTGTGTAACTAAAGTATACTAGTCTATGCGTGTAACAATACTTATAAATTGACAAACATGATTGTATTTTATTTAACTGGTATAAACATTGTGTATACTGTATACCAGTGATTGTTAAACAACCATTCGTGAAACTATGCTCTCGGCTGTGTTCTCAGTGGATAATGTAAGATTTTCTTTCCATTTGCCACTGAAAACTGGACTCCAAAACAAAATATTTACTAACTAAATTTTAATAAAACACATAGCAAATGGCTGTTGATATATTTACAAAATATATTCACTGTTTAACTTTTTTTTCTTTGAGTACACAGAACACATTAATTTCTTAGATTGTTTGTGAATTATCATCTTGTTTATAACATATAATTCTCATACAAATTTTTAGTTTTATGTAAACTCTGACATTTTTATTTTTTGAAGCAAAATAGTGCATTGAGCATATGAACATTTTGTAATCATGTCAATATGTAAAATATTATAAGAGGAATGTGTAAAAGTAACTCACTACACAATAGAGGTCTGCACGGGCCGAAATTTTACAAAATTACCCGGTCCGAGCCCGAAAGACTCAGGCCCGACCCGGCCCGGGCCCGTGTCTAATACCACACTTGTTACCGGAACCTGACCTGAAGCCTGGATTTATACTCCACAACCCGAAAAAAACCTGTTTTTTTACAAATTTACAACAATTTACGATTCTCTATAGAACTGGTAATAATTAAAATCATCTTGGTTGACTTATGACACACGAGCAGACCTCTACTTCACAATCTAAACTTCAAACAAAATCTCATAGAGCTTGTAGATTAAAAACAAGATTAGAGTCTTCCTATCTCCTAAATTATAGCAATGCTTTGCTAGTCCTCATTCCATGGTAACTATATAAATGTGCATAATATTATGGAGAAAATGTTTTTGGGAATATGGGAATGGGTAAGTAAATAAAAAAAAAAAAATTCATATTTATAAATAATATTGTTTATTCATAATCTAACAATAAGAAACTTAAATATTATAAGATTGTCGTTAGACACGGAGCCCTCAACCAATTTGATTGTCCAATAATCAATAAATACACTTTCTGCACAAAACATCATTATAAGCAATGACAATTTTGAAACAACTCCCCAAACAGAATGATTTTCATAGCAAAAAATTTATACTGCATATCTCTTATGTGGCTTCTTTCCGGAAACGTGGAAAACGGCTGTCGCGACACCGATAGACATAAAAGACCAGTCCCTAGCTATCAACTACAGACCGATCAATTAGCTTGATTGTCTCAGCAAATTGCTTGAGAAAGTGATATGTAAACGCTTTCTCTTTGACCATAACCCCAGATTCCCTAAATCTCAATACGGGCATAGGAGAGGACCCTCAACCACCCTTCAGCTATCCAGTATAATAATAAAAACACAAAATTCCTTTGTACTTCATTCAACTTTATTTAATAGGTCAGAACCGGTCAACTGACAGTTGACAATGTTCGAAATGAGCGAAACCGGTCCTGACCTATTAAATAAAGTGGAATGTAAGTACAAAGGAATATTGTGTTTTTATTAATATAATGCCTTTCCACCAAGTATTGACAGTGAACACCTAAAAGTATCCAGTATAACAGAGGCAGAAACACTGGAATAGTTCTAATCGGCCTGGAAAAAGCATTCGATACAGTATGACATGACTGCCATGTTCACAAGCATGTTATGATTTTGTCAATAGAGACTAAAAGTCGACGGCGCAAAAACAGAGGCAATCCTTTTCATGCGCAAGCGATCCAACAAAAACTTTGAAAGAAAAATCACTGACTGTGGAATCCCCTGTTTATTTAGTCCAGCAGTTAAATGCTTCGGGGTATACCTGGACTACTCCCCCACTTGGCTTACTCACAACGCAGAAACTAGAAGCAAAGCACATGATGCAATCGGTTTGCTGTACCCTATTTTCAACACTATAAGCTACCTCTAGCAAACAAAAAGGCATTATTCAATATGGTCATTATATTGACCATGGTGTACGCCTCCCCCATTTGGTCTGTAAAAGTCTCGGACAGGAAACTTCTTCTCCTACAGAGGGTCGAAAATAAATGATTGGACATAATTTCAGGCTTGAAGAACAATGCCAGCACGCAATACCTTTGTGCCCTTTACAAAGGCTTAAATATTCTAAAGCCTCTACATCTCCACCGTGCTAGTTTTTTGGAGAGTCTAAAGCTGGGTGTAAATATATTATCTATGCTATGGCTTTACCTCTCTCCAACTCTCCGAACTGCGAAAATTGAAAAAATCAAAAATAAGCTCATGGTATCCAAGAAACTCACCAAGACGATGTTACAATCCTAGTGCTCCACATCCCCTTCTCTAACAGGAATTTTTTAGATCTTCTCATATATTCCAAATTCTAAAACAACGATTTATGGATTTCGCAAAAAAAATCCTGTGGCCTCCCTAAAACTGTACTGTGGCTCCCCTAAAAAAATCTCTGTTGCCTCCTTTGAACATGCTGTGGCCCCTCGTTGATAAACCCTAATCTAGCTAGATTATATGCGGGACAGAGAAATAAAGACTTAGTTTGTTGTGTATCAATCCTTACATACCCCACATTTACTTTCAGCAGAAACATAAAAAAACTTTTCCTTTTTGGAGCGACTAGTTCGGGGTTTACCAACATTTTTGACTTGCGTGCAAGTATTGTCTCTGCTCGCGTGCCACTTGGTGGTACTTACATTACGGTAAATAAAATTGTACCAGCATATAAAACTGATTGTATATCATGAAATTTATTATTGCAAGTGTAATTATTTGCATGTTAAGAAATATAAAGATATAAAAGACTCAATGGATCTGTTTTGTCGAGAATTATTTGGATAAAAGTTACTTGCGGAATCACAATAATCCATTCCTAAAATAATGTAAAACTTCAATATAACATTATGAAAAAAAGAGTCCACAGTTGGTCATGATTCCAATTGTATTCTGATTATTTTCTAATAAAACATTTATTTGTCTGTTTATAAAACCATTTTTTTTAAATAAACCTATTAAATAATCGTTTTATTAAAATAATTAACGTTATTAAAAATGTCGGAAAAAAATTATTTCCAGTCATACAATAATCATTAATGATCCAATACACATTGAATCACTTTTGAAAGTTGATAGTAAGTTTGCTGTGATTTTTAATTTATCCAATCTTCTATTACCTCAAATATCTCAAAATCAGACGCAATAAAATTTGGAGACTCTTGTTATATGGATAACATAAAAACGTCAGAAAATTCCAAGTAAAACCAAAAATCTGAAAAAAAAGAATATGGGTCATATCAGGGGTTCCTAAACTTTTTCGGTTTCCGGAGCCCTTAAAATAAAAGATTGTATTGCGGCGCCCCAAATATAAACTTTAGTTATCTCACGGTAATCCTTATGTTACTAAGTAATAGTTTTTTTCCCAGGAATTTACCGATTTTCCCACTTTGACCATTCTATACTATTTTCAAACATAAATATATTCTGGATCTCGAACAAGTCCTGAGCTTTTGTACTTACTTTTTATAAAGTAATAATATTAAAAATATTTTGTTAAGGAAAATTTTCACGACGCCCCAATTGAACAACCGCGGCGCACTGTTTGAGTAACTCCGGGTTGTATAATATAATTTGTATAAGCGATTTTGAGGTCCCTAAGGTTTGGAGGTCCTAGGCGCGTGTTTCATTTGCTTATAGGGTTCTAGTAAATTTTCTCTTTATAGGGTAATCCGCCACTGTACGCGTATCACGCGTTGGGAAACCCTGGTACTAGTTGATAGCATGATTGATAACGATCGACTGATATCGTATATCAAGGGAGAACAATAAAAACCCTTTACCCATTCAATAGGTCCGCAATTGACGCACTCGCCATCCCTGCTAAAAAGATATAAGCTTGTTTATATTTATCATTTTGTTTAGGATTTTTTATACAAATATACCATAAGTCATAATGTTTGATGAACAACGTAAAAATTCTTAAAACACAAACAAATTTTAAAAATATTTTTTAATTTCGAAAAGCATTTTATCTATTTTTATTATTACCGAAGTCTTAACTATTAATCAGAAAATAATTATATAAAAATTATTCACATTATTACATATAAGATGGCTATGATGATGACATCTTTATTTATTAATTTTTATACTCAAGACTTATGAGCCGAAAAAAATATTTACGGAAATATTTCAGCTTTTATGTGTAAAATGGAGCTTGGCAAAACGCGCATGTTATATACTAATTATATTTGCATGGACTTCAATATGTTCAATAAACTACAATTTGTACAATTGTTTTACATGTACAAATAAAAATACGAATGCAAATTTAGCTCACTAACACCGAACACCTATATTAAAATGAGTATCTTGTCGTCAATGGTAAAACAACAGCAAATAGCGAACTTAATATTGTAAGCTAAACATGAACTACTACTAAAACCTTATTAATTTTGGCGTTTTGAAAGAGTTGAAGTCAGAGTAAAAGTAATGAAAAAAAAAGATAAAAAATAGGCGCAGTTAGATTGCGTCAGAAATTTTTCAAACGATCGCTTAAAAAGCCGCGGCGCTCTCTTAAGCTTTGTTCCCATCAGTCGAGTAGATGAGTATAATGAATTAGTATAGTTGGTTAGTCGAACTGAAAAGTGTCCACAGACAGTGCATTAGTAGCAAAGTGTCAAAATAAATACAGCGCAACGCGTCGACCGCGTTAGTAATGTTCATTGTACTTTACAAGTCGGTATCAACAGATTGCCTGACTTTTTTTATATTTATTTAGCGAAGATTTGAAATTATTAAAGCACTCGTGGCTTAAATATGCCGAAACAAATTTAAAAGTGGTTATCTTTGCTCTAGCGGCATTGCATTTCTACGCCTACTTATGGACGTCTAGTGCTGCCCACGGTGGTTGTTTATTAGTTAGAAACTGAATTGAAAAATATAATTAAATGTATATTAGCGGCTAACGAACTTACTGGCTTACTTGATTAATTTTGGTTGTTCACACGAGATTAGTTAAAAACAGACAAATCTACTCGACTAATAAGAACAAGCCATTGCCGCTTACCTAAATATACGTTAAAGACGCTCGCGGTTGAACAAAAACACTGTCTCTGGAATGTTGTATTTATGAGCGGTAAAAGAATCCTGCTGCCTGTGTGGTCGAGTGGTAAACGTCATTGACTTCGTTTATGGAGGTCATTGGCTCAAATCCCAGTACGGACAGTTTTATAAATTGATTTTTGACTAAATTTATGAATTTCTGTTTGAAAACATGGATGTATGTGATGTCTTGAATTCCCCCCTCTCTCACATCTTATCCTATGAACGGGGCGTATTGAGAGCGATTAGCCAACCACTAGTCCTGTCCTAGCCCATTCCTTATATTTCTACTCTCTTTGGAAAAATAGAGGTTAAGCAACTGAGTAACAAGCAGTTCTCGTAGAAAAAGATCTGTTTAGATAAACTCCATTAGAAGTCCATATGCTCCACATTGGGAGCGGACATGGTAAATAAATTTAAAAAAAGAATCGCCAGCGCGCGTACCTTTTTGCTCGTCTAAGTCAGTGCTTCCCAGATTGGGGGCCGCGGAATTTCTCCGGGGGCCGCCGCAGAACATGTTTAGTATTGAGGAGGGCCACGGATTATTTTTTTTAGATTTAGGGGGCCATGGAATGAAAATGTTTGGGAAGCACTGGTCGAAGTGACCCTTACATAGATATTTTTTACTAACTCCACAGCTCAATAAAATGATAATGCGTGAAATGAAAAAGTATTTAAAAGATGAGTGGAAAAGACAGATGAATATTATGATAACGAAACCTTTGGCGTTGTACTGAGGCTTTTATGGTGATTTAACCTTTTTGTTTAAAGCGATTTTGTTGTACAACGGTTTTGGTGTGTCATGGAAATTATTAGTCATGTCAATAGCAAACGAAAGAAGTTGTCGTCTATGGTACCTTGCTTTTTTGTCTTTGTAATGGCGATTTCTCGGGGCCGTCAGATGTATTTATGAGCATAATGGCTGATGATTCGTGGTTACTGCGAGAAGACGGCTATATATCCAACGATACAAAAACTTACAAAATAATCTGCCACCCCAATTTAAATGTCATATTGCTCTCCTCGGAATCTGGTGTAGTGCAGGTATTGGACGTCAATGCAGGAGGAATTCTTCAGTCAAGTTCTGTATCAGGTACGATTCAAGGTTATATAGATCTTTGTGAAGACGATCCTTCGTCAAATCAACATCGTATCACCACTTTTTTGTACAACCTATATTCTGCATTTAAAATATTTCGTCAAACACATTTTCCGCGCTATGTACTCTTCCCTTGTGCAGTTTACACGTTTCATTGTAATAATGTTTTGATTTTTCACATTGCATTCCTTTAATTATTGTCCGGTTAAATGTTTTCGATTACCATTCCCAAACGATTAATTTTTCAGCTTTTAATATTGAATCGAGACCCGCTTAATCAGTTTAATATTTCAATAATCTAAATAATCAAAAAATAAACCAAAATGCGTCGTAAATACGCGTACCTTTTGACATAATAAATTGTTAGCTACTTAGCATAGCTATTTAAATCACCGGGGTCTCTTTATACTAGTAATAATAAACCCTGTCATAATCAGGATTTAAAGCTTTGACATGAATATATAATAATGAAATCAATCATAAATTTAACATTACTTGTTAAGCCTGCCATATGACTGAGCACATGCACAAAAAAATATAACAAAAGGGAGATAAGGTCTAAAATTACCCAGTGATTTATCCAATAATTGCTCTAATTATTTAAAATTTATATTGTACTGTAAAAAATAGGTTTCGTGTCACTAACTTTTAAATATATATATACACTTTGTATAGTTCAATATCAACCTCATAACGAACAGGCCTGAGCACATTTGCTGAGTTTTTCTACAGTGTTCATATCTCAACTGTCAATTATTTAAACATGTCCAGGTTTTATATTTTTAATAGTACGGTCAGCATTATACCCAATTTTTTAAATACCAAAACAAAATTTCATATTAACTGCTGTTTGTTTTTTACACATAATAAACCAATATGTAACTAATTTCATTGCGCTGAATATGAATGAGTAAGTCTTGGATAATGTATATTCTTTCTATTTTCTGTCTTACACAATCGTGAATAACTATCTAAATGGTTAAAAATTTACCATTGTGAAGTTATTTATCAGTTGCGTTTCCATAGTTTTATGTTTATCATTGTATTTATAGATAAATCATTACAGGTTTCACGCAACCAAACTACAAACCATTTTGTAATATTATCATCTCATAATTAAACATTGACTGAAATTTAGTATAATTCTGTGATTATTCAAAATCTATATTTTTTTGGACAGGTGGTGACCGAAGTGTTATTTTTGTCATTGCGTACTATTGTTTATCATTCTATGAAAGCATAAAGATTACAAATAATTACATAATAATTGTCAGTTCAAGGTTACTCACCATGAAAAAACATCTAAACCATTCTCGCATTTTATCCTTAATTGATGCTCAAGTTTGTATCATAGTTTTTGAAAAGTGAAACATAAAGATATGATTTACACAGAGTGTAGCATTAATTCTTACCGCACTCTTTTATCTTCAGATAAACATTATAGTAGTGGTATAGGTAAACATCTTATTTGAATGAGTACTTCATAATTGAAGCATTTCTTGTATTAATCTTAGATAAGAGAAAATTCCTTTTATGTTGCTATACCTATCGACATAAAAAAATGCTTACATTTACTTTTGAATTACTTATCATAAATTTATTTAGTTTCTTACTAATTATAATAACACTAGCGAGATCTATATGTTGACCATTATTTTTGTCTTTTTTTTCAGGAATCAAAAATGCACAAGTAGGAATACAGTATTTACCAGGATCAGATCGAATTGTGTTTTGGGATAGTGTCGGACTCGGTGTCCGATCTGATTACAATGGCGTTCTGCTGCTGCACACTGTTTTGCAGCAACCGCTGCAGCCAAATAATCCAAACCAGATAGTTAAAGTCGAATTATTCCTTTCTGAGGTATTTATTTGCTTATTTTTTTGCTGTGGTAAATATAATCTCATTGTTTTTGTCTATTTAAATTACACCAACTTCATCGTCCGTCTTCTACCATTGAAATACTTAAAATAAGTATTTTTATTCTTTTAAATCACTTGCTAGGTTAAAGCAGTAGATGCAATATGCAGTAGGCTTATTCTTTCTAATCAAGATCTGTCAGATATGATGAGCTTTGCATTTATATTTCATATATTTAAATTGGAACAGTCTCTTCAGTTATTAACCCTTTCAGTCCGAGAGCATCAAGAGTGTGCTGGAAAGCCTCACAGAGCCTATCCATCGGTGCAAACTTAATAATAGTTGCTTAGTAAAATTATGTAGTTGATTACGTAGTAAAAAATATATAAATCTATGTTACTGTTTTCATATCAAACTTTGATGCACTGATTGATGGCTCTTTGAAGTGTTTTAGACGCCTCGGTGCACTAAAATATCAATGATCAAGTACTGGAAAGATTAACCTTTACATGCCCAGGCACCGCGAGCAATAGTTATTGCTCACTGCCTGTGCATTTTTTCGCATTTCTTTTTGCGCCATTGAGATGACTAAAAAAACATTATCTCTAAAACTAGTAAACTTGTTAAGATAAAATAAAAAAGGTTCTCAAATGAAAGGTTTATGTTAAATTTAAAAAAAATTTAAACACTACAACTGGTCATTGAAATATACGCATTTTAAGCATGCAATCGATGAATCGGTAGTGAAAACATTTTATCACTGATAGATAGGTGGTCTGCGAGCTTAAAAACGTAAATAAAATTATGATTTGATATCTTGAATTCATTATTCATGTGAACTAATACAGTAAAACCCTCATTTACGCGAAAGTTAGGACTGCGTAATTGGGAAAGTGAATTTCCTACAAAATTAGGGGATACTTTTTTTTTCGCGAAAAATGCAAAGCTGCCAAAACTAAGAATAAATGAAAAAAAAATAAGGACGAAATATTTAGTTACCTAGTGGTAGAATGTGTAGTGCTATAGGGAATATTTCTGTTAGGCGCGTAATTCGAGGAAGCGTAATTGGAGGTTCCACTATATTCATATTTTTTATAATATTATAAATCAGCATAATCTGACATCGATGTTCGCCATGACTGCTGGTCTTATACGAGATCGCTAGGCACTGAACAACGCAAATTCGCGGTTTCGTATGAAACCGCTGGGTGTGTAAATATTAATACTGGTTGAAAGAGTGTTTTGAGTACAGCATATTCATTATTAAAATAATCTGAGCAAAATTTGCTGTTACTGTACTGGCTTATTCAACATTATTTTCAAAGTAACATACATGCCTCATCCAACGGCGTGGATATCACTAACCACATCAGTATATTTTTTGTAAGAGTCGGTGTTTTCTGTATTTGCAAGCAAGCGTAAAGTGATAGGAGCCTTTGTATGCTGTCATTAAATAATATATTAGTTCTCTGGTTAATATGTCATCAAGTTGCTTTATTATATATATAAAAAAACACTACTTCCTTTGTGCACCTCATGAGTATACTGCAATAAAAATAACAAATGTGCATTACCGCATTGGGATCCATATATGTTTAAGGAAAATCGGTATCTTAATCCATTACTGTTAAATTATATTCATGTTTTACATTGTCGATATATATTTTTTATTGCGAATTGGACTAAAAGCAATGTTACTCACTCTTTCACTATCGATTGTATTATTTATTGTGTGTATTCACAATATAATTATCACCTGTTATGCTGTGCTCTGTGAATAATTTATTACGTTTTCTAATGCCTCTACCGGCTAATATTTAATTTATTTTGTGATTCATGTCGTCATGCCTTTAATCGTACAGAATTGCAAATTTATGTTCTTGCCGATCTATTAATCATTCATACATTCTTTTTGCACACTCTGGGGTCGAAGGTTCGAAGTATAAAATAAACATTTACTGTGATCATAGTTTTCAGTGTGGGATTTTACATTTTTTAAACATAAATTGTTTTTAGCTTGAGAGTGCTATAAAATTCTTTAGAAGTATCTTTGAGTGAATATTCTCTCTAAACTGAGAATTTTATTTTTTAGGAATATTTGCGAGGTTTTTCTGCAACTTCATTTTCAGTGAAAATTGCTGTCATTAGCTTCCATTTTGTCTAACGTGCATTTTATTGCTCACTCAAACTGATTGCTTTCTATAGATTGTCAATTTGGCTTATTGCTGTATACAAACAGCCTTGTTTAATTTACTTTTGTATTACTTTAAAATACTTATTCGATGATTGATTGATTAAACTCTCTGTGTAATAAGTACTGTCTGTTATTTTATTATGTTATAAGTTGTTTAATAAGTTAAGTCATGCAATATCTGCTCAAATTGATGCTATCACAGATTTAGCTGTCCCTTATTAAAGAACTAACTCTTAAAAATGTTGAACTGCTTCTTTTAAATCTTATTTGTATTGTGTCCAATAAATGATGTCATGCGTTTTTAAAAATACATAAAAATAAGTCAGATTCCATTTTTACTATGCGTTGATGTAATGATTAACCATTATTTTCCAGGCCGTTCTTCTTTATCAATGTTTACAAAGTATAGAGCTCGTATCAGTAGAGTGCGCAGCGGAGGTGGTCAAAGCTCTCGGAGATGCCATTGAAAAAGCGAATGAACTTCCCAAAAAAGGAATCAAAGCTCAGAAGGTAATATAATCACAAAATCTTATTTACTTGCTTACTATTTAAAAAAAAACATTGAAATGTGAAATTGTTTGGTATTCTAATTGCAGATGTCTGATCGTTTGATTGGACGGACACGTTTGACTATGTATATTATCCTTAATTTTCATAAAAGACTTCACACTATGTCAGTGGCGTGTGGCGTATACATGCAGTAGAAGCGGCACATGTCATGGGATTGTAAAATGATTCTATTTTTTTTTTTGTCATTTATTCATTTTTTAATTTATGGAATTATGAAACAAAATCCCTTAGAAAATCGACTACATGCAACGACACCAGACGTTGCAAACTTCTATACAAAGTTTGTATGGAAGTTGGCAGTCCTTAACGAAAGTCTCATGGCTCTCGGGTTACAGATTACAGTCGATACACGTGCATGCGAACTAGAACTTTAACCGTGGGCCTGTGTTTTACAGTCTCCCACCATCAACGACGGTGTCTATACGACGGACCATGCGGTTGACTTTTTGAATACGATGGATTTGTCTGTTTGAATGTTTTTTTGGGATAAGAACTATTTCTGTGGTAATTGAAAAGTGAACTTATTTATATATAATAGTCACCAGAATTCCATTTAAAATTTATAAAATGCATTAAAAATGAACTATAAGATATTTTGACAGAAGTATTCAATTTAATAAAATTAATTTTAAAAACATAAATACACATGTTTATCAAATAAAGAAAATAAACTTGAAAAATATAGTTTCCCCCCCCCCCCCCCTGGACCACATGTCCTGTTTCAAAAGTCACCACACGCCACTGCATTACACATCACATCTATTAGTACTGGAGTCTGTGAGAACTGACTTATTCAGTTACATTGATTTTTTTTTGCAGTGGAGCACAATATGCTTAGAACTTCCTCACTTGTCATTAAAACTGGTCGCTAGCAATATTGTATCAGAATTGAAACAGCACAGTAGGCATGTGCCGGCTTTGGCGATCGCTTCCGCCTTAAACCAGCGTATCTCTGATTTGATGCCGAGTACGAACAGCGGATCCACTCAAGATGTTCACGACAGAGGCCTCATGTTTTCTGAGGCCGCGAGGAGAGAAACTTTCAAAAGATGGCCGCACATGGATTATAAGTATGCTATATTAAATGTTAATGTCAAATGATTTTAAAAAAATAAGAATTTTATGTTTTGATTTAGTACTCATGAAAACGTATTTGAAATTAACGTTGTTAAAAGTTGTTAAAAAAAAAATTGGACCCTTTATTTCTAGTCTATAGAGATATTAGTGCGAAAACACATTTTTTGCCCATAAATGATAGGTTGAATAATTTAAAACATATTGTTTTTGTGTGTATTCTCAATGATGTTACCACGGAAATTTGATGGGTGAAAATACCAATTTGTAATTTTAGAGGTAAATAATGAAAAACCTATGTTTCAGATGGGCGTTACCTTCCCAAATGGCACAAGCAGGCTTCTATCACCAGCCGACGTCTAGCGGCGATGATCGCGCCATGTGCTTCACTTGCTTTGTATGCCTCGTCAGCTGGGAGAGAACCGATGAACCGTGGAGTGAACACGAAAGGCATTCCCCGAATTGCCCGCTGGTCAAAGGGGAATACACTCACAACGTGCCGCTCTCTGTAAGCTATTTCATGAAAATTCAATCTCTCAGAAAAATGTTTTTATAAAATAAACGAGCGGCTTTGTCCCAATCCTTCTATTCTTACATTGTCTGTAAAACAGAGCTTGGACGACTAAATAGATTAAGTAGCAGACATGGTTGAAAAACAAGTAAAAATATTATTTTACCATAATTAACTACTATCTGCTAAAACAGTATTACTCTTTTTTCCCTAAGCAAACTATTGTATTTTCTTATCAAATTGTAATGTGATCATTCAAACAATGGAATTTCAATATGAGAAAAGTACTTTCAGAATGTCTGAGGTGTGTGCGAAATATTATTTTACCATAATTAACTACTATCTGCTAAAACAGTATTACTCTTATTTCCCTAAGCAAACTATTGTATTTTCTTATCAAATTGTAATGCGATCATTCAAACAATGGAATTTCAATATGAGAAAAGTACTTTCAGAATGTCTGAGGTGTGTGCATTCTGTGATGTAGTCTCAGTCTAACTGAGATTATTTTTTTTATCACTGAAATATGAGACTTGCTCCCATAGGGTGATTCACGCTTTAATATGAGTTCCAGTCAACTGTTAACATATTATTTTTTTAGTGGTGTAAAACAGCAGACCACTAAACGGACTATTTTGAATACCTCTAGCAGGATTTTATTTTTAAAACCTACAGACATGAAATTATAAATATTCATCTATATATTAATACTCGATAATGTCCGTATGATTGCATGATTGCATGATTGCATGATTGTCCGCGATTTCCCCTCCCCCTGCCCCTTCCCCCTCCCTCCTCAAAGCTCCGCTGACGCAATATTTTTATCATACTAAAGACATATTTTCCCAATACACTGTTTATTATTTGACGAAACAAATCAAGTCGCTGAAAAAATTTCATACAAAAAAACGCCGCGACCGTGGATCGAACACAGAACTCTGGATTACCAGTCGAGCTCTCTATCAACTGAGCTAACGTCATAATTATCAAGGCGATAAAAATAGTGTATATAAATTAAAATTTGAAAATGGAACGATATTTGTGATTCACAAACTGACTTCGATTGTTTGTATTCAAAATTCAAAAATGGAACACCTGTCAAATAATGATTGTGGTTTATTTTACATAATATAGTTTCGACAGTGAAATGCAAATATTCCATGTGTGTCATATGTATGCTGACGGCTATTAAATATTTTACGTTTTAACAGAGGGTATTTAGAATTTATCCCGATAATTTAATAATTTTGTATCTTTTGTTTTAAATAACGAGTAAACGAGTCTATGCTTTGGAAAAGGTAAATTTATGCTCAAATAGTAATATAAATAAAGTAAGCGAAATAGTTTGATAGATTGGGGACAACGAGATTAAAATACGGAAAGTGAGCCAAGTTAGGATGATGGGAAAAAGTGAACTGAACCCATCCTTTTTATTGCATAATTTAAATCATTTTTTCTCTAAAATACATTGTTTATGCTTTCGATGGATTCGTCGGTAACTTTGTGGAAGTTCATTTGAATATAAAATAAAAAATAACTTAGATTATTCCACGTATTGTGCTACAAACTGTGACACGTGTTTCGCCTTTTTCAGAGGCATCCTCAGACAGACTTACTTTTACTTACTGAAAGTAAGTCTGTCTGAGGATGCCTCTGAAATAGGCGAAACACGTGTCACAGTTTGTAGCACAATACGTGGAATAATCTAAGTTATTTTGTATTACTTTTTTATGCTTATTTATTGAAAAAACTTTCACATAAAATTAAAAGTTGATGACAGTTCCCACAAAAAAGAATTGAAAACGTAATTGCACTTAAAAGTCAAATGGAAAAGTTTCGCCATTTTTATGTTTGGTTCCCTTAAAGACTCATATATTCCTAAAAATAAGCTCCGTTTGGCGAATTAGTGAAGTTAATTTATTCTTATTAATTTGATAAATATGCATTTGATTGTAACATGGAAAATTGATAATTTTGTTTTGATAAAATGTGCAATTAATTTATACCATTTTGCATGTGAAAAATGATTATTAGCAAACTTAAACATTATTTCAAAAATTAAGTAATTTACAATATAAAACTGCAGGGCTGTCGATATATGCGCCGAGGTCGATTTATGCTACTATGAAAAATGATTGTTAGCAAACTTGAACATTATTCCAAAGATTTAATATTTTACGAAATTTCTGTCACTACGAAAAAAAATGTTAGCAAACTTAAACATTATTCCAAAAATTAGGTAATTTACGAGGTATATTTCTGCTAATAGGAAAAATAATTGTTAGCAAACTCAACATTATTCCAAAAATTAAATAATTTACAATTTAAATACAACAGGGCATGCTGTCGATATATGTCCCGAGATATATTTATTTTATTTTTAGAATTTCTGGCTTATTCAATAAATAGGTTTGTAATTTTCTGACTTCTTAAAAATGCAACAAAAATCCCCCCGTTGAGGTCAACGGGCTTACAGCTAGTATTATAATGAATCAGACTATTTTTACCTGAGAGAAAAAACCAGCTACTCTGACTTCTTTTTTATTTTTTTGTGTATATAAATTGCGAGAGTTATAAGTGGCATTGGTGAATGCTACTAAGCTTAAAAATATATTGACTGAACCCATGAAAAACAATTAAATTATTCAAAAAATAATATAGTTTTGTACGATAACAAAAAATCAGGCAAGAATTTCTCAATGAGGAATTCACACCCCCGTTTGCCATCCAAGGCCAGGAAGACCATCACATTGATTGGTGAAATAATGACTGTGCTAAAAGAAAGAGAAATGATTGAAAAAAATTAAGATGGGAGGAAAAAATATTTTTCTTTCACTATTTTTTAAGGCTGAATAAAGAGTCAGTAGTCAAGTTTTAATTTGAAATTGAAGTGGTTCTTTTTAACAGCTCCACAGCGCTGATAATGGTCATATTAGTAAGTTTTTTTTTATAATGTAATGGTGATTGCACCTTTGTGCAATTACGAAAAATTAGTTGGTGTAATATTTTTTGCTGCTTGTTCGAATAATGTCATTGGCTACGATGACATTTCTGCCACAACTCATGAGTACTAAAAAAATAGCATAAATTTGCTGATAGGAATAAAGCAGAGAAATAGATGTTCAGGGGGTTCATTTATTGACCACTTGTGATAATCCTTTAATGTCTCACATTTATCATCTGTTTTTAGGTGACGTATGCAACGAGTCCTGCCTATTCCCATCCTAATATTTCAATGGTGTCCAGAGGCAATTCAGGTGACATTTTTGTCACGGGTACCTCTGATGGAAAAGTTTCAATATGGAATATAGACTGCAAATTAAAACTGCAGCAGGAATTCACCCTGTCCCTAAGCGATCCCGTTCTTCATAATAAAGTTTATGGACCTTACTCGAATATAAGAAAGGCGTGGAATGAATCTCCAGGGAAAGATCATGGTGAGTAGCAGTGACTATGACTGCAATGAATATTGTTTTAAGTGTTGTCGTCTATATAATGTGTCATTTACTCCAGTATAATATGGTCAAAATAACACTACATTTAGTTCCACAAAAATCATATTTAATTAGTGAAATAGCAAGCCGCCAAGACTTGGTCAACTGCTCCCGAGACAATCTTAGCACACAACTGACCACAAGCAATGTCTGTTGGACACAAATGTATATCCATGTGTATACAAATGTGTTCTGACAATGGCGTGAAGCCGAAATAGCTGTCAAATTAGTAAATATAATATTTGTGGACCTAAATAACTAAATGCAGTATTATTTTGATTTTGTTATATAATGTATCTTACAACAAAAGCTATTATTGAGTATTCGATAATAGGTAATATTTTTAATTATGCACCTGTTGCAGATCGACAATTAAGTTTATCATCTTTGGCCGTGGTGGGGAGATGCCAAAATAAAGACCGACCGTGCTCCAAGAGCTCATCGACCACATCCGTGGGTCAGGCAGTTGTCGCAGACGGTCAGTGCAAGGCCCGCCCTTCCATCATTTGCGCTTTCAGAATTGGGTCCAGCGAAGTCGGTTCGGACATCTGGGGTGATGGGGTCGAGCCCGCTGAACCAATGACGGTCAGAGCAGTCGTCCATTCCAGTGAGGCTGTGAAAGCAATGAACGACCAGAACCAGGCGAAAACTGATGGAGGCAATAGTGTCGGCGGTGGATCTTATCTGATGGTGTATGACTTTCAAGGGAAGTGTGCCCAGACAGTTTCTCCCCTTACAAATGGGAACGGTAATGCGGGGTTAAAAAACGGTGGAGGAAAATCTGGAGGAAGCAAAAAGTGTGCAGGTGTAGCCAACCCCGGAGGGCGTACTGATGATGCCAACATCTTTGATGACATTTACCTCTCTAAATATATGTGCTTGGATGACGAGCCTGAGCTGTCCCCTGATGTCGCATTTGTCACCGGCATGCATGACCAAGTCACCGTCATAGATCTTAAGAGTCTTGTTGGGTCTTCCGGAAAAGACCAAGAAATTGGATTCAGTCAGAAAATAGACTACGCTACCGATTCAGCGGCGAAAGCAAGTGGTACTGATGGAGGCTCTGTTTCGATTGACGGAGGGGCAGTAGTTAGCGCTCCTAAACATATCTGGAAATGTAATCCTCAGTTAGATGGACCGTACTGTGTTGAAAGTGATGGCAAAACTCCGTCTGCATACAAGTCTTTCGATCAAAATGGTCTTGTCCAGCAAAAGCCATCTTTCGGATCATTCTCATCGACCCAGCCGGATATCAAAATATCTGATGAGGTAGATGCGGTTCTTGACGATTACTCATTTCAAAATCATCTGCCATTCCTAGGAATATCGGAGCTGCTACTGGAGTACAAGGACAGCGGTATAAAAATGAAGGTGCCATATGGCAAACCTTCAGCAGCAAAAGTGACTGGAGTCAAAAGTTCCCAAGGAGGCGAAGCCGCCGACAGTGAGCCACTCATTCCGGAAGAGATTCTTCCTCCTGCGTGCATTGCTGTGCAATGCGTGCCTCTCCCTGCCTCTGTTTGTGGGAGTGGTGACATCACAATTACACACATCTTACCGACCAATGATGGTGACCGTTTGTTGGTGGTATTATCGGGTGATGCAAATGGCCAGTCTTATGCTCCCCGCCGAATGGTAGATGGTTTCGGTGACGGTATGGAAACTGATGTTTCATCGCCTTGCTATTTAGTCATGTATTCGCTAAAGTATGATTCAGCTGTTACAACCATAGATGAGTCTCCTCTCATTGTCAAAGAGATTCCTTCCGGTGAGACTCCACTGGAAGTCTGCCTTTTACCTAACCTTGAAGGCGGTGGAGGTACAAGCTTGGCTGCTACTGTCGGCAGAGACGGTACCCTGCGGCTGCTGGACTTATCAACGCTCAGGCCAGTAGCCGAAGCTCAAGTTGACTTTTGCCGTTTTGTATCGGTTGCTTTTTGTGCAAGCTTAGAAAAGTTATGTGCGACAACTAGTATGGGTTCGGTTCACTTCTACGCTGTCCGGGACCGCGGAGGAGAATCAGATGAAGATACAGATGAAGAAGAGGCTCGCGTGGCAGCCACTGATATGGCAAGAGAGAAGCTTGCTGTCCACGAAGAATCTGAGGCCGGACCGACGACCGACCGTTCCACCCTCATCGCTCACAAACCGGTTCTTTCCAGGGAGGATTTAGCCAGTCTAGCAAGCTTAACCGGCGTAGGCGGAAAAGGAGATGGTGTGGTGGCATACAGCGCAGTGGTACCCGGCTGCTGGTGCGAGTTGCTGCCAGCTCAGCGGCCACGCGGCGATCATCAAAATCTCAACCGCACGTGGAGATTACAAAACACTGCATCGACCTGGGACGAGCACGTTCTGGAGTTGACTCTTCCCTGGAGTTTGTCAATAGCTCACGTGGAGCTACGCTTCACCCTTCATTCGCCGTGTCCGACTCCGCCCAATATACAAGTCACTCTCTTGAAGCAACGACCACGCGGTATAGGCCGGCGGAGGGAGTCCGCCGATGGCTTTGCGCAGGCAGACGATCGGATTGACTTCAACTTGATCGATCCTGAACCTAGGGGCCCAGTGGAGAATCCGGTGCGGAGTGCGGAATACCTACGGGCACACAATGCAGAAATTCTCGCCGGGCCCATGCCACTCTCTCAAGGTCTAGATTTGACTCGTCAGGCGGGGGCCCTCACTCTAACCAGTCCCCGGCTCTTTCGAGCTCGCGGTCGCACACTTTTGCTCCACGTGAAAACGCTTTTCGATCCGTCGAGAGAATCTGCACAGGGTAAAGTCTCCTCCTCCAAAAGGAGTAAGAGCTCTGACGGGCCAGACCCCCTCTTCAACTTACCCGGCTCCACAGTGGAGAGATTTGCTATGCCCATGGCGAGCAAGAAGGTAGAATTCTACATAGGCTGTGATTGGTTACATGAGATATCTGTTACCGTTCGCGGCACGAAACGCACTGAAGTTCCGCAAGAGAGGTTACAAAGGATAGCGATGCTCGAATCTGATTTCTTCTTGAAAAATCTTGTCAACCTTGCGTCCACTGATCCCGACTCCAAACGTCGCGCCGCAGCTCTCGATCTGCTCATTTGGATTGTGTCGATCAGGTTGGCAAGATTTAGGAATGCCCGGTCGGATTCCACAGTAGAAAACGGTGATATGGATCTCCTCGATGATGATTCATTTTCTTCGGACAGAGAAAAGCCGAAGCATTCCTGTCCTTTCAAGACTGATTCTGAGTCGCAGCAAGTGGAGTGTGCAAAGATTATCCAGCAAAATATTTTACCCCTGGTGAAGACCTGCCTGTTCTATTCAAAGCGAAGCATAGCAAAAAAATGTATCAAGTTGATCCTTATATGCAGCGAGTGAGTAATATTTATTTATTCGTGTTTTGTTCAAAATTCTGTATTCATTAAAAAAGATAATTGATATTTCCATCAATTTGATTGAAGATTTGTTAATTAAAATTTAATTATTTTGTGCACATTTATCATCCTATCAAAATATGTGGTTATACGATAGTCGAAACTTTATTAATACTATTATTCCTCATTATGTAATCATTTACAGGGGCGTAAGAAATATCGAGGAAGACATATCGCACCAGTTCGAAATGGCCATTTTGGAAAGTGTCACGGCTTGCCTACCGCTAATCGGCGCTGTGAAATCGGCTGGCTCGCTACGATGGTTTGCGCAACTGGCCATGCGTGCTGTTCCACTTGACGCAGATATGAAATGTGCCAACATCTGCATGCAACTTCTTAAGGAAATAGCGTCTATTATGCAGGCACATTCCAACCCATACCATCTTCTATTGCGGTCGAGGTAATATCAATTCAAATCTCTGCTTGTCTGTTTTTCTACATTGAATCTTTACTACGTACACCGAATGTTCGTTTGGATTTACCAATTATTTATTATAAAATGCCTGTCCTCGAAAAAATTGACATACTTGTAAAGCAATTCTAGAGCGCCTTATGTCATAATCGTTTTTTTTCTTTGTGGGTGCGGTGAATTATTATAATTTTTTTAATGTAACAATCCGATTTCCTGAAAATATGCACATAGCTTATTTTGAAAGCGCAATGATGATATTATCCTTAGTCATTTTATGTTATACTTCTAACCCTTGTAAGTCTTCAGTAATTAAATGTATGAAAATTCTAAATCCTTATCATCAATTTAATTGAGAAAAATGCTAAAACTTAAAACTCTGAATACTAATCACGTATTACAAATATTTTCAATTCTATTGATGCACCGATTATGAGCTACGTCAATAAATTTTTGACTTATGGAAAGCTTGGGAAAACCTTATTTTTGTTTGTTTAAATTATTAATAATGTATAATGTCCCATTTCATCTAATCTGCTTGATAGTAAGAATCAGGCAACAAACAGTATTTATAGTAAAAACTTACTATTGTCTACAATATTGGAAGTTTGCGGTTACTAAGAACTGTTGAACCAATCATATTTTCACAACAATCAGCCAACCAATGCTTCTTGCTTTTCTTTCAGATTCGGTTTATATGGACTGCCTATGGAGTCAACAATATTTGACGTGGAACCACCGGTTCTTGGTAAAACATCATCAATACCATTGACGTACGCTAGTATTGTGGCCGGAGACACTGGATCCAACCACACCTCCCACCAAGAAATTGATTTGAGGGACTTATATAACTATGCAGGTGAATAATAAAAAAAAGTGCATTATGATAAACAATTCAATGTGTCCGTAGCAATGTTCCCTCTAAGGTGTGCGCGTGCACACCTCTCAAAATGTGCCCGCAAACATTTTTCCATCCCCGCACAAGGCCAAGGCAAATTTTTATATTTGCGCACACTTTTTAGTTTACTTAAAAGTTAGAGGGAACGTTGGTCCGTAGATGGTTATAAACCTTATTTCAAAACCTTGCTTTCAAGAATTTTTATCCCAGCACAGCCGCTGTTTCACGGCCACCTTCTATAATACAATAATGGTCATTTTCTTTAAATCTCTTTAACGAATTTACTCATGCTCTTGCAGATGCAATTGTGTTTAAGAAGACAGTGGAATTATAAAATAATGTGTGTCTTGCTTGCCCATTTACTTTTGAAAGTGAAAATTATATCTATATACTGAGAATCCATTTTTGTAGTAGAGTTAACCCCATCTGTGTTGAATCTTAAGATAAATTAAGGATACCCCATTTCTTACCCGGTGTTGCGTTTTTATTTAATTCCTTAAATTACCTTGGTCATGCTTTTTGGTGGATGTAAAACCACAGATTTTTCATCAATTTAGTATAAGTTTGTCAATTTAAAATATAATAAAAATAATAAAAGATTTTTAGTACTTTTTCCACTTAAAATTTATTTGATCAGGACCGGTTTCGCTCCTCGCGAGAATTATCAACTGATGCCATTCCACCAAGTATTGACAGTGAGCACCTTAAAAGTGAATTCAAAATATATTACTAATAGCAACAAATAAGTCACTTGTTAGGTAACATACGCTGTATTATGATTTTTTTTAGGCAAATCTAGTTCAGGCTGGTGGTCAAATGAAAGCTGCGGATGCAATAGTGTAGCAGGACTAGGAGAAGTGATGGCTCTACGAGTCGTTTGCCACAGTGCCTCGGATGGAACTCATCTGGATACTGTGCCCACCCATCAGGCTTACCAAACAGTGAATACAATATCGGCCGATCAGTCGCAGGTGCCAGCAATAGTCCTTTTTTGTACACAACATATTTTTTACCGCGTCTAACCCAGCTTGAAGCATATGGACTCATAATGGAGATTCTCTCAACAGAAGTTTATCTACGAGAATGACTTGTCACTTTTACAGTTGTACAATTTTAATTTATCGAAGAGAGGTATAGAAGGACGAGGCAGGATTAGTGGTCAGCTAATCGTTCTCACTTTTTTTATGATTAGATATGTGGGAGGGAACTTTGGACATTACAGAGATCCATGCATTCAACGGAAATACTTAAATCAATCTCTAAAACTGTCAGACCTGGCAATGATGGCAATTAAATTTGGAATAACAGTTATAAACACTTTTTTTTAAACGTAAGTTAAATAAATAATGGATTTCTTTCGGGCGCCCATGGTATTTGTTTTCTAAACTGAATTGTCCGAAGTCTTTACAAGTCAGTGTTCTATCAGTTTTTGAAATATTGAAATGTATGTTTACAGTTTTGGGATATGGTGGGTCCAAAAGAGTGCCCTGAACACATTCGCGCCCTGACCGAAACCGACACAATGAAAAATATGGTGTCGGAAATGAATCAAAACGAGAATGATGCCGTGTGCTTCCTGATGGAATGCGATACTGCGTGGCCCTTGCCTGACGATGCGAAAAAGATCGAAGAAGGTGAAGGAAACCAATTACCGGAGAGTCCGTTCCATTATAAGGATGGCACCAAGGTATCACAAATTTACTTTTGTTTGAATTATAAAGACCAGAAATTAAAATTTAGTTATTTATTTAATAATCGTAATTTATTAGTCAATGTTGTACAATTTGTGTTTCAGTTTCCTAACGGCACCGGCTCGATACCTTGGCAACAACTAGTCCAGCAGCCGCCGCAACAAATACTCGTCATAAAGAGAATGCACTCTGGAGCTCGCCATTTTGTCGTTTTAGATTTTGGACATCCTGTGAAACTAACTGATTTGGTAAGGGATCTTCAATATTGTTACAATTCATCATTTTATGTCTCAAATTATTATCGATTATTTATTAGATGTTTTTTCTCTCTTAGATAATACCAGCTTGTCCAGAATTGGTTACTTTGAGTATTGACATCTGGCTCGTGGGCGAAGATCAAGACAGCACACGACTCATTATGGCACCAGATATATCTGTCAAAAACCTTATTATGACAGACATTCAACCTCCACCTCTATGTAAATATTTAAAGGTGAGTTTTTTCTAAGAGTTTTTTGGTTTGAATCCCTGAACATATACCTCGTAAATTGATATGTTATCACATCAAATATGGGATGGATATTAATACCCTTTTCTCTGACTTATGGTTAACCTTCGCGTTCCGGAGCGGGGTGCAATTGTTCCCCTAAATTTTTATTTTACCAACCATTTGTTAAATATCGGTAATATCTAGCTGATATTTATTGTAATCTACAAACATATCCTACTGAATACAATGCAAAAAAAAAATCTGAAAAATTGTAGAAAATAAAATAGATATTCACGTTTTTCGTTAACAAATGGTATTTGGGTCATATATACACGTTGCGTTTGAGTGTGTGCGTGTGCCGAGCGCAAACTCCACACACCTGATGTCAGCGTACCCTGCGCCCGCGCCGGGAGAACGACGCATGCGTGGATCGTAACCTTATCGGTGCGCATGCCCGGCGGCCGGCGGGAGCGCAGTGAGCCAGTGCGCTCTCGCCGCTTCTATTGACATGATGGATTTCTACCGCTTCTATACGCCTGACGTATCGTCAACGCAATAAGATATGGATGATTCAAAAAGACAAATTGTATCTTAATTTTGACAGGGCATGCTCAAAATCAACATTCGAACTGCTGACATTTATTATTTTAATTTTTACTTCGTTAAATGAGAAAAATCCTAGGGGGTACAATTGTACCCCGCTCCGGAACCCGTGTGATTTTTCAAGATATAGCTACTCGAAGGTTAAATACGGTTAAATAATAGTATTGATTTTTTAGTCTGGTGACTGTCGACAGTTACAGTATTATTACCGGCCATGTTTTTTTGAATACTCTGTTAACTATGCTGTTGGAATTGGTTAAACTTTTTGAAACCAAAAATTGCATCTAATGATAGTACAAGATGGTCAGAATATTCAAAAATTAAGAGTTTTCATAATTATTGAATTTTTTCTCAGTATGACAACCAGTGCTGGTCGATCCAGATGGAAACATCCTTTCCTGTTTTTATTTGAATGAGACTAGTGAAATGAAAATGTTTAATTTTTACAGATAACAACAATTGGCAGGTATAATATGTCAACAACTAGATCCAAAATACCCCTGGGATGGTTCTACGGAGAAGTTGCTGATTCGGCATTTGCTTATGAACAGCCACATGTAAATACCCTGACCGCTCTTCATCAAGACTTGACTTGTCGGTTTAGGTGAGAAATAACCCTAATATTTTTTTTTATTTAATTAAAATATCTAATAATTGAACTCTAAGAATGGAGATAATAAAAACTGCTCGTTACACTGTTGCTCAACCTATCTTATTCAAAGAGTGCAAGGATAGATGTGTAGTGGCTAGGACAGGAATAGTTGTTAACTAATCGCTCTTGATATGCCCTGTTACATTTGGATTGGAAGGGTGGATGAGGATTTTTAGACCATTCCAAACACCTATGCCTTCAAATAAAAATCGATTGAAAAAATGCTGTGGGGGGGTTGAACCCGTGAGATTCGTCTCGGAAACCAAAGTTGTTTATCATTGTGTCGTGAAACCAGCAAATTGACATTTATTGCAAAGCATATACAGATTATAAAGAAAATTATGATACAAAAACTACTTTGAAATACAAAGTCAGTGCAAACTTCACTTCAAAATCTGGGAGTTTCACAAGCGACAATTCTGCATGTCACTTGGTCATCTGCCGGTAAATTAATCTCGATATGAAACTGTCATTCGCCACCCTTTAACTCACGGGTCGTCAACCTGGTCCTTACCGCCCACTAGTGGGCGGTAAAGGCTTATGTGGTGGGCCGTGGGGGATTTTTATTTCTCCTATTTAGGAATTTTCCTTCTGGAAATTTTTTCGCCCATATACTAGATTGAAATATAGCGATGTTGGCAAAGAAATTTTACTTTGAAAAATAAGCAAAAGTAGGCGGTAGGCATAAAAAGGTTGACGAACCCTGCTTTAACTGATACTGAGAAGCTTTTGGCATATATTTTGATCCAAACATTACGAGATTGTGTCAATGCATAATATATTTTTATTATAAATCATTCTTCCTTAGATTGGCTGTCGGAAAATTGACAGATTCTCTAGATTCATACCTTGACATGTCAGGTGGAAATGCCGCTCATATGACAGCATACCTTGACCAACAGAATGATACAGACCCCCGTGTACGATCGGCATATCAAGTGAGTTCAATATATTTTTTTTGTTATGTATAATGCCATAGCAGTCTTAAGTTCCAAGCAGTGCTGTAGAAAATCAGCAAATTCTGAGCTGGCCGTTGAATCCCTGCCTTTACTAACAAATTGTATGGCGGTTATACGTAGATCAACTCTAAATTCCAATTTATGAGCTTATTTTTCGTTAAATGTAACATGTATGTTTGAAAGATTTCTCGTATGGATATTCTGTGATTTGTTGGTGTTATTAATTTACAATTTACGATACATCGGAAGGGCCATATATGCAAATTAAGTAATGATTGTAAGAAATATAGCGAATGGCAAGATATGCGATGTGTGGTAAAAACCAATAAAATTTAACTTCCCACTATTAAGTATCACAATTATATAGAATATAAATTATGAATTACATAAACGACGGTAACTAGCGGAATTCATATAATATTATATAAGATTTTGACGCCTATTGTGATATTATGAAATACATGCTGCGTCTTTTATCTTATAATAATGGCAATATACCAAGTAAATGATGATTTAATCAATAACAATATAAAAAAAAATAATGAAGTGAATTGTGCTATCCTAGTTTCACTTACTGATTTTTGATTACTGATATGACTTGAGAAATCTTATGGAAAGATTGAGTGACGAAACAGTGTGCACAAATAAATTTCGAGATTAATATTAATTGATTAAAATCCCAATAATGACGTTGGTTTTTTAATGAACTATCCAACCTCATATTCTGTATTGAAATATTGTAAAAAAAATAATTTAAATAAAATGATTTGGCATCTTTGTTTGCTTTTGTTCTCAGAGATTTTTAT
This sequence comes from Himalopsyche anomala, assembly GCA_031772345.1. Lineage (NCBI taxonomy): Eukaryota > Metazoa > Arthropoda > Insecta > Trichoptera > Rhyacophilidae > Himalopsyche > Himalopsyche anomala. The sequence goes on from CM062839.1 coordinate 12,557,360, forward strand.
TTAAAAACCTTAGAAAATGTGATTTTTTCTCATTTAAAAAATGATTTAATTGAAAAGATATATAATTACAATATATATATGTATTTGCTTCAAAATAACAGTAATAAATGGTTTCATAATGATGTGATATTACTTTGAAAATTATGACGCCGGCCCGCTCATCTGAAAAAAGTACCTGTTTTCAACTCAATAGCATGGCTTTCACTATAGGGGGCTTTGATAATGCACAAGATATACAATCAAATTATTTTATTTGTTACATAATAGTGTTGTGTTATTATTATACGCACTATGTGTTGGATAACAGTATAATTTTTTTTTTTTAAATTTTACTAGGAATGTTTGGAGCTTCAACAACAAATGAATACAGTAGAGACAATAATGGAGAGATTTAAATCAACAAAACGGAAAAATTTTGACAATACAGAAATGTATGATGAGACACAAAAACAGACTTCTTCAGAACTCTTAAAATTCGCCTCCACTGACAAATTGAGAACAATTGCCGAGCAGCTGACAGACATATTGCTGTTCATTTGTTTTGAATGTTTTGATGCTTCACTGAAGGTGAGAAAATATAAGTTACTGTATTTCGTTGAATGTGACATGTATATTTTATATACAGTAAAAGTCCGTTAATTTGAAATTCAAGGGACCGGATTTCCCAAAAAAATTCGAATTACGAATTACGCGATTACAAAAAAAAAAAAACGCGGCAATTGCCGACGGCTTGCAACATCGTGGTCACTTTTTCGTTCTATCAAAATAAAATTTTTAATTTCAAGTGTTTATAATAAAAATAATAATAGTGTTTGGATGAGACAGCGGCGTTTTCGTGGCTCTGATGTCGTTTTGAAATTAAAATCAACTTTTTTTATTGGTTAAAAGATACCTATCATTTGCTGACATATGTATTTCGGCAATATTACGATAATAGAACATATGCAAATGAAAAAAAAGAATAAAAAAATATACACAATTATTTTATGGACAGGCATCTCATAGGAATAAAAAACACTATACGCAATTGTCACTTAATTGATTTTCAGTCACTTGTATATATTTACTGTATTTGTTTGCACACATGCAATAAAATAAAATGACGTCACTTATGAACAATGTACCATTAAAAGTTTTATTAAATACCTAATATATAGTCTCTCTTGCACTAATGTATGTAAGAGCTCGAATTAACAACTGATTTTTTCTCATGTGATACTTCACTTTATATTGATGTCTCACTTACACTAATGGGTTTGTTGTGAAGACACAACAGGGGCACCTGTCCACACATTCCTTGGTAAACAAAGCATGTTAACTGTCAAATAAAAAATGCTTAAGGTGCATATTTGCTTGGCAAGTTCCGATGCGACACGCATTTTTTTTTTTTTTGTCTTTTCTGTCCCCCTGCTTATAGTTGTCGACCACTGTGAAGCGTGTCTAGCGGAACGAACTTTTACCCAATCGATAAGATGGGTATCGGTCCCGAAGAGGTCAATATCGAGCTAGATTTTTTCTTTTGACATGAGATCAGGCACACAAGTGTTTATTATGTCTTTTATCCTCAAATTGATCTCTCATGATTTGAACATATCTGGCACCTTAGCTGTAATGTTTATATATATTTTTTACTTTCACAATTATTGATGTTGAGCAATCGCTATCAAAAATGCAGTTGTGGTGATCCCTAGTAATCGATTGTGCAAAAGACTATGCTTCTGTAAAGGTTGTGACAACAATGTATGGTGTTATCATCAGTGCTTAAAAATAAAAGTGTCTTGTTATTGAGGAAATATGGTACAGTGGAATATAGTTCTATCGTTCTCGTAATCATCATTTTCCTAGATTTATTGTTATTTTTATGTAGTCCTGGCAAATAAGAACTATGAGCAAACCTTCATTCATTGCTTTTTTTTAAGAAGCCCTTGAAAGATTATAATTTGCAGCTTCCCTGTATATCTTGTTAAATTATCTAGTACTACAAGAAATAATAATTGTGATGCTTAATTATTTTATATATCCTCTACATACAATTATGTTTATTGATTGCGTTGAGAAATAAACCTTTTTTTTTGTAGCGTCCGACGGTGTCAATGAGCATGTCTTCGTGTGCCCTTATCACAAGGTGGCTAGTAGTGTGCGGAGGCGGTCCACGACTTCAAGCTGGTCTCGCTAGTGTCCTCGCCAGGCTCTGCTCACCTCAGCCATGGTGGGGAGCATTCGTGGCCGATACCCTAGCGCAACTCTACAGTCCTGCAAATACACTTATTTTTCCTCAAGACAGGTGAAAATTCATCACTCTTTTTATCATCATTATAAATATCTATAAAATCTTTTTGTAGAGGAATGGAGATTTTAATTTGTATATTTTTACAGGGTTCTAATACTTTTGGTGTACATGGGCCGAAAGAGTTTGTCGTCAGGTGGCAGCTCAGGCACAGGAGGTGTTGTAGAATGTGTATCCCGGTTGGTCGCCCGACTGCTGCCTCCTCCGACTCCAGCACCATCTGATTCTCCCCTAGCGCACTCTGGCAATTCTGAACCCGTTTGGCAAACTACCGACTTAGCTTTACTTGGATGGCTTCTTGTCTATCTGTCGGCTTGTCTCGATACAGCGCAGCCCAAAGACAGTTGTGAGTTTTCCTTGAACTTTTTTATAAACCGTCTTTTAATGATATCCGACATGTATCTAGAGACAGATATGTATCTGTCTCTTATTATAATGAAGACAATTCTCAAATACATAATTTCTTTAGCTCCAGCAGCTTGGTCTCGATGGGACTTCCTTTCGGGAGGAAGCTGCGGTACCGGCGGAAACAACGCCAGCGGCGGTTCAGGCGGAACCAGTCGTAGCACCGGAGGTCCGTGTGGAACGAGCCGCTTTCATCGGCGTAAATTACAGAAGAGACCTTTCCAGCACCGGCTCGAGGAGCTCGAAGCTGTCAGGAAAGCGTTCCAAGTGCAGGTAATCAAAATATATCACATTATTTTATATACTTTATATATGTCTTCACAAATCATTATTTTCATATTCATCATTTTCCTGTTCAAAATGTGGATGAAAATTTTCAGGCTCTCTCTGTACTGTCAAGCCAAGCTGCTTTATCTCAGCAGCACTCGACCAACGTGAGCCAACATCACCTCAAAGCTCAGGAAAATATCTTCAAGACAACATTGAAGCAACATTGGGTGAAGGTGATAAAAGCAAAAATCCACATATTCTCTCAACTTTCACTCATGAGTCATCTTAAAGCTAGAAAAGAGTCCATCTTGGGGACTGACAATTTGTTTTCATGTATCAATTTTTTTCCATTTCATCTATAAATTTCTTTAAAAATCCATCTTTCATTCATTTAATCAGCCTACACTTTGGTCAGTTCGAGCGCATTCGCGCACTGGATAGCACCGGAAGATGCCGAGAGGCGAAACCCGGGTCGTGTTCAGCCAAAATTATAATGGAAACGTACATTATGAAAATAGTTCTAATATAAATTCTGGTTATTTATTGTCTTTCAATGTCCATATCTCTACATTTATGAGTGTGCTACTTTACAAAGTGTCGGAGCTGCGATTGAAAGTATTCATTGGTATGCGTCTTATACCAGGCTTGGCCAAAGATTTTGTCTATAGAACCTCGCGAAGAATTTTAAATGGAACAACAATACATCCAGTCCTCTTTTTACGCGACTTTTTGGACAGCATCATTTCTTTTTTTTAACGCGATTTACTCATTGCGCGATTTTTTCCTGCAAAATCTTGGATTGATGACTTTGTTCTGAATATTGTAAAATACATTTATTGAATTCGTAAAATAGTACTTTTTGGCCATAAATTTTATCCAAACACAGCTATGAATATGTATTAAATATACTAAATAAATGCATCCTAGAAGTCTGTCCGTTTTTATAAAGGGAAATAATTAACCGTCAGATCAAAACAAATCCAATGAAATAATATTAGATTCAAATCAAGAATCAAGAACAGCATTTTATCAAACGAGTCAGAGCAAAATACAATACAAAAATACGCGAACGAGATATATTTAAAAGTTAATACAATTATAAATGTATATGTTAAAACAATTATACATATTTATGTTTCTCATTGTATTTAAATATCTAATAAAGAAATAAATGATTAATATGTAAAAAAAAAACTTTTTTTACATATTAATCATCTGAAAATTGACCGCACACAAAAGTTGATGGTCCGCACACACAGTAGAAAAATTAGAGGGAACGTTGTTTATACACACTGCATATTGTATAAATAATCCTCACTAAAGATAGTCATATTGATATCCACAGCGTTTTGAAGACTTCATTCAGAATCGGATTTCAATTCTCAATAAGAAAGTGGCCGGCTGCGGAGCTTCAAGTTCGAGTCGTCAAGGAACCAGCACGGAAGGCGGCGGAAACAGTTGGGGGACGAACGGCTCTCTAGATTCGGAGTCACATTCTGCCGTTGACACGAGATCCGCTCACCTCATCTCCCAGCCCCTCGCAATGCAAGTCTCGAGGGGTCTCATTTCACTGATTCTTTCCATGGACTTCACTTGCAATATTGACCTGTTACTGCTTGCGTGCAAGGTAATGAAAACATTAATCTTTTCATATTCAAAAATTAATCACTAATAATTCATCAATATTTATCCTTAAATTTTACATCCGAGTGTTGCCTAAATGGATATATTTTTTCCCAGGTTGTAGGTCGACTGAGCGGTGTCTGCGGTGGTCTCTCGAATGTGGTCAGGGAGCATGAGGTTTTGGGATTGATGAAAGCCGCTTGCTCTCCTGCTCCTTGGCATCAGCATACTCTTGTCACTCTTCTACAGGTTTGGCATATTTTCAATATTTTATTTTACTTTACTTTCGTTCAATGGATTCATTAGTTACTTTGTGTTCCATGTAAAATCAGTGTTGATGACTTTTTCCTATAAGTGCTTCGCTTATTTGAGAACCACCTGCGTTATACCTGATTATCATTTATAATGATCGTTTGCTGCTTAAATGTGGAGTTGAAAGTTAATAATTATTGCTCATCCATTATTACCATTGACACCTCAACCTATCGTGGGTCATGACCTGATGGCTCTGTCTAACGACATAATCGAGTATAAAATTATTTTTCTAGTTAGGTATTTTATTGTAAATTTTTCTCAACCACGACAATCTCTTCGGCATTCTTTCGCTTTCACCCTACTTGGTTGCGCTACCAAGGATTTGAATCTGTGAATGAATACTTTCGATTACCTTATTTTATACATCTTAGGATCTGGTGGAGTATGATCGAGCTGGGACTAGAGGCCCGGCAGCAGTACCTCTGACAGCGATGCCTATTATGCAAACCGAAACTGCTGACGGTTCATTGCAGTGGCAGCCCACTCAGAATTTTGCCATGTGCAGTTTTCCTCAATCTGAAGGTGGCACTGATGATATGTCTGAACTGATATCTGCAACGACTGCTTTAGTAAAATTGGAAGGCAACGCAGGTAATATTTTTCCTATTTTTAACTCATTTCTAACATTTTTCACATTTCTCTTTTTTATTTCTGTAATTTTTGTCATTTTAGCTTCTGCAAGCGTAGAATACCAATTACCATCTTCTATGATAGAGTCAGATGATTCAGATATGGAAGAATTTCTGGATGAAATTTCTGAGAGAGGTAGACTTTTCAAGAAAGCTACACCAAAGCCTCCAGTCTGCACTTCAAATGGGTAATTAAATCTATTAATGTGTATATTTTTTATCAAGGTATTCCTATACTGTCGTAAGGATGCAATATTTTAATGGTATTTATTAATTTCCAGTGCCTCGATTGCGGTAGATGCCCGGCTGGAATCGGGCATTGAAATGTCCGGAGAAGTTTTAGTGAGGCGTCTCGCATTGGTCGGCAGTGGCGCCTTGGCCGCCGCCGTCCATTCCACGCCCCCTCCTGCCTTCAGTCCTGTCCCTGCCCCGTCTTCTTCTACGGCATCGGCGTCAGCATCTGCGTCCGCCACACCAACTCACTCACAATCACAACCCCAGGCTCAATCCAACGACACGCCCAGCACTTCGACTGATCGTACACAAACACAGACAAACGCCCCTGGCGATCTCAACAACATGCTGGCTCAGTCATTTCACCTGCTTTTCACCGAACTTGAAACACAGGTAACATTATATACATATTTTAAAAATGTTTTAATACATCATATAACTAAATGTGCCGTGGATTTCATTCCCAAATCTTTCCCAAGGCTTCTAAAGTCGCATTGAAGTCTTGTCTTTAATCTCAGTTGGTAAAATAATGATTATTATCAATGTATAAAATCATTAAAATTTGGAATTCTCATAATCTATTCTCATTTTCACATTTTACAATATTTATGTACTTGCTGACAAATCTTAAAATTGTTTTCATTTCTTCTGCATTAGGATGACAGCAATTACTTGGAACGAGTCCTTCAGCTGTGGATAACGCTCAACGGATGCAGCTGGGGCACGTCTATCAGCATCAGTTCACCGCCGGACACGCTGTTAACGCCAAAAATAAAACTGTCGCCCCAAGCTGTACTCTCATTAATCCACGCATTAAACCAGTAAGTTATGTTTGTTAGCAATAAATTCGATCTGGATTCTATACATTCGTGGTTAATAGCTGTGAACTTGACAATATTATAGTTACGTCGACTGTCATTCCTTTCTCGTAATTGCTTTGATATTTTATCTGATTTCAGGCAAAACAGTATTTCACTGAGGTGCTGGGTGCTCGCTTTCCAATGTTTGTCTTGGGTTGCTTACACTCCAAGCTCGTCTCCTACAAGAGTAAGTGTCAGAATCTATTGAACCAATAAAACTAGGTTTTTATCAAACGTAAATTCTATGAATTACTATTTTTATCACTCTTGTTTTAGGAATACCCCGAGGGTATGGCAGGCATAATGATCGAAGACAGTCAGTTCGGTAAAATGCTTGTCAAATTCTTGTCATCTAATCTAGCCAGTGATTTATCACTTCACGGAGGAGACAAGTCATCTGTGAGTATTTTTACTTGTCCTGTAACACTTAATAATGACGCTTTGCTGATAGGGTTTGCTAAATGTATTTTTATGACTGCTAGGTCGGTCCGGTGGCCTGTGCGACAATGTCATGTCTGTTGCAACGGGTGGCGGCTCGCACGGGAGTGGCGGCCAGAGGGGTGATGTTAGGAGCGCTGAGACGTCTGGCGGGTCCCGGAGGAGCACTGCGGGGTGGACGTGGAGCGCCTGATGCACAAAGAGAACTACTACGTGCAGCCGCTCTCAATCCTACCAAATACACTCCGCAGCATTTGCCCGAAGCGATGAGCCTTATTGAAAGCATAGGTATGACCATTTCAGAGTTCTATTATTGTTTTCAATTGAGTATTGTAGATGGAGAAGGGATGGAATGATCTTTTATATTGTTTTTCAAATAATTTACACTGTTTTTTCCCAACCAGGTATTATAGTTCAATCTGCATGCAGTTCATTTGGCGTCGAGGCATTTGGAATTGGTGAATCATCAAATATAATCGCTGTGGATGCAAACAGTGGCGGGGGCAGCTCCAGTGTAGCGCTGGGAGGTCTTTTAGCCGAGGTGCTCAGTGGGGTGAGCGACAGTGCAAGAAGAGAGAGACCTGCCAACAGGAGAGATCTCATCATTTCTTTGCTTGCTTTTGCTAGAGCTCTCGTCATGGTGCCGCTTCAGGCCGAAGGACCGCAGGTGAGACATTCACTCGTCACAAAATTATACATATTCTCATTATTTATAGAATAAATTATGTATATTTAAAAAATGAGCATACTATTTATTTCTTTTAACCGTCTGATGGGTTGAACTGTTATATAGATTGTAGAGATGCATCCTCTGTAACATCATTTACGATTTTGGTAATAATCATAATGAATTTTATTTAGGAAACTGCTCCTCTATCTGATGAATCGAACGAAGAAAGCCAAACGGATGAAAGCAAAGTGTCACAGCAGCAAACCACTTCTGAAAATGCTGCTTCATCTAGCTCGCCAAATAATTCTGCCAAAGTACCTTGCCTAGCTGACACAGGTGATGTTAACATATGATTGTATTCAGTTTATTGTATTTTCTGGATCTTTTACTCACGCAATAACAATTTTATTCAATGAATAGCTTAAACATGTTTCGGGTTGGAATGGGCTCCAACAAGATAGTAACTCATATTGCATTAGGTTATAAATATTCAGACGACAGTGAGTCAGAATATCAAAGCAGTCTCAAGGTTCTATCACGGTTGAACATGTAACAATCCGTGTAACAATCGTCTTCTGATTGGAAATCACTGGAGCCATGTTCAATGCAACACTCGGTCAAAACCAAATATCACTTATTCAATGCATGCATTCTGATGGTGCTGCTTTGCAGTTGCAATTTGTAATTCCTCATTTAAGTCAGGGTGGCTGTTAACTAAGCTTTAAAACGGTAGTTTGATTTCATGATTGATAAATAAAATAGAATAGCCAAATGAGTATCCTCTTACCACAGTGAATTGTTATTTATGTACCTGATTGATTGCATTCAAACAAGACAAATCAGTTTTTTGCTGCATGTAATATAATTATAAACTTTCTCATTTCTTACAGTCTTGCAACATTACCCGACGATGAAAAGGATTTTTAAAACATTAGCTAGCTGCTGGACAACGTATATATCTCATACGCTCGATAATAATATTGGTAATTATTTTGTGAATTTATTGAGTGTGTGATATGAAATATTTTATTTGTCATAATTAATATATTGATAAAAATGTCATAATTTTGTTTCAGCTGTTAGTCTAGATTCAATAAATTCTGAAAACATATGCGTCGGCGACGCTCTATTTAAATTTGTAATGACGTTAGCAGAGACTGCCACACATCCCAAACTGACTTTGACTCCTCTATTAGATTTTCTCGGTAAGTGCTATTCTGAACTTAATAAATATGATAAATAAAGAAAAAAAAAAAATCTCATTATAACATAGTGAAAATGTCGTTCAGTGACCACAATTACAGTTGTACAACTGTAATATAATTGAGTAAATTATTTATTTTCTTTTTTCATCCATAGATAATTTACGAGGTGGCACACAAGGCGGCTTATCTGAAGCCTTGGTCTCATTCACGCTCCGCAGTCTGGAGTCACCGTTGGCGCTAGAAACCTTTGTGTCTCTCGGCGGCGTGGAAGTGGTTTGCACCAGATTGGTGGCCAGTCATCGCGCCCAACTGAGTCCGCGGCCCGGGCTCGTAGCCGCTCTCATGAACCACTTGAGACAACCCACGCAGCCCGTCAGCTTGGCTGCAGTCAACCCCACCAACCCTGAGAAGGCTCAGCAAACCAATATGGAGATATCCGAGGGGCTGCTCAATTTCGCTCCACTGGGTAATTAACATTGACTTTGCTCGAGTTTGATTCATTAGCAGTAATCCTGTTTATATTCAAAACTGAGTTCTGGTTTTGTATATATGAATGTGCCTCATTTCTTTTCCTGTTTGAAGTTACACGCGTCAAAACAAGACTCACAAATTGTCACTGTGAGGATATTTTTGATAGAGTATTTTTTTTTTATTAAATTTAATATAGACATCTATAAAATGAAATACATTTCAAATTTAATTTTCACAATTACAAAATACTGCTTAATGGAAAGATATATGTATATCTTGAATATCATATGAAAATGGTGGTATTTAAAAGGTTCGAGGAATTGTTTTCAGCAGTGTAATTTTGTTAATTTGTATTTACAGGTTCGATAAGCTCCAGCAGTCCTAGCACTGCTGCCGCTGACGCTCTTCTGGGGAGTGTAGGAGGAGGAGCAGGAGGCGGGGCAGGAGTGAGTGGCAGCGGGGTTGCGGCCGGCGGTGGAGGCGGAGGAGGGGCACACCACAGAAGGACAAGGTCCGCTGCGTGGTCACATCATTTCTGCAGAGGGGAGACTAGCGTCGATCTGGCCGTGCGGTTACCTCATGCTGTTCTCCTGCACGAAGTGCAACTGCAGCCTCATCTTACCACTCTTTCCAGTGAGTCATATTTGAATATATTGTGGGAATCTCGTACTGCATTTTTAATTTAATATATAATCAAATAGCTCTGTACATTTTTTGGATATAAAATATACATAATATAGAATTAAGTACTGATCGACATACATCAATTAATACACTGTAGACTACCTCGATAAACAAGACTGTAACAAGCTTGAGGAAAGATAGTAGTGCTAATATCTTTTATAATTTTTCACTCCAGCGTGTCCGAGTGCGGTAAGCTTAGAAATCTGTGCCCAGGGCTGCGTGATGACACCGTTAGGACCACCGCAGCCCACTGCTGGTATGACGTACATCCGACTTAAATTGGCACACCCTCAAGTCGTCAACACTGTCTTGGTGAGCTAATGTTTCTTTACATCCACAATTGAAAAGAAAATTTTTCTAATTACAAATTCTGCCATAAATGTTTGTTTACCTAGTCATAAAACCAATTATACATTTTAGATACGTCTCTACAAGCCGAGAGATAGCTCTAACATGGGACTGCTGAATCTTAGAATACTAGGCACGGCGGCTTTCGCTTCCCCTGCCTCACCTGAGAAACTTGATGAGAAACTAGCTAGCACCAGGTAAATTGAGTATTTTTATCTGTATTCTTCTGTAAGTAATTTCACAATTATGTTACATATAATATATAATTGAAACATTTATTCATTCACATCAATATTATTCCAGTGTGGGTTGGACTAGAGTGCTGTCTTGCTGCGTCTGTGGAACGAGCGCTGCTCACCGAGAAGCAAGAGGAAGAGCTTCGAAAGCGGTCGGATTGGCCGAAGCTTCTGCTGGACTCTTATTGGCTGCTGCTGCGTCTCCGCCGCTCTTGAAACCTTTGCTTTTAGCGCTCGGGGGAGAGGCTCCAACTGCTTTAAGAGTTTTATCATTGCTTTTGAAAAACGCACATGTTCCCGCGCATCATGGTAAGAGAAATAAATATTCATATATTTTTTTATTATTATATTTCATTAAACACCTTTTGCGAAAATTCATTTACAGTAAAAGTCCGTTAATTCGAAATTCAAGGGACCGTATTTCCCAAAAAAATTCGAATTATGAATTACGCGATCACAAAAAAAAAAACGCAGCAATTGCTGACTTCTTGGAAAATCGTGGCCATTTTTTCGTTCTATCGAAATCAAAATTATGTATTTCGGCAATATTACGATAATAGAACATATTCAAATGAAAAAAAAGAAAAAAAAAATATATATTAGGTAAAACGGAAAGAAATGACATTTTTTCTGGCGCGTCACTTTAAAATCTGTTTGTCAACGGTTGCCGTTGAGATAACACGTCGGGGTTGGTATTATTTTAAAGCTCTGTGTGTACTCTTTCCATTTCAATATATTTTATACTTTTTTTGCCGTTGTGGAAAAATGGAGAAGCCTGAGATTGAATGAACACATTTGCGCTGTTTTATGCTGTTTTTATTCGATAAAGGATTAAAACCAAAAAAAGCTACGAAGACCATTTGTGACATTTACGGTGACGTCTTGAAACTTTGAAAGTGCTTTAGATGGTTTCAAAAGTTCAAAAGTGGCGATAGGGAGTTAAAGGACAAACCAAAAACAGGAAGACCCCTCAAAATCGATGATGACGTCCTAAAATCATTGGTGGAAGCTGATCCTCGTAAAATAGTGAAGGAATTGTCACACATGACATTAGCTGTCCAATAACAACTGTGCAAGATCATCTGAAAAGATTGGGAAAAAAACACAGGCAAGCTCTCTCAAAAACACACACTCTCTCAAACGGCCTTGGAACAAGCGTGACCATCTGTGCTTCTCTATTGTCCAGGCACGAAACGGATCCATTTCTCAGAAAGATAATTACCGGGGACAAAAAAATGGGTCCTTTACAGTAATACCAGGGGAAAAAACAATGGCTATCACCAAATCAAGTACCAGTGCCTACTCCTCGGCCAAAATTGACGTTAAAAAAAGTTTTGTTGTGTGTTTGGTGGGATGTTTCGAAGATAATACATTTTGAATTATTGAAATCTGGTCAAACAGTTACGGCAGAGCTATACTGTGCTCAACTAGAACGATTAAAAGCAGAGTTATTAAAAAAAACGATCTTTTTTGGTCAATAACAATAGGCGGATTTTACAACATTACAATGCGAGACCTCATGCGGCAAAAATTACTCAGCAAAAAATAAGAGAACTTGATTTCGAACTTCTGCCACATCCTTCATATTCACCGGACATAGCACCTTCGGATTATTATCTCTTCAAGTCGATGAAGCATTCACTTCGTGACAAAAAATTTACAAACGCTGACCGGGTGAAAAATCACCTGGATTTGTATTTTGCCAGTAAGTCACCAGAGTTTTACGAAAAGGGTATCAAAAAGTTGCCTCTTTTATGGAGGACGATAAAAGACAACGAGGAAAATTATATAACAGAATAATATTGTATCATTTTTTTTTAAATATTTTTTTTGTCACAATGACAAAAAATGTCATTTCTTTCCGTTTTACCTAATACAATTATTTTATCTCATAGGAATAAAAAACACTACATATTCAATGTATTTATTTGTTCACGCACATGCTATAAAATAGAATGACGTCACTTACGAACAATTTACCATTCAAAGTTTTAGTAAATACCTAATATATAGATGTCTCTCTTGCACTAATGTGCGCTCGAATCAACAACGGATTCTTTCTCATGTGATACTTCACTTTATATTGATGTCTCCCTTACACTAATGGGTTTGTTGTGAAGACACAACAGGAGCACACTAGAGGTCTGCACGGGCCCGGGCCTGGCCCACGGGCTCTTACCCGACCCGGCTCGGGCGGGTAAGCGCAATCGAGAGTCGGGCTCGGGCCGGGCCGGGCTTTGGAATTTGGGATATAATTTGGGGAAAAAGTATACCAAATCGAGGATTTCAAATTCCTCGGTGCTTCGGGTCGGGTTCGGGTAACAAGTGTGGCATTAGACTCGGGCCCGGGCCGGGTCGGGCGTGAGTTTTTCGGGCTCGGACCGGGTAGTTTTGTAAAATTTTGGCCCGTGCAGACCTCTAGAGCACACATTCCTTGGTAAACGAAGCATGTTAGAATAACTGTCAAATAAAAAATGCATAAGGTGCATATTTGCTTGGCAAGTTCGCATTCGACGCAGCCTTGATATTTTTTTTGTGTTTTCCATCCCTAGTTTCTTATTACCATCTGTTCACGACAAAAGCCTCAACAAAAATTTTGAATCATTAGAAGTACATTTTGACGAAAAACATTATGAATTACGAAATATGCGAATTTACTTTGAAAAGTCAATTTTGGGACTGAGAAATTACGAAAATTTCGAATTACGAATTATCATTGTTCGAATTAACGGACTTTTACTGTATATACAATAATTAGGTACTGTCAACTGAGGATGTCAAAAAGTATCTAAATTTAATACTTGAACTGTTTCTTGATTTTAAATTGAATTCGTCAACTAAAACAATCAAAAATACCAATGCACTTCAAATGTATGTAAAAACATTTTTTACATTAAATTTTAATTTAATGTAAAAAATGTTAAATAATTAAAAATTTTAAATTACGATGAAATACTTACAGAGCCAAGATTTTTACTGGGCTCAAAGCTTGGATGGACACTTATATAAGATATATATATGTATCTGTAATGTTTTTCAAACTTTCCCACTTCCTTTTATCTAATCCTAAAAACAGGTTTTAAAGAGTGCTACTAGTACCCCTCTACCCACATCCTTCTATCGTCATTCTTTATAAAAAGATGTATGGCATACTTGCAATCCCTAAATGACAACACGCTAATAACCTTTAAATTGCAGTATTTAATAAGTCGCATTTAATTAACAGGCTACCAATATTCTTCAATGTTATCAAACAATACCAATTCCGCCATCGATTCTGTTTGCGATCTGCTGTATCAACTGTGCACAGTTCAAGACGAGCACTCGCCTCAGAGAATAAAGACCTATATTGATTGGCTGAAAGATTGCGGAGAATCCGCCGTCACTCATTCTCGTTTGAGAAACAGAGACTCGGAATCGTTTGGCGGCTTCAGTTATGACACCAAATATCTCAGTAGCGTTTACATTCAATGCCTGGCATCTGTGCTGTGGTCTTCAAACCAAAGAGGGGTGCAGTACAATTTGAAGGAGCTGATTACCCAGGAATTATTTGAAATCCTGTATAGTTGGATTGCACTGTTACCAAAAGATGCTGCTATCAAGAAAGCTCTAGATTCAGGTTTGACACTATTTTATAATCGTCATTAATCGAGTCATTTTTAGACCTTTATCATATATTATCACTTTGAATTGGGTTAAAACATTCATTACTGTAAAAAACAAATCCAATTGTTCATTCATAGTATGTATATTGTGACTGTTCTTTCTTAAATTCATATTTTGTTTTTGCTGTGATTCTACATGTCTCAGTCAAGTCATGATAATTGAACTACATCAATATTTTTTTAAAGATATGCATCTTATTCATAGTATACTTGATAATCGATAATTGAATGAAAAAAAAGCTGAAATAAATGTTACCAATGAGTAGTTCTTAAGATGAGCCAATTAGCACCAAGAGATCTAATTGTGACCATCGATTGCATAAAATCTGTACACATCAGTGAAATATTTTTTTAATGTTTATTTTAAGAGATTCTTTTGGCATTGGAATGGTTATGTATTAATAATCTAAAACAGCTGACTTGGGATAGAGATTACTGTAATTTGATTGTTAATCTTCAAAAGAAGACAGTACCGATGTCTTAATTAATTTAAATATATATATATATTTTTTTTTTAGTACTCTGTTCAATCTGCTTTATAAGGCCCGAACTCTTTACATTGATGTTAGAAAAAATGGGAGTCCTTATACCAGAAACTGTCATAGTCACCACTAGTTCAATGAATGCAGAAGCTTCGATATCTGATGACAGGTATGTGCTATTTTTACAATTATAATAATAATATTATGTACACTGTTTTCTAATCTTTAACTTTTCTTGTACTCTTTTTATAATTAACACCTCTTTTTATTTATGTTTCCAGGAAAGATTTAGAGGTAATGATATCAATGACTGACGATACGAAGGTGAATCGTGGTACAACTACAACGCAGACCGTTTTAAAACCGGCTTCATTAGAAAAATTGAATTTGTCTCCATCCCAGCTGATGACGATAGCCGCAGCTTGTATGTCACCAGACGCTGCTAAGGCGTTGATGAAGTCACATCTTCCCCTTAATGTTGCCGATGCAATCAAACGTAAGTGCTCATTTTCATATCAAGCAATATTTAAAATCTAGGCGACACATTAAAATTGACTATTGAAATGTTTGATGCTATAATATAAAAAGGTTTTAGAATGATGACAACTAAAACTTGTATATATCTAAATAAAATGAATATTCTTATCTCAAGTTCAACATTGCAATGTGGAAATGACACATGGGCTATTGGATAAAAAATAATCACATTATAAATACAAAAATGTTACAACTTTTTGTACTACCTATGATTCTAATACTAATGATTTTGCTTTTTTCATGCTTCATAAAATAGAAACTTCAGCTTTTCCCAGCAGACCCCAACTTTTCATTATGTTTCCTTTACAGGATTTTGCACACAGCAATGCCAGCTCGATAAAGGTTCCAGCAGCAGTGAATCGTCCTTGACGGACTCTGACAAGGCCAGCACCAGAGACGGCTTCACTGGCAACGCTTACCAAAATTCAGACATAGGTATTTAAATCCTGTGACCAATTGTTTTGACTCTTAAATTTTATGGAATTATAAATAACTTCACAGGCATATAGTGTGCACTGTGCATACATCAAACAATCACAGAATGGAGAAAAACAGAAACATAAACATTCAAATAAGAAAAAAAAGGTCATTTCAATTTGAATTGTTCAAACTATGTACACTCTCACAGATTTTGTCACTAACGACCTGGGTTTCGCCTTTCGGCATCTTCAGGCGTTCAAGTGCACGGATGATCTTGTCAGTTCAAGTTCATCCGTGCACTTGAACGCCTGAAGATGCCAAAAGGCGAATCCCGGGTCGTTAGTGACAAAATCTGTGAGAATGTACATAGTTTGAACAATTCAAATTTAATATTGAAATTCTACCAAGCACCTTCAGTCGAAATCTTAAATTAGGTAATTTCAAGCTTTTACAGCTGGCGTCTCAAATGAACGCGAAAAATATTTTTATGAAAAACAGTATTGTGTTATGGTTACGACCACATGGATAAAAATCAGGAGTATTTTTGTTAACTCGGCCACATAGAAGAGAAAAATGATTTAACCCTTACCACTCCAGAGCATTTTTCATTGAAATTTTAGCAAATCCAAGCATTAAAATGCAAAAATATTAGAAAAAATTAGTATACTTATAAAAAATTGAAAGAAAAATTTCCAGTGAAATAATGAATATTTTTTTTTAATTAAGTTTAAGAATTATATATTTATGATATTTCTTAAAACAATCTCCTAAATGCATATGTGGTTTGTTTGGACATGTGTCACAGTATTCGCTGGTTTCACGTCTGCCGCCTTTCACTGCCCTTTTTGAGCAGACCACACAGTCTCTCTTTGCACCTTTACTCAAAATATGAAGTTTTCCATCAAGTCTGTTCTCTGATGGAGCGGAAGTAGATGGCCTTTTTCGGAGATCTTTGTAGTCATTCACTAATTGATCCACTAAAGTTTTGATAAAATTTAAATGGCTCATAGGTTTCTCATTATTCTTTTTTTTACGACTTTTTTCTACGATGTATCGCTAGCAAATACAATGCACAATTGAACGCCAAGTGTTTATACCAGCGATGAGATCATTATACCGTCACCGCTATCGTAACTTGTACTCATTGCTTAGGGCGCCCGTACGGCGACATCGGAGTTGTTTAAATATTCTCTATGTCGCCGTAGCGGCGCCAACGGAGTTTTAAGAGTTAATACACTGTATGTTTTGCAGGCGGACTCGTGTCGATAGAAATGATGCCAGTATTAGTTGAATGGCTGTCTTGCCTCTGTATGGATGCAGAGATCAAGAATTGGCTGGGCGGCATCTCTGGTTCTTGCTTCTGGAACCCGCTCCTGCTTATGTTATGCTTACCGCAATCGAATGCCAGGTATGTTGCATTAATTTAGTACCGGCCAAGTCCTTACATATTTTTCACTTTTAGGGTGTTCACTGTCAATACTTGGTGGAAAGGCATTATATTAATAAAAACACAATATTCCTTTGTACTTCATTACACTTTATTTAATATGTCAGGACCGGTTTCGCACATTGCGAGCATTGTCAACTGAAGTTGTCAGTTGACAATGCTCGCAATGAGCGAAACTGGTTCTGACATATTAAATAAAGTGGAATGAAGTACAAAGGAATATTGTGTTTTTATTAATTACATATTTTTATTTATGACTGCAGAAATTGATGCATTTTTTTGTTTTAGGATATGGCATAGGAATGAATACTATACACAATTAGAAGAAAAAACAATCAGATTATTCGGCGCTCTGATGACTTGCCATCCATCTAATCAACAGCTGTTCGCTACGACACTTTATCACGTAATCAGCTCGCATCCAGACACAACTCCAGGTCAGTGCTTTCATATTCGTGGCTTAAAACAAACTGGAGAAAATATATTTTTATTATCCTTATTTTCAATGCTTCACTCGACACAATATTGATGTTTACATTCATCTTATTCAGGTATAGGTTCACCTATAGGTGGCTTCACGCGCGGTCTACTCTTGCGACTACTGTTGCGAAGCGAACGTGTGTCGATAGCGGTGAGAGGAAAGAGTGATGCGGCCAATCGAAGTTGGGGAGGTATTCATCCTGCGGGTGGCGCTTCGCCTCCTCCACGGCCGCTAGTGACCCATCCTTCTCTGTACGGGTGCGCTCTGCTCTCGTTGCCTCACCACACACTCTTATCTGATGTCATCAAGCACCACTTGATCTTTAGTGAGTATAATTCTGTGAAATATTATTTTTATTCTTAGACTAGATACGGAATTTTAAATAAATATGAAAGCATATTTTATTCAAAATGGCAGGAATTTATTCAGTGCATGAATGAAGGAAGAACAAAATTTAAAGATAAAATGAGAAATATTCTTATTTGTAATTATTTCCATTACATATTATATTTTCTCTATAGGCGGCCAAGGTTGGTTAGTCATTGAATCGGCAATAATCAACTTGTCCAAGAAAGCGGGAACAGTCGGAAGTGCGTCGACAGAAACTGGGGGCAATTCCCAGCAGGGAAACGCTGGCACGGGCGCTGTAGACGCATGGGAGCTGAGTGTGGCTGCTGCGAACACCGCTAAAGACAAAAGAGCCAAAGATGCTAGGAACCTTAGTGCCAAACAAGCTCTATTCCAAGGAAAGAAGAAGGGAACTGGATCGCAGGGAACCTCTTCCTCTGCCAAGAAAGATGATAATTCTAATTCGAGCAATTCACCCTCCAACGCTGGCAACACTTTAGGTGAGGATTCTGTCAACTAATTACTGCATTTGTTAAGTATTCATCTGTTTCAACTCTTTCTCTACCCATCAGACAAATGCAATTTATCGTCTCGCTCCCAAAATTACAAGAATTAATTAGACATTGATTAGATTAAAATGTAATACAGTATTATTTGAATATTTATTTATATGCCGGGTGATTGGGTGATGATGCTTCACTCTTTATTATTTGTATGCCTACTAAAAATAAAAGTAATGCAGTGTCTGTACTATACTACAATAACTCTTCTGTAAAAATTTAATGTATAATATGGTGTCTCCCAAGTGTAAAGATAAATACGTATACTTTGTTTTTCTAGATTGCATGGATAAGATATTATTTTCAATGTTTTTTTTACAGATTCGTTGGCTTTAAATAGTGTAAAGATTTGTGTTGATGGATTGGATGGCCCTATACCATTAAACACTAGTCTGGGTCTACTGTGTGCTGCCACTCCTCACAGATTTGGTCCGAGTCTCAATATCACAATCAGCCCGCCTTCTAATACTGGTAACTTTTGATGTTCTTCATTGTAAACGTAAATTTATCATGTAAAACTTCTCCGTATCTATAAAATCATATTTTTCCTGTTTTCTATTCGACATTACTCTTTTTTCACGTCCTGATCATTGTGCAAACAAATGATTGACACTTGACACTATAAAAGTGAACAGTTACTTGATAAATTATGATAACAAAATAACATTTACGTATAATTCTATATTTTCAGTAGAACAAACAGAAAACCGACAAGAGGCGTGGTCATGCCCGTGGCGAGCGCAACCTTCGCTTCTTTCCGTGTTTGCAGGGGCTGGCGGTTTAGCTCTGTTAGCCCACCATTTACCTCCTGTTTGCCCTGCGCCTTCTTTACCCCCGCAGCCTGCCAAAGACTCCGGAAATGCAGAAACCGATTGGGTCAAGCTCGATGACATTTACGAGGTTTGCGCAGTCAGATATTTAAATAATACTAAGAAATTCTTTCTTCAACCGTTCATAGAGTAAAACTAATTATTTTGTTTAAACACTTTATTTACATGAAGAACAATATACATATAAATAAACAGTCATTTATTATGAATAGATGAATCTACTTGAACTACCAAATAAGTTTGTCAGAAACAAACTGGAGAAAATATCATTTCCGTCGCAATCTATCAACTATCGTTATTTATAAATGGACGGGAGTCAATCGCTCTGTCTCTTATTTTCTGAGCCAGGTATGATTTTACAATAACTGTCCATGACCTGATCATTCCATGGCTCTTTTTTTATAAAGCGGGTAGGTTAGACAAAGATGGCTGGCAATACCTTGTAAAAGAAAGCTATGTAAAACAGTATACTAAAATAATGGGTAATGGTGGATAGGTTTCTTTGAATAAAAAATAATTTGGAATAAAAACTCATGGCAAACTTATTATTTTTTAATTATTTTAAAAATTGTGACAAAGATCATTCACTATCAGACAATAGACAAACTCGTTAACGACATCGCTTTCATCACAAGATATCCAGAGCCCGTGTAATATGTCTTTCCAAATTTTCAGGCTTCCAGGAATAAACCTCTCTGTGCATACCACTGAGTAATTAGTGCACGCAAAGGATGCAATATTATTACATTCTTGAAATAAAAAAATTCATGTAGAAATATGCCTAATAATAAACTGACCTTTTTTCTATCTGTGATTAACACATATGTTCAATTTCTATTCCTATTCTTCTAGGATGTTGGTGAAGCCAGTAGTAACAGTACAAGTGACGAAGCCAGTAACTCTGTCCCCACTCACTCTTTGGTGGCCCTCGGGTTATTGCTGAGGCTTCCTGGGTATGCCGAAGCTCTTTTGAAAGAAGGACAGAGAGCGGTTCACCTTCTCAGATTGCTTCTGGGAGTCACTGATGATGGGGAAGGAAGTGAGTTCAATTATTTCAATTCAAATTCAACAAAATTGTTAACCTTTAGAGGAGTATGGACGTACATGTACGTCGGCGTCATTTTTCTGAAATGAGTTTAAAATTAGTTTAAACTCAACACAGGAGTGTCTGACTAAGCATATATATGCTCTAAGTATGAATTACATATATTCATTGGGAAAAAGTCGCAAAATTGTCATGTTAAGAAGAGGCAGTAAATTAACCTTTAGAGGAGTGAATAGATTTATACAAACCTTACTTTAATTTACTGCCTTTTCTTAACACGACAATTTTGTGACTTTCTCAATGAATATATGTAATTCATACTTTGAGCATAAATATGCTTTCAGACAGACGCTCATGTGTTGAGTTTAAAGTTCTTTAATACTCATTTACAGAAAAATGGCGCCGACGTACATGTACGTCCATACTCCTCTAATAGTTAAAGTAAGGTCTGTATAAATCTATTCACTCCTCTAAAGGTTAAAATCGGGCATAATTTAAAGCAGTGACCGTCAACCAATGGTCAGTAAGACAATTTGGTGCTCTGCAAAGTTGCAGCAGTGCGTCATTGGTGACAAGAATCTATAAATGCATTTAAAACATACATCAGATGTCACACTTCTTAATTTGTTATAGAATAGCAACACTTTCTATTGAAAAATTTATTCCTTCCATTGAAAATCTTGGTATGGCAAGTATCATATCTCCATTTACACCAATATGAAATGTTGAGGATGAGGTTCAGATATGAATAGCAGTGACCTTAATCAATCTATTTAATACTATTTTCAGAAGACATCATGTCGGTATGCGGCCCTGGATTAGGAACATTGGCTTTCAGAGTCCTCGGTGCTCTTTTAGAAAGCAGTCCGCTATCCACGGATGATGGTCTCCTGCTTCGCGGTACACTTCTTAGAACGGGAACATTGAGGCTTTTACTCGTCTGCTTGGCTGTATTCACGCATCAGCAGCCAGAATCGCCACCATCCGAGGTATCGATCTGAACATGTCTAATATTGATTGCTCGATTACGTCCACATTTTTAAATGTGTTGATTAAAATTTGTATTACAAAAACAATTTCATTCCCAGGCAAACAATAGTAACGGAAACTCTTCGAAAACAAAAGCGGAAGAGAAGAGCAAACTGTATTGGGCAAAAGGAACTGGATTCGGTACAGGATCGACACAACAATCCTGGAATGTGGAGCAATCCTTAATGCGACAAAAAACTGAAGAAGAACATGTCACAGTTTTATTACAGGTAAAAAAATTAATGGCACATTCATATTGCTTAATTTCAACTAATTGACTCATGTATACTAACAATTAATTAAATGTTAAACGTTACATTATTGCATGACACATTTGGAAAGATACCAAACATTTACCATCCTCCATGTTGCTTTATTTAGGTTATAGCTTCTTACATTCAACCCGGAGAGAGATGGGGCTCAGGGGAGAGACGGCCGTCGACAGATGGAGAACCGGACGGAGGAGAGACCTCCTCGTCGTCTGCCAGCAGTGCTCAACAGCCATGTTTACCTCCGGAGTTTACCGATATGTTACACCGCAGTGCATTACTTCCAGCCATATCTTCATATCTTAGAAACGATTCAGGTAAAGTGGTCAGATTGTCTTTTTTGTTTAAACAGTTTAAATCCACTGTTACATGCACAACATTTTACTTGCATTGATATGTTTATTTAGTGTTTATCCACTAATTTTACCTTGTCCTTATCATATAATAATCAAAATAAAAACATAACGCTTCAGTCTCATTTTTTTCAATTAATCGATGTGTCTATGTAAATTCTTCATAACTAACAGCTTATCATTTTCAGTATTGGACATGTCCCGCCACATTCCTCTGTACTTGGCTGTAATGAGAGTGGTCCGAGCCGTGATGACAACCGGGGGTCTGTGTTTGAATGCCTCACATGCGACACCTTTTCCACCATCGCTCGCCGTCATTCCTCCACTTCTCCACCAGATGAGCAGGACTGTTGACACTTACGCCACTAAACTCAAGTTAGTACTGACTCACTTATGCTGTGATACACATGTGGCAGTTGCAATCCTCATTCATAATAAATACACAGTCTATATATTACAAATAGGGATTCTGCAGTCTCAGCTTTTTCAAGTCTGATTTAAGGTAAATTTTATATTCAGAAATAAAACACTCTTTTGTACTAATTCCACATTTATTTAATAGAATCAGGACCGTTTTCGCTCATCACAAGCATTTACAACTGAACTGAATGAAATTCCCGGGAAATAAGTCTCGACACAAAATACCTTATTGCAAAGTTTGATGTTTATTTATTGAGAATCTTTTAAACATTTTAGGATGAATAAGAAAACAATATACGGGAAGACAACATACAGCCATAGATTTGGAATGACAACTTTGGATGGTGGTGAAGATGACGAAGGTCTCGCTCTTCTCATTCCCGATATTCAAGTAATAATGCTTTTTATTTACTTCTACTCCAACCCAAGTTTTTTTCTTAAATATTCTAATGAAATCGTTGCTGCTGAAATCCAAGTGGGTGTATTGCGTCATTGCCTTTTGTGATGCAGTAAGCTACCGCTGTCCATTCTTGTGATACAATTACTTCAATGAGGTTAAAACAAACCGTCGATCAATTCTTCTATTTTTTTTAAATATCCTCAACACAGCCCAGTGGGCAATAATTCAACTTCAACATGTTGTTTCAAAATATTATTCTACGCAAACATGTGTCTTAAACTAAGTGGCCGCTCTCTCTTAATAAAAAAATGGTTTGATGCAGATTCAAAGATCAAATAGGCAGATTTTTCTTTTTTCTGGTTGACGAATTCTTTGTTTTTCAGGCGACATCAGCACTCGTGCAGAGTAGACTAGGCCTAGGAGAAGACGGAGCAGGCTTGGGACTAGGAGCTGGAGGAACGGTTGCAGGAATGCCGAGAACACTTTCCGCAGCCACCAGAGAAGCTAGATATCTTGAAGTCATGCGCCGATTACAATTTGGTTTGTTTCATACATTGTTTTCATACCAAAAATCCATTTTATTTGACACTTAATCTTGGTTTTATTGAAAATTATTTGGTTGTCTGATGTCAAATGCTGCTTTTAAGAATGACCACTGTTGGTCAATGAAAATTTTTCTTCGAAATAAAAGACTTCGCAGTAAATGCTGAAAGCCACAAAATATTCAAGAGCTATCCATCATCTTTTTTGATATTATGTAGGTTCTTATCATCGTTAAATCAATTACTTCCTTTACCAGGCGCGGAAAAAACCCCTAGTTACAGCCTGGTATTTTGGGTTTTTAATGTATGTCCAGTGTACATGGAGTGTTCATCAAAAGTGGGCACTTGGTAATGATGGAGACAGTGTCCCTGCCTACTAGTTTTTTAATCATCTAATTGTTGGTCCAATGTTTGTTTCCTCGCACCTTCCCTGAGTAGTTATTCCTTAACATTTGAAGTCTCATTTTATGTACTATTGCAGAAACATTTGAAATGATAGCAGAATGCCCTGACAACGGCTACAAATTCAATGTGGCATATCACTTTGAATCAACCGTTAGAGCGGCGGGAGAGAGATGTCATCCGGCCCGGATGAAAAGACTAGCGCAGGAAGCCGTCACCCTCTCCACCAGTTTGCCTCTTTCATATAGCAGTTCAGTATTCGTTAGGACCGACCAAGACAGGCTCGACGTTATGAAGGTAACCGTAGTATTTCATTACTTAATTTTTTCTATAATTTAAATGAAAAATTTAATATGCCATCACTGTGACAATTTCTCAACATGTTGCGCTTGTCAGATTTCTCATCACCTTTTCTATCTCAACTTCTGCATGTCGAGCACACATAGTGCCTATCACGAAAGCAGTGTGGTTTGCACTAAACAGCAAATTGATATGGCAAATTTTCAATTACAAATAATTATAAATGATGTGTTATTTTTAGTGTGTACTTAACTTGTATTATATTTTACAGGTATTAATTACTGGGCCTTCGGATACACCGTACGCTAACGGTTGTTTCGAATTAGACGTTTACTTCCCTGTCGATTACCCCAACACGCCGATGCTGATCAATTTAGAAACCACAGGGCGGCATTCGGTGCGCTTCAATCCTAATTTGTACCTTGACGGAAAAGTATGCCTGTCTGTTTTGAATACCTGGCATGGAAGGCCCGAAGAACAGTGGAATGCGCAGACTTCGAGTTTTCTTCAGGTTTGTCGACAATTTTTATTTAAAATTTGAGCCTCCCATTAACACTTGCTTGTAAATATATTACTTTTATACAACTACTTAACCAATAAATAATTGCAATTAAAACAAATATAGAATCATGCATGTTCTCAGGTTTAAATTTACATTTGATAACATTTCACATAAAAAATAGTAAATTTATCATTTCGCTGGATAGACTTCCCAGAGAATCTAATCTAGTGTAAGATTGCTAAGCACAACTGTAAATATTTATGATATGTGATGATTAATTGCGGTGTGGCATTTCGTGCCGAAATATGAACCTGTATTTATTACTTGAAAAAATATATATTTTCCCAGGTCTTCATTCTCTTTGTATAACGAAGTAAAATAACTAATTTATTGGATTGGTTTTACTTTTAGGTATTAGTATCAATTCAGAGCCTTATCTTAGTACCGGAACCCTACTTCAACGAGCCGGGCTTCGAACGCAGCCGCGGTACTCCGGGAGGCACGCACCACAGTTTGGAATACAATTCCAATATATATCAAGCGTGTGTGCGGTGGGCCATGCTCGAACAGCTGCGTAACCCTACATCTTGCTTTCAGCAGGTATTTTTTTTTACTTACTACAATGTCACCCAACCAATACCTTATGTTCTACTAAGAGGGTGGTTTAAAGGATGCCTTCCAACCCTAGATTGATAGTTTTAACAGGAAATGAAAATTTTGGCTTTATGATAAAACCTCTATACACTATAGTAGCGGTGGCTAAGTCATCTGCCTGATGCTTTGAAATAAGAATCGAGTGTTTTTTATTATCTATCATTTTTGTTTCCCTTTCATACAAATTATTTTTTGCTTTGAATTACTACTCCTCCCATGATAACAAAAGACATACGTTTTTGTAGACCGCTACCACTAATTTCATTATTAGGTCAAACGTTTCGCCACCAATGCTCTAGCGGTGGTCAGCAAAGTGGTGGTCCAGAGATAAATGTGGAACCATCTTTAATTTTAACAACTACAATTTCTTTACTATTAATTGAGCTTTAATAATTTGTTTGCAATTAATGGTTTTATTTTATGAACTAGGTGCATTCTTTCATAACATTTTACCATTAAAATTTTATAGGTCTGTGGGATTAAAAAACGTGTATTCAGTGGTACGTGAGGTGCTTAAGTTTGCCGATGCTGCTTTATAGCCTTTATGCTTTACATTACATACATAATTTTAATACCAAAATATAGATGGATTCATTCAGTATAATAATACACCTACTTAATTATTGCAGGCAAAGAATTGATATTGTAGAATCTCATTAAAAAATCTAAAGTTAACCTAAAATAATAAGTCACGCAACCACTATTTATTTCAACAGTAATAACAGTTTAATCAGGCATCACAAGAAATATGGCAGTTTATTGTGCAATGTGATGAGACTTTAGATGATTAATCACAAATAATAAAAATTGTTTCTCCAGTAAAGATTAATTTTGGTTTTTTTTTCTTACAGGTTATACGCACACATTTCTGGTTAAAACGTGATGAAATATGTTCTGTAATAGAAAGCTGGATTGCTGAATTGGAAATGCAATCTGGAGATAAACGAACGCAAAGAAATATTTGTTTAAATACGATATCATTAAAAGTGAGTAAAGCTTCTTGATAATTTTTTACGATTTCTATTGTCTAATAATAAATCATCGGTTAATATAAGTAGTAAATTAATATTTTTCAACTTGAATCCATAAATCTAGTCTCGCTAAATAATCTCGATCTTTTTTCAGCGTCACTACAACAGTCTGAGAGAAGAACTAGCCAAACTGACAGTGCCGCCAGGACTGGAAGACCTAGCGACGCCTTTCAGCGCTGCGAGGGAGTCGCCTATCTCACCGGCCGTCCTCTTGGCCGACCAGCACGCTCTCCACATGGAGCAGGACATGGAAAAGTTGGTGTCTGAAGTGTGCGAGTGATGTACTCTGTATTCCATCGGATGGACCCAAACAGATGTGTTTACGGAGTGATAGCGAAATTGACGGACAAGATGGAATGCATTTATTTCGCATTGTTTACAGAACGGTTGTTTCATTTCTTCACATGTTTAAATGTCGACGAGCACAGCCGAAGCTTTTGTTTGTGAATTTGTAAATTGATCGCCGAAGAATAAAAGGTTACCGGCGGTTCTGTCTCTTTCGTTTTCTCTTGTCGAGTTGTTACAGTGTGATATTTTGTAAAGTTTCATTTTTTTTTTTATACTTATTGTTATTTATCACATTTATTAATTTAATATAATATATGTAAAATTTACAGTAAATATTCTATAGTCTCAAATAAAGGGTCTCGACTATTTCGGTAGACCGTTCTAAACGCTGAAGTGTAAACGGACGCGTACGCTTCTGATTACATCCATCTTAAAATGGATCACAGCCGCCAAGATCTTTCGTAAGGACGTCGGCCGGCTGCGCAATACTCACCTCGCTTTCCTTCTTTTTGTTGTTTCTGCGCATTGTATCTATTTTAATATTATGTATTTACAAAATTAATATGTATCCAATATTCACCCTGTAAATCAATAAATTATTGTAATTGGATACGATCGCCCCAACGCAGATTCGACATTCGCCGTCTTCACTCTCCGTCGAACGAGAATGAGCGGAGGGAGAACTGTCCGAAAGAGAGTCGTGTCAGATGATTGTAAATAAAATTGTAATGAAAATAAGTCAATTGTTTTATTGTAATCAGTTTCCACTTATTTATTACGGTTTATCACTTTATTGCGTTAACAAAATCTTATTTCGTTTGTACTATTCATAGATAACTACAAAATTTAAAAAAGCCACTTTCAGTATATAAACAGAGGACGCTCATCGGACGTCTGAAACAATTCACATAGACTATCTAAAAAAATATATGCGGGCCGGCTGGGAGACTTCCGTCCCTCGCGGAGGCCTCCCGGCCGGACGATAAAAGAAGATCAACGAAGTTCATCGTTCAAAAATTCTCACACGTCTCACATCAAAACCGATAACAAACAGATCGATAAAAAAAACACCACTCAGCGTCCGCCGCAGATGACACTCGCCGTGGAACACTTCTGCGGCCGCTTCGACAGGGCTGAATCCGAAACGTAACATTACTCAACAATTAGAAAATAAAAACAAGTCAGGGGTGAAGGCCCCCCGGGGGTCACTCGGGCGGATCGGTCCTCTCGAAGAGGTCGGAGGCGTCGAGTGACCGGGGCGGAGGAGGCGGTGGTGGCAGACCAGGGCGCGCCCAAGTGTAAACGCCGCCATCCTGGCAGGCAGTCACCAGACAGTCCCGCCGGAAAAGGAGAGCCGTCAGCCGCTCATGTGCAACTTTCTTGCAGACCAGAGGTTCCAAAACTGGGCAGTCGTCGAAGCGTGGGCATGCCGAAGTGCCAATGAGCCTCAGCGGGTCGCCCACTGTCCGGCTGCCTGTGCCACCCGTACTTCCTGCTCCGCCGCTCACACCTGCTAGTGTACTCTTCACTCGCAATGCCACCGAATTTGAAATAGAACTATTCTTGCCCTCGCCCGCATTCGAATTGCCCTTGGAGGCCAGACTGAAATTTCGTCGGTGCGAATTCTCCTTGCGATCTCCAAACGGGAAACCGGCGAGACGAGAAGCGACGGAAGCGGGTGGAGCTGTCTCGCTTGGAGGACTGCGACCTCCCGCGTTGACATCAGCTGCCACCCCATCCACTTTGATTGGCTTTCCCGGCCCTCTCTCCACCTCGACCCGAGTTTCACTAGGTTTTGATCCTATCTTATTGTTCTTTGCGCACTTAACTGGAGGTCGTCCTACTGCTCCATTAGGAGAGGAGGCTCCAGGATCGGGCGGGATATGAGCTGAAGTGCGACTTTTAGGGGGCGGTCGTAGGGCGTCCTCAGTGATATCCCATAGACACAATTGGGTGTCTTGCGAAACACTGCCTAAACGGTAACACGCCCCACTCGTCGCTGGCTCTGCTTCTCCCTCGAGACGTGGCTCTCGTTCAGTAGTCAGACGTGCATAGGGGTCGAAGGCAACAACTGACACCCAAGACCGGTGGCCTTGTCCGCGTGCCGCCACTCGACTCTCGTCCAGGGACCACACGGTTACGAGGTCATCTTCGCCGCCTGCCACAGCATATCGCCCGTCAGGAGACCAGCAGACGCACAAAAAGCCGCCAAAGTAAGATCTCGCACGACCCACCAGTTCCATAGTGTCATAGCGGAAGACTCTGAGAAAGCCGTCCTGCGAGGCCACAGCCAGATGTGCTCCGCACGGGGAGAAAGCGAATTCGTTGATGCAGCAGCCCTCCGCCCCCACCACCCACCGATATAAAGGGTTACGAGTGGACTTGGTCTTGCAGGTGTGCACGGCGAACCCGTCTCCTTGTTTGAACGGCTGATAGTGGGGAGCGGCCGCCCCGCAACCTAATTCTTCATTGTACACATATAGCTGCCCGGAAGCGTGCGCCGCCAGAAATAGGTTACTGGATCCCGGAGCCCATCTGATGCATGTTACCCGGCTTTTGTCTATCAGCCTCTGAAAATGAAAAAAAACAATGAGCCCTGTAAAAACTTTAATTTAGCTTCGGCATTCTTTGGATTATTGCAGATGAGAGATGAAGAATTTATTTATTATTGAGGTACTTTTAAAATTCCAATGATGATTGCTATATGCAAGCAGTTCTGAACTCTCAATAAAAATTTAAAGGCCTACAGTAGATTTTTACAACTTCAAACCGACCTTCAAAAGAAAGATTGAAGTAGCTGAAATAGACAACTAAGCGCAGTACGCATTATTACAGTATTAAAACGAGCAAAATTGCTTTACATTTCATTAGATAAGTAATGATGGATATGATAAGAGTTTTTAATATATAAAAATATTAAGTAACAGCAGGTATCAATAAGTATTTAGCTGTCTTTATTATTACTGACTGCAAATTTAATTTATTACAAATTTTATATGTAGTAACAGCGTTTTTTATTCACTGAACATATCTGATATGTGGTATTGTTATACATGTTATAAATCAGTATTATTAAATTCATAAAACTAAAATCAAAATGGCAAGACCGCCTGTCATAATCCAGGTGCATTCTTTCATAAAATTGACAATGATTCTTCCCAAAGTTAACATATATTTTTTTTTCATTTCTAATAATAATAATTACACTATTTATTTTAAATCTGATCAAACGCATGAAAAACTTTTTTTTCTTAATTTTAAACTGGTTTCAAACATTTTGTTTTGAGACATTTTAGGAGGAAGCTAGAAAACAACAGTGAAAAATAGCAATGCAAATTCAATCAATAGCTTAGAAATTCTTGATTATTTAACATATAGGTACTTGCTGACTGGCTGATTTAGCAGTCAGTTTCAGATTATTACAAACATAAATTGAAATTATTTAATAACCAATTAATTTCCAACGACTCACATGAATAATTATGAAATGTGGCAATCATTACAAAATTCATTACAATTTTACTATAAAAATCATCAAACTAAATGAATTGTTTAGAATATAGTCTATCCAAGAAAGAAGCAAAAAAAAAAATAGAAATAATACAAGAGAAAAGAAATATGGAGGTATGTAAATTGAATGTTATTTATGTTGAATAAACTTCCAAGCATTGAAACAAAATGAGAAACTTACCATCACAAACAGTTTTTACTAAATATATAATAAAGCAATTGAATAAAAATTAAAACTAATGATTATGTTTACATAGGTCGGGTAAATAAGATTTTCGCCAAGGTAAGTATTATTTTTTTCATAACATCCAAGGTTGGCACACCAGCAGTCAATTGAGAGTTGTCCAGCTAAGTGAGTATAAGTCTGACTCGACTGAAAGTTTTACTAGGTCTGTGAATATAGGATTTATACTGATACTGGGAAGAATTTAGAATAATGATAAAATATTTAATTTTAAAAAATTACTACTTACTTCCTCGTTATATAGTTTGCTAACTTCTTTTTTAATTGGGTCTAATATTTGTATTTGTCCAGTGGAAAATCCTATTAATAATGATACACTATCAGGTGTCGTGGTCACGGTATTAAAATCGTGACATGTTGGATTTGTGCCCTTGTATATTTTTTTGTCAACGGGTTTTGTGAGATCGGCAGCCTGAAACAAATATCAAACATATTTAAAACTGTACTACAAGTTAGAAAGGCACTTGAAACCAATTCTAAATCAAGATTCAAAATATGAAATATTCGTAAATATAACAACTTTTCATAATAATCACAGTTGGTATCATTCAAGTGACGTCAATAATAAAATTTTGACTTACTTTAAGACTTGATACTGAATCAAAATAACTCAACATGTTTTAGTGTACATTATTAGTAAATGAGTTGTGTTATTGAAAATATTTTATTTGATAAGAGTTGAACCCGGCAGCTCTGTCAAACAAAACACTAATTGTTACTAAACTTATTTTTTGATTATTGAAAATGAATATTTAATACACCAAACAACACTCTCGAATTGATGAAAATTGTTTTAATGCAGTATTTGCAGAGTTTACTGTTAGTTTTATAGATAAACTAATTATGTCAAGTTCGTGGTATGTCCGAATGTTATCAGTAGTTTCATGTGAGATGCATGTAGATGTACATTAGTAGCATGTTGGTTTATTTGTTTTGAACATTTCAGTGTTACGGGGGGGGTAACTATAATTAAATTGGGCAATTAAAACGAGAGGTTATGTTGTATTACAGCGCAATCTTTACCTTTTTTACGCCTTTATAGACGTAAACATACAGTTCCTTTCCATAGTTGAAACAGATTCTATCGTCGCTGACAGCAGTGTCGGCATCGGGAGAACTGGGCGGTAACGTGACCAACGAAACGCGGACCTGGGAGGACCCTTGCGTATTGGTATAACCGACCCTATTCGGACGAGAATATTCTGACAGCGTCATCAGCCTGTAGGTGCCTTCCCTCGTGATGAACTGTGTTTTCAAATCGTCTTTCCCACCGGAATCCGCTTGCACTGCCATTTTCTCTTACAAAATATCGCTTTCCTGTAGAAATTCATGGGAGTAACGCACACTGCACAACTTTACTTAAAACTGACAGGAATGGGTTTTTAAAACGAATGCTGCGTCGCACGGATACTCGGAACCTTCAACATTTCGAACATATCCCTATAGCATGAAGACAGCTTCGGAATATTGGGGTGACAGCCTGTGGCCCTATGCTGTGCATGTTATAGTGGTGATAATATTGAGTAAATAATAACGTTATGTTACTTTTGTAACCGATCGGTACACGGTAGACTATAGTAGACCAATAACGAGTAAATAATAAAATTTATTATATATTTAATATAAGTTCCAACTATCGGTGAATTACAAAAAAAACTTAATCGCTGTTTATTGATTTTTCTCAGTTCAGTATTTTTTTGTGGTATGAACCAACGTACTCAGATCTATTAATTATCATTTTTTCATATAAAGAGTATTTATGTGTAATGAATTCCAACACTGTGTATTGATCTTGGTGTAAAATTAACGAGAAAATTTTTCAATTTTGCAAAGTTTTACGTTCCGCACAATTAGATCCTTGTTAAATTATTTAATATTTATTTTTCAAAATTTTATGATTAAAGAAACCAAAATAATTATATATTGTACTAAAGTTGATTTTGTTGATGTAATATGAGTATTTTATGCATTTAAAATAACAAGAACTTTTTATAATATTTACCATTTATTTTTGGAAACGTTGTATTAAGATTGTTCCTTTCAAATTATATTAACACATGCTGTTTTATAGAATCAAATAATAACTAAAGTAAGAAAAAAATCTTTTATGAACAGTTTTTATTATAAATACCTTTCAAAATCGTTTTGTATCGGCTCAACTAAAATAAAACAAAAACCTAACGCATTTTTTTATCCTAGTACCTACCTAAGTGGCCCAAATTTTCAAATGCAAGAAATAGCTGTTAAGCTAAGTATGAAAACATTTTTGAAAACAAATGTAAGCTGTTAACATATTGGGGCGTAAAACAGCATATAATCTATTTTCGTTTTCATAGCTTTGCAGTTTTTAGAAAGTAACAATGATTTTTTCAAATGATAGGTTTAAACATCGTTACTTATAACGAGTATAAAATAATTGTTGGGACACTCGTGACTGAATTGGTTACTTCTACGTTTATAATTAAATAAAGTAACTTACGATAGTTACTTTGTGTTTTTTTCTGCTGGCAATGATACACAAATTTAGTACATTGAAGACGTCAAGGCAAAAACATGTTAACTGACAATTTGGCCGAGATTAGTTATACCATGTTCTGGGTTGACTTTTGTATGCTCATTCAACGAACGAACACTTATTGCTCTAAAATGGCCATGGCATATTATGGAACTTTTAAGTATTGAACATGTTAACGGCAGTTTTCCTAGAAGACAAAATTTATAAATAACATGAATATGTTCAATGTGTAGTTAGCATGTTCTTGTCTTAGATATCTTTTCCATAAAGCAATAGCGAGATAAAATGAAAAAAAAAAGATTTTAATACATTGGCAACGGGGCAAATATGTCCAAAGTAGTTGATGCGGTTTTGCTTAAATCACCACAAATTTTGATGTTTTCCTTACGGCGTTTGGTAATAAACTGATCAACTATATCAATAAATTAATTTCTTAAACCAAGGCCACTAATGGAATCTTTCAATAAATGTCCAACAGTTGTAAAATATTATTTTTTGACTTTGGTAGTTGTATTTTATTAATTTCAATCAAAATTCAAATGCTTAAGAGCTTTGGTTTATTTGCCTGGCACGAGTGCTCTATTTTTACCGATAACAACATACCATCGTAGTGTGTTTTGTTATCATTCATGAATGGAAAGGGTGATCAAATATTTCATAAGTAAAATCGCTTTAGTTCATAATTGCCGACATTTCCAAGGAAAAAAGAAATTAAATTTATATTAACGTATGGCTTGTTAAAAACAATTATCAAGACAATATTTTTTTTTTTTAATATATTCAAAAAGTAATGACCTATTAATATCGAATGTTGTTCTAACGATGCAAAAAAAATGAGTTAAGATAAGTATGCCAATCGATTGCTGACAGTTAAAACTTTTAAACGAAACACTGAAATATTTTAATTTAAAAAAAAATATCTTACTTTTACAATTTTGGTATTGCCCTGTAACTTCAAAGCATCAGCGAGATTAATAAAATAACTAGATACAAATAATAAGTATATAAATAAACTTACTATCTTTTATCATAAACTCTAAAAGAAACTAAATTAAACCATAATATATTATTTAAAAAGTACAACTCAAACCTTTGTTCAATAATTTCGAAACTGGTATTTTCGATTTATCCCACTGTTGCTTTAGGGTGGTGATATGCATGAAGAAACCATAGAGCACAAACATGTTAACGAGATAATCAAACAATATCGACTGAGCAATGGAAAAAGGACGTAACCCACAGTTTTTATTTGATAATCACAATGTATACAACTTGATGCACGATCTATCAGAAGTAGGGATTCTGAAGTCCCGGTACTCGAGACGTGATAAAGTCAAAGTCCCGGGACTTCCCGGGACTTGGGACTTTTATTTCCCCTTCAATAAAATTATAAATTAATTTAAATTAAATATTTGTATGTATGTACTAAAAAGGGATAATAACGGTACATGTATTGAAAAAATAACAATGAGTTGGGTAAAATTATGACCGTTACTTCACAAATCACAATACAGCTTTTATACCTTTTTTGTCCTATTGAGACATTGGTAACTTTGTATAATAGTGAAAAACATTTGTAAATAAAACAACATCAGGTATGAACATTTAATTATAATATTTTCTTAATTTGTTTTTGCTACAGTAATATATTTTATACAATTACGAATTGATTTAAACAAACTTCTAATAAAATGGATATATCTTTCTCCCAAACGTTTTTTAAATATTTTGTTTCAATTAAACTAATTTTTTTGAGCGTTTTTTACGCAGTTAAACGTATATTTTTTTTTCATGCGTATTTTAAAAGGGCGACGAAAGTATGCGTTAATTTAAAAAAATACATCTTTTGAACACATTTATTTATTAATAATGAAAATATAAAATGAATTCAATAATAAAATCACAACCCCAAATCATATATATAATAGTATTCATTATTTAAACAAAAGTTAATATTTTATTTTTGCTTATCAAAATATGCTTTTAAAAATAACAATGAATTTAATGACGAAACAGACAGCCGATTTTTTATTTTTGTAATAAAAGTTGTTGCTCTCGAGAAAACTCTATCACTTTCAGTCGATGTTGGTTTAATGTTTATATAAAAAATTATAATCTTTGTATATAAAATAAAAAAAGATATTAATATAAAAAATGATGTTAATATAAAAAAAATTATGTTAATATAAAAAAAAAACTTTGTGTCCGTTCTTTAGTTGATTTTAAAATCTTAAATTCTTTAAGTTTTTTCGTTTTTAATGGAGAAATCTTTTGTTTTTTGTAATATGTCTATTTAATTCTTCTTCCAGTGACAGTTCTGCAATATTTATCTCATCATCGATATTTTCTTCAGATACCTCGATATCTTTTTCCACGGAGAAAAGACGTTGTAGTAAATTATCCCCGTATTTCAAATATATTGTTTTGGAGCATTTGTCAAAATCTTTGGTGTATTCTTTTCGAAAATCAATTAGTCCCAGCAGAACCGTTGGTAATAAAACATTTATAAGCTGCCTTGATTTATAACATCATTTTCTAGAAATAACTATGAGTTTCTTTATTTCTTGGAATTCTGTGCGATGACCCCAAGGTGCAAAAGTAGTAAAGCAAACACATGTCTAAGTTTTTTTTTGTATTTCTGCATGTCTCTACCCATCAAAAATGGTTGTTTCGTATAACAATATATAAATAGATGTTATTTGAAACTTCTACGATTATAATTCCAAACAGCTGTTTCTTTTATAAGATCCCTTTTATATATCCATACTTAATTTTGTAAAAACCCCGGCCTTTAATCCTTAGCCTGAATATAATGCATTTTTTTCAAAACTGACCTCGAGGATAGACACCAATGTAAATTTATTTTAAGTCAAAATTAACTTTATGGGTCACATTAGCGATTGCTTGCATCCAATTTTATTTTGTTAGAATGGTTTTTTCAAAATTAAAATGTACAATTTGGCTGTCTTAAGTCCCGGGACATTTAACAACAAAGTCCCGGGACTTACGACAGCAAAAAACCTTAAAAGTCCCGGGACGTCTCGACACAGAATCCCTAATCAGAAGGATGTATGCTGAAAATACCGAATTAGTGTCTAAATTTAGCTTTAAAGTTTGAAAAAAGAAGGGCATTTGAAAATTGCGACCAAGAAAAAGGACTTGAAAAAAGTTTTTCTTTGAAAATTTATTTAATTAATATATAGGTAAGTCAATATCAGTCACTGTGCACTTCAATGTTATGTATATTTCATAATTTACCTTCGACTCAAATTATCAAAAAATGTTTTTTGTGTCTCCTGTAAGTAAAGTTTGTTATGTGTGGGTTACGTCTTTTTCCTTTCCAGTCGATATTTTAAGTAGATTTTTTCACATTTAAATAAGTTCACCACAATTAAATAAGGTAACATCTTTTGGATGTCATTCCACTTGGGAGGGTCAATGAGGTTACTTCATTCAATTGATACAAGAATTGGTACCAAAATCAATAGCGTACTTCAGACTTAAGAGGTTTACTTTTTTCCATGGCTCGTCTTGCCAAAGAGATTCGTGGTATTTATATATGGAAAAAACTGTTATCCAAGATAAACTGTCAAAAAATATAAATGTATCAGTTTTTATTTTTACATGAAAAGAGTTACTTCATGCAATTAAATGAGTTGGAAGTTGTAAACAATGCATATTCAAGTTCAAACAATACAAAATAGCTTTTGCAATAGGTTTTCATTATTTAACAACAATTCCCTTACTAAATCTTCAATTTTTTCCTAATAGTAATTTAAATACAGATCAATTATCAAATGTGTTAATATCTCCAAGTCATTTTTGTTAGTTAACATGTTTTTGCCTTGACATCTTCAATATAATCACATTGATTTGTATGGCACAATTTCGAGATGAAATAAAACTTACATTATTTTCCCTGTGCTTCCGCTTTCCTAAAATCTAGCTGGAAATTTTTATGGGAATTCCTATTCCACAGGTATGTACGGCTGATGTCTAACATTTTCAACCATTCCTATATTACCCTCTCTATAAACAATTATTCTTCATGTATCTAGTAATCATTCTACTATTATTTTCTTAGTTATTGACATATTTTAATTCAGGCATGACAAACTCGTTCACCACCATGGGCAAAATTAAGATTGCACATTAAGCAGCATTACAAAAAAAACAATTGAATTAACAGAAGACATTTTTTATTATATACCCCCTTATAAAATAACAATTGTACAAATGCAAGAATGAACAAATAAAATATAATGTACGAAAGCTTTTAAATGAATATATTGAATAGTTTTCATATTCACATTCATCACACACCATTCCAATCCTAAAAATAGCAAGGTATAGCGAGAGTGATTACCAGCCACTAGTCCTGTCCTGTCCTAACCTTTCTATCCCTACTACACTCCAAAAAAGAAAGGCTGAGCGATTGAGTAACAAACAGTTGTAGAAAAACTTTGGTTGAGTATCTCCATTAGGAAGCCTCATGCTCTACATTGGGAGCAGACATGGACAAAAAAAAAACAACAGCATTATAATCTTATAAATTAAAAAGGTGTACATTTTGCACAACCTCTATTTTTACTAAATAAACTTATCTCAATGCACCTTTAGCTACATCAGCAACAAGAAAAGAAACAGTTCCACAAAAACAAGATATTTCTCCGAGACAAGTTCCATGCGCCTAATGAAGATTTTCAACGAAAGAAATTTAATTTTCGTAAAGACCGATAACCTGTCAGTATCTTTCTTCATTCTTTTTCTTCTACGGTGATAGTATTATCTTTCTGATAGGAGAGAACAAATTCTAATTTGTCACTCTTTACATTCTGTTTTAATGATTGAAGGGTAGAAAGAGATGAAACTTTGTGGTGCATCAATGTGTACATATTTTAGAAACATTTAAGTTCATTTAAAAAATAAAAAGAGTCCATGGTATGATTGTATTTTTCTTTCTTTAATTCATTTACATTACGGTATAGCTATGTCTATTTATCGAAGCTAAAATTAAACATTAAAACCCAGGGTTCCATTTAGTTTCACGCTTAACGTCCACCATTTCATAGCAGACTACTTTATCACCAGGTTCAAGTTCTAATGAATTATCGGAGAATCTTAAACCACATTCCAGTCCATTTTTGATAGAATCTACTTCATTTTTCAGATGTTTCATTGAACTAAGATTGCCTGAAAAACAAATAGTGTCATAAAAATGAGAGTGGTATAATAATAAATGAAACTGAAAATAAATTATGATGGGTCGCAAAAAAATAGTTGTGTGGCAGAGTAAACAAAATTAAACTGTTACACTAGTAACATCGTGTAACTTAGATCAGGGTTTCCCTAACTGTGTTCCGCGGAACACTGGTGTTCCACAAAACCTGAATAGGTGTTCCGCGAACACCCACAAATTTCATTGTTTTCCAAAAACTATCAATTATGATTCCTTGGTTTGGATTTCATTTTCCGTAACAGAATATGTAATGAATATCTGACTAATTTTATCAATGATTCTGATATAAAAGTCATTAAATTCTTTATTGGCGAGTCTGTCAGAGGAATCCTCCAATGTGTCGAAACAAGCTCTTGTTTTACTTCTGTTATGTACAACCTATTTATACGAAGCAGGATTTGATTTTTATGCTGCAACGAGTTGTTTTAATAACATTGTTTTTGTATTTATATTATTTTGAATTATCAGACCAGAAATAAGCCAAGTGTTGCGTTAAAATTTTCAGATTTGTGAAGTGTTCCATTGCAGAAAGTTTGGAAAACCCCGCCTTAGATAACTCTTAAAAGGCAAGTTTGAAATTGTCACACTAAACAGCCAGAAAAAAGAAATATACATTAAATCCAAATTGCGGGCTCCTTTTCAAAATGGACTATTTGCAAAAATGAGTTCATTAGTTTTTCACTAATTCTTTTTAAATTTGTTTGCTTTAGAGAATTGATTTTTATTCATACCCAAATCATACGTTTCCTTTAAACCATAACACAAGAAACGCAAGACCTCTTTCATTGTGTACTAATTTCAAAGTAAAATTTTATAACATGTTAAATAATTATTCAAACATATAGTTTGAAGTGTTTGAAGGGTTACTATTTGCAAAACATATGTTATGTCGAGTTGTCAATATATTCACACCACGCACAGAAATATTCTTGAAATAAGCGGGCTGTAAGATTTGTGTTTGCAAAATATGAGCTTTATGATAACAAAATAAGAATTGATCATACCATCGTGAATATTGGTGCCATCTCTCATGATTCGGTACTGAGATTTCTTTTTCAATAATCCAGAAACACACCGACACCCAGCTACCAAAACTTTTTTCTTCCCCTCTGTTATGAGAAAGTTCTGCTGGACTGTCGCCTCACCTGGAAAAATACCAATATGAAGTGTTACGAATTTGGCGCGGCCCGGGCAGAAATAATACTAATGATTGATCAAAAGAAAATAACCTAATATTTGCTCCTCTTGAATGACAGGAATTCGAATGTTCAGTTCCTTCTTTATTTCTTCCACCATCTTGTATATGACGTTGTGAGGTCTGATTGAAACTTTTTTGTCTTTTAAGAATGTGTCCAATTGTTTTGGAACTTCCACGTTAAACGTGTAAAGCAAGGCGTCGAATGTTTCTGCCAATTCTATATCCGTTTCAGTCACATTACCGATGCCAAAATGAACTATGTCTAATTTACAAACATCATGTTCATCGTACGAGTCTAGAACATCTAAGATAGCTTCCACTGATCCGTCCACATCGCCTGTTAAACAAAAAGCATCTATAATTTTACAACCGTTTAAAATATTTTACCACTGTAGACAATCTCCATTGATTTTTATTTATTTTTTGTAATAATAAAATAACAATATACGGCATTACAGCGACGTCAATGAAGCCTTGCATTTGACAAATATAATACAATAGATGCAACAGAACTCATTAAAACACGCGAATAAGAACTTAACAATACAGATCGGATGAATCTTAAATTTCTAGCTGCATAAACAATCCCCGTTATGAGTATAATTATGAATAATACATATTTTTACTACTCAAATTATTTGATAACATTTGATTTATATTCCCACAATAATATAAAAATGAGTTCTTCCCAGAAAGATTAATAACAATTTGTTTTTTTTTTAAATACCCTTAGTTCACTTGAATTATTTTTGTTATTCCAAAGAAGAAGAAGATAACCTACCTTTAACGACAATGTGCAGAGTAGTTTCATTGGTCTCCGTATATAATTTGGGCCGAGGACCGACACGTCGCACTTTATATCGGCCCAACAAACGCTTCTTTTGTAAATTTTCAGTGTAAGCTTCCTGATGTTCGGCGTTTTTAGCAGCTATTACCATCGCATCAGATTCCTGCTTTTTTTGCATTTCAGCATTTTGTCGCCATCGCATCACCTCATTGGCACGTTTCTATAAAAAAAATATTATTACACGAATGGATAAATTATTATTTTTAAATCAAATGCAGAATGGAAAACATGAATATCACAATTTGAATATTGAAGAAGAAACAATAAATGTACAAGTATTCTTGTGTCAAATAATGGTACAATGTAAAGAATATATAAAAAATATTATAAATCTGAGCTTTATGTAATACATGTTGATTATTAAAATAATCAAAAAAAACTAAGCATATATAATTAACAATATCTTCATTTATGAGACCAATATATCTATAAAACTTATACCAAAAGAAGTTCATTATTTATGATTCATTGTTGACACTTAAAAGTTAGAATGTTTATTATTTCGTTTCGTGTTTGTTCTGTTTAAAAATGAGTCACTTGGTGTTCAGACATAGGTTTTGTTTAACAAGGATGGCCGATATGAGTAGCACTGTCAAATCATTGCAGATGAAACTGACTATAAATCACAAGTAAACAAGGAGGACTTTTGCAAATTACATGAAAATAATTACAAGGAAGACCGTCACAATCATAATTTGAGCAGTTTTCCTGCTGTGAAGATATTGGATTTGTAGATAAAATTCTTAACAAAGATATGTTACCTCCGATGGAACTTCGATTATATCGTCTCCGGCTGAAGGAAGATCCCTCCAACCGAGAACTTGAACAGGAGTAGAAGGAGGAGCTTCATCAAGGATTTCACCACTTTCTGAAAGCATTGTGCGCACTCGGGCCCAGCCCATTCCGGCGACTAATATACTACCACGTTTCATAGTTCCACGCTGCACTATCACAGTTACCAATTTCCTACAATAATCATGAAAAAAGAATTAATTTATAGATTACTTGTATAATAAAGTTGTAAAATATTAGGGATAAGATGATGTAAGTATCAAAATGTCATTTTTGCAAACGAAGTGAAACCCTTGAAACAAAATATTTTTAACGGACAACACTGGGCCTTCCAACAAGATTTTGTGCCAGCTCATAAGGCCAAAACTACTTTAAAAAGGTTGGAAAACAATACACCGTAGATTATCAGGGCTCAGGATAGGTCTTCTGAAAGCCCGAATTTTAATACTTTGGATTACAAGTTATGAGCAAAGATGGAGAGTATGGCCTGCAGCAGAAGACACTCCAACATTGAAGGTCTAACCCTGAAAAAATCGGTGACCAATTTTCCCATGGATATTGTACGTACCGTCATTGACGATCGGCCTGTCTGTTTAAAGGGGCTTGTGAGAAAATACAGGGCGGACATTTTGAATATTTTATTTGTACATCGTAACTAATTGTATAAAGAAATTAATTTAAAAGTAAAATAAATAAATTTTTGTTTTTTTGTTTTCTTAAAAAAAAATATATTTACCCTGGTTACAGCTAAAATATTTATGTGCAAGTTTCATTTATATAAATTACGTATAATCTCGAGATTAAAAAAAATATTATTACAAAAAATTCATTAAGTAAAAATGCACCCTCACCCTCGTCTGGCATCTGTCTGAGCTTCAATGACTACTCCTTCAACAGGTCCAGAAGGGTCCGCCTTCAGGTTCATTATTTGAGCTTGTGCGCCGATTGCTTCGACAAGCGTGTCTAGGTTTGTTTGTTTCAAGGCACTAATAGGAACTGATTGCACATCACCACCCAAGTCTTCGACCAACACTCCAAATCGCGAAAGCATTTGTTTGGAAGCCTCCTAGAAAATATATATGTAACAGATCAGAAAGGATATAAACTTAAATCTGTTAAAGGTAATTCGTTTTGATATTATGCAAAGATAAAAGTATAATTAAAAATTATCAGTTATTATATCTAACAGAATTCAGCAAGGATTAATTAAGTATCACATTGTATAATTATATATTTTTGCGTCATTAGTTAGTAAACGTTTACCTACAATGTCTGCCTTTGGTTTATCAATTTTATTGATAGCCACAATCATCGGAACTGAAAGTGAAAACAACGAAAGTTAGGCAACCATGATAACAGTACTGTAAACAATATTTTTAACTCGATGGCTGCCACAGACGAGATATCTCGTAAAAAATTTCGTGCTCAACACGCTAGAGACGAGTTATCTTGTCAATAACTAATTAAATTAATAGTTGAAAATTATAGCCAGCGTGCCAGGTAATTACTATTAATTATCTACGACAGCTAAAAGGTTAAAGAGTGAAACTTTGGTTTTATTGGTATTTAGTTATTTATTTAATGAAATTAAAAAAATCTGAATAGAAGATATCTCTTCAATTCTTCCTATTACTATTTGTATATCAACTCTCTCATACTCTCAACTTCCTCATACAGGAAAATGTAATAAAGGGACCCGTTCTCATAAGCATGCCATTAGTAAAAAGGTTGCTGACCTCTCAGATAGATTATGAGTTATGAGAGATAAATTTACAGTAGAAAATACAAGTTAACACTGTCAAAAATGTCATATATATTTAGTCGAACTTGGTTATTACGAGGAAGATGAGACTGACTGAATTTGCTCGTTATAAGCATTACTTGTTATATCACAGAATAGGTAATTTTAAATGCTAACAAACATACCCTTCAAACGAAGACATGAATTATCTGGAGCGGTCACATAACACAAAAAGACACTGGTCGATAGCTTGGATTTTTTACATGCAATTTCAATCATATGCGTGGATACTTTTTTAATGTTGTCAGTGAAAACACCAATTAGGTACTTAGACACTTACGCCGTTAGCACACTGGTGCGAAAGCGGAACGGAAACAGACCAGTACGACTCACAACTTTATGTAAGAATGGTCCGCTTTCGTTCTGTTTACGCGTCTGCGTGCTAGTGGCGTTAACTTAGTGTCATAGACGTAATCCGATTCCATTGGTTTAGTTAACTGCCTGGTCAGATTTTATTGCTTAGAGTCGAACATGTCATTTTTAATCAATCGACACATTAACAGTTAGTTTTAAGAAAATTTATGACGATATTTTTTCTCGGTATGTTCGAAAAGTAGCTTGTTATAAAAATGAATAAATATATGGAGAAAACCATAAACAAAAATGTCAATGAATGTTTCCTCATTTGCTATTTCCGTGATCGTAATAACCGAGTTCGATAAAATTCTCAGATTTTAAAAATATAAAATAGATGGTGAAGTAATAATAACCTCCAGCCTCTTTCGCCATACGAATAGATTCAAGAGTCTGCTCCATCACACCATCGTCAGCTGCCACAACAAGTACGACCATATCAGTAACATTGGCTCCTCGTGCACGCATGGCAGTGAAGGCGGCATGCCCGGGGGTATCAAGAAATGTCACCAAATCTCCACTCTTTAGTGTAACTAAAAACATACGCATTTGAATTTTGATCAGACATAGACATTTAATTTCTATTCATACTGTTGCATTTAATGTTGATTAAATCATAGATTGTAAAACTTAAGTAGATATTTTTTTTGTTGTTAGAATTCAATTTACAAACTAAAGATGTTCTTCTATATCTTCACTAAACACAATAATTAATCATTGATCATACAGCAAATTAGCTCATGATCTTTTTATAAACAATATCAGACATTGATTCGACACCTGAAAATGCACCAATATGCTGAGTTATTCCTCCGAACTCTCTGTCAACAACACTAGTATTTCTCAGCGAGTCAAGTAATGTTGTCTTGCCGTGGTCAACATGACCCATCACAGTAACAACGGGAGGCCTTATTTTTAGATTTTCAATGGGCGGAGACGGGTGTTTGACTGCGTCTTTGTTCTGAGGACAAAATATGAAATCTGCTACTAATTAAAGTTGACAATATGTGCAATTATAGTACCAATGGTGAGAATTTGTTTATTTTAGTTTAATAATCTTACAAAGTAACTCACTAAAATTTCTTCAGTTTTTCTTTCGTCAGGCGGCAATACGAACTTAAACTTCCGACCGGATATTTTAACAATTCTCTTAATAACCTCTATATTGTCTATTATGGATGATTTCTTG
This sequence comes from Himalopsyche anomala, assembly GCA_031772345.1. Taxonomy (NCBI): domain Eukaryota; kingdom Metazoa; phylum Arthropoda; class Insecta; order Trichoptera; family Rhyacophilidae; genus Himalopsyche; species Himalopsyche anomala. The sequence goes on from CM062839.1 coordinate 12,601,729, forward strand.
TTATAACCATCAGATTTATCTATATACATCATTGCTTCAAAAACATGATCTGAAAAAATATACATTTGTATATCAGCAATTATTTGTTGCATTTAATTTGCCACGGGTACATGCTGCTACCCATTTCTAAACACAAAAACCAGCTATCTATCGATAGAATCTGATTCATTTTTAAAAAATCTGATCACAAAAATGGCATCATCTGTATTATCTGCAGCCACGTTTCATTGCATGTGTCTCTCTAGCCACCTTCATATTCTTTCGTGGAGTGATCATTACACAGATTGCCATTATCCATTCACCTTCAATTTGGAAATGAACTGAACTGGTACATTTTGATTTTTCGCATGGTAACGGATTGTGATGTAATTGTCAATTTTTCTTTATTAAGAAATAATATAAAGGAGACATCTATAAGCATTCTGATTTAATTTAATCAGACTTCTGTCTACTGTCAATTTTATCAATCAATACACTCAAAAATAATTTCAGTTGGTAAAGATAAAATCCAATTTTTTTTATAGTCATGCAATCAAAATATTATATAACCGTTACAAAAAATAAAACAATTTTTTTACTTTTGTAGCATTTTTTTTTGTTAAAATTGTATCCAATCAGAAGTGTATCTTGATTCAAAAGACAGACACAAATCACCCCTGTTTTGGTACAAAATTTTAGACCCTTCACGAGTCATGGTAAAAGTTAAGCTATACAGTACTGAGCTTTAATAGCAAAATTTATAAGAGCTGATTGCTTACCTAGTTCTTCATTGAGTGAATTAGCCACATCTAATACAGTCATGTTTTTCCATATTTCAATCACATTACCTCTCGATTTTGATTTTGGTGTATATCGAAGTATTCTTCGCCCAGTATTTTCAACGGCCTAGTGAGAAAATCAAAAATTTCAATGTGTTACAACTTATAATTATAGAGAATGAATCAAATGTGATATGTAACAAAAATGTGATATGGTTAAAAACACAAATTTGTATGAAAACGATTATTTAATACCAGCAGGGCACTGAACATATCCGCATTTATTACATTTAAGTTATACAAACCGTATTCTCATTGAGTTTATCTCGTATGATCTTTCTTTCAACTTTTAAATATTTGGCGATTTGGCATTAGCTGTGATGCCAAATATTTATTTTAATAAAAAAAAGTATAATATTGTACGCATTCACTTTTATTTGTATAGTTTTAAAAGAAGATTTGGTAAATTTGTCATACTACATCGTACGGACTATTGCGGCGAAAAACTTCACAAACTGAGCTAAAAACCACTCCACGATTTAAAATTATTATCTGAGATCATGGGAATCGCGTTAAAACCACACATTATTAAGAAGAACACTGATAAATAAATTATATAAAGTATGACTTCATCGCACGGACTATTACGGCGAAAAACTTCACAAACTGAGCTAAAAACCACTCCACGATTTAAAATTATTATTTGAGATCAGGAATCGCATTAAAACCACACATTATTACGAAGAACACTGATAAATTAAGCGAAATACGTAACATTTCGCTTAATTTATCAGTGTTCTTCGTAATAATGTGTGGTTTTAACGCGATTCCCATGATGTCAGATAATAATTTTAAATCGTGGAGTGGTTTTTAGCTCAGTTTGTGAAGTTTTTCGCCGCAATAGTCCGTACGATGTAGTATGACAAATTTACCGAAGATTTGAGCATGGCATTTCACACACTGTAGAAAGATTACCCAAATCCTGTTGCGGGCAAATATAATAGCCCACCTTTTCTTCTGGTGTTTTCCTTTTTTTATACCAATAATAAGACGTGTGAAAGCTGCGTTGTGATGTGAGATATGAGCAACATTTAAATTTATTATAATCACAGTACTTTCGATGGGATACTGTATCTCTTATTGCAATAGAAGATAACCTAAAAATAAAAATTAAAGCGATGTTTAGAAACAAAATTGACAACAGCGGAAAAATATTCACAAGCATAAAATAGAGCAATTAAGAAAATTTACCAGTGTAATATCCGTCCTTTCATGACATTTGTCATTATTTATTTATTATATTATGTTCAACACCAAATTTCTTTGATTTTTACGAACTAATCTATGGAACAAAAGCCATGGACAACATCACTTTGGTGTCAACACTTGGTGGAAAGATATTATATAATATTAAAAAAAATAAAACACTTATTTGTACTAATTCTACATTTAGAAGAAGTAAAATCATCGTTTAATTATGAATTTTATAAATGTTTGATTACAAATTATTTTGTAACGATTTCCAAGATTGTAATTATGTTTGTTTTTACCGCTAGTTTCTACTTAAGCTTAATTATGAGTTTTCTTATTATATTTTAGAGGTCTATAATTTTAAATTTTACTCAATTTAGTGTCACTTATTCATATTTTGTGCATTTATTTGTAAATTCCTTTCAATATCAATTGCTTATAAGATCTTAAGAGTTTTATTTTGTTTTGTATGAATAACACTAAAAAAGCTCATCAGTCTCTTATGCGACGCCTATGCAGCTGTGTACGCTGCACGTGCGCAGCATTCTTTACACACGCCACGAGCCGGCCCTGCGTGCAATTAACCATAACATGTGTTATTTTCTATTATCTATGATAGCACTGTCAAATAATTTTGGCACACATAGTCTATGGTCATTACTTGTGTTTTGACATTTCAAGAATGGCGGCTTTTTTGTGGTTATCTTTTCCTGAATTAAGATTATTCAATAATTTGAAATGCAAAAGATACGTTAGACATATTTATAAAGAAAGAAAATTTTGTACACAATCAAAAGAGCTCAATTCTCCTGACATTGAGGCCGTTTTCTCCAACGGGTAACTTAACAAACTAAGATTTATCCCGATTCCTTTGGAGGTTATGCTAGCAATGTAATCATTTTATATTCGATATTTCAGGAGAAATTTAAAGATTTCAACGGGAAAGTATGCAAGGTTTGCAGACGGGTGTGCGGTGGCCACACTGGGCGACACAAGTGTCATGGTCACTGCCGTTTCTAAGATAAAATCATCTTCAAACTCGTTCCTTCCTTTGGTAGTTGATTATCGACAAAAATCGGCGGCTGCCGGTAGAATTCCAACCAATTTTTTTCGAAGAGAATTAGGTATTATCAAATATTTTGAAAATTAATCATAATATTTATTCAAGTAAATCTGCTGTATAACATGCTAATCTTTTTCTATTCAAAAATTTACCAAATGCCTCAATTAACAATGAAGTAATTGCATCAGATAATATTCTTTTTGATATTTAATTGCTAATAGGAAAATACCATGAAAGCAAATATTGAAATTACTGAAACCGATAATTCCTGCAAAATACAAAATATTCGTTGCCACATTATTTTTAATTTCCTCTATAGGTTGTTGTAAGAACGAACCATTTGGCATAATTATTGCTACATTTTCACACTGACGTATACACAATAAAACACTACTAATTCCACATTTCGGTTTCTATGACGCAGCGGTTAGTGTTGTGGGCTATCGTGTCAGACGTGAGTCCCAGTACGAACAGCATTTTTTCGATTAATTTATCAATTTCTGTTTAAAGGCATGGGTGTTTGTGATGTCTAAAAATTTCCTCCCACCCTTTCTGATCCTTTAATAACTGGGGGTAGCGAGAGCGATTAGTTAACCTCTAGTCCTGTCCTGGCCTTATGCTTCTATTCCCACTCACCTCTGTGAATAAGAGAGGTTGAGTGTCTGAGTAACAAACAGTACTCGTAGAAAACTTCTGTTAAGATACCTCCATTAGAAGGCCATATGCTCTACATTGGGAGCGTACATGGATAAAAAAAATCCACATTTATTTACTGAAATCAGGCAGATCAGATCACTCACTAGTAAACACCTCGTAAGTGATATTATTTACATAAGTTTTTGCGTAAATTATAAATTTCCCCGATTTCCATGTATGTAATATAATTCAGCATTTTCCTATTCGTAGTAAAATTTTCTACATAACTGGATTGTTGTAAGCGAAATTCAGTAAATTTTTGAATCTAAAAAGAGTAGTATATTTTAAAGCATTTATACCATATATTCTACATTTTGATGAATTATTGACTTTTTTATGTATAGTATAAATATATAATAATTGAAATTGAATTTTTAATATTGTTTATAATTGAGCAATTTGTTTATTTTTTAATGTTGTTTTACCTACACAATAGAAAAAGGTGTGTTTAAGTAGAATGGCTTCTGACTTCTAAAGCTATGAGCTGTATATAGTTTGTCTCTGTTGCCTAGCAGTAAGAGCTTTATCCTAGCTATGGGACGGTCTTTGGTTAAGTACCGGTAAATTAAATATTATATAAAGATCTTTTCAATTAAACATTTTAGACCTAAGCTATTAATGTTTGAGGTGTCTTTTCTCCTTGATTTGATGTGGAAAACTTTTTTGTAATTTTTTAAATATTTAAATATAAAATCTGGCTATTTAAAATTATAATTGAATTTAATAATAAAATTTAATTTAAATTAAATTGATTATTGTTTTGTGCTGCATTTTTAAACAGCTCCTATTAAATTTTTTGTGTGTTCGGTCAACAAATATACAAAAAAATCATATTTATCTACTCTCAAGACAAAACTCCACTCAAACATATCTTGAAGTGCATATTATTTTAGTTTTTACTATCCCAAATTCTTGATATTATTCACAAGTCAATGTCTTGTAATATTTTTTTGTCTAAGGTCCATCTGAACGTGAAATATTAACATCCAGAGTTATCGATAGATCACTAAGGCCGCTGTTTCCGGCTGGTTTCAACTGTGACACTCAAATTGTGTGTAATATGCTATCAGTTGATTCCATTAATGCTCCTGATGTTATTTCAATTAACGCTGCAAGCGCTGCCTTGAGTTTATCAGATATACCCTGGAATGGACCTGTAGGAGCAGTTAGGTTTGTTTGAAACTGTAAAATTGTGCAAAAAAAGTAATAATGAAAAGCCTATTTATGAATTCTACAAAATATTATACATATTTTAATAGAGAAAAGTAATAAAATTGTGCTTGTGTGGTTTTTCTTTTGCAAACAGCTTATACCTTTCTTGATACCCAGCTTTTCATTCACATATTGCTTCTATTGCTATGTGTGCTAAAGAAATTCTAAGGTTTGTAGTGAGGCAAAGTAAGCCATTTGAAAATCCAACTGTGCTCCATACTCTTTACATTTCTTTGGTGTTAAGCGCGCTTGTGAAGGGATCTATTATTTGGAACACATAAAAATTAATTCAAATTGAATTTGAGGTAAGAACATAAGAAATGTCTGCGATATTTTAATCGCAAAAAAATTCTGAACCAGCTTTTGTAATGTTTTCAGAGGTTTTCATATATGAATATAATATAATACATATGACTAATTTTTAATCATCCTTCCATTAAGAAATCTTTTTTTCTTTCATCACTGTTGTTTCTAGATTAGGACAAATAGACAATGAAGTAATAATAAATCCCACTAGAAGAGAACAGCAAGAATCATGTTTGAATTTGATTGTCACTGCCATGAAACAAAATCTAGTTGTTATGTTGGAAGGTCATGCCGACAATATATTACAACAGGACTTATTGAAAGCTATTAAAATAGGTGAGTATTCATTCATTTGTCGGGTCCATGGCACAGTGGTCAGCATCATTGGCTTCCATGCCGGACCTCGCGGGTTCAAATCCCAGTGCCAGTATAAATTCCCCCTCACCATTTTAATCCTAAAATAATCGGTAACCACTAGTCAAGTCCTAGCCCTATCCTTCCTATCTCTACTCTCTTCGAAAAAAAGAGATATTGAGCAACTGAGTAACAAGCAGTTTTCGTAGGAAAATTTCTGTTGAGATACCTCTATTAACCATTTGGCCGCCATAGAAAACTATGTCTGTACCTAGTAATTAATAATTTGCAATTACTAATTTAATTAGTTATTGACAAAATAACTCGACTCTGGCGTGTTCAGCATGAAAAATTTGACGAGATATCTCGTCTGTGGTAGCAATCCAGTTAAGAGGCCATCGATTGCTATTGCCACAAATTCACATGACTCTTTTCCATTCTATTAAATCCCTGTGCTCTATTAACTCTACAAATGTGCTATCTTCAGGTTACATTCTTGGGTGCTACACTTCATGCTTACAATGATAAGCGTCATCTATTACTTCCTCAGGAACTGTACAGTCAATTAAAGATGCTGATAAATGTGAATTTTTTAAATTACCATAAAGTAGCTGTGTTCGGTATTGAGATATACTTTTAAAATCGAACATCACAAATAAATATCAACATAAAATAAAACAATATTATTTTATCAAAGAAGAAATAGCAGATATTGGACTCTACTGATTCAAAATATATTTTGAAATTGTATATATTTTAATATTTTTATAAATATTTGTATAATTTAAGATTTCGACTGAAGGTGCTTGGTGGAATTTCAATATTAAATTTGAATCATTCAAATTTAATAAATATTTGTGTTAATCTTTTTATAGGAACCAAAGAAGCTCAATCAGTAATTAAAGCAATAGAAAAATTACAAAAGCATTACGGAAAAACAAAAAGAGCCCTTGAAGACCAACCTGAGGATAAACTTGAACTTATAGAAGCTGTCAAAACTTTTTCAGTTATGAGATTACAAGAAATATTTAGGTCTGTAAAAAATTCGATTCTGTGGGTTTGAGTCATAATAGTGCCAAAAATGATTATCATTTAGGTAAACCTTCCCAAGACTACCACAACAAAGGAAGCCATTTACCAGAAAACTCAAATTTCTATGAATGCGAATGCCAAATATCAAATGTACATTAGAATCAATGATACTGAAAGTTCACATATATAAGAAAATATTCTTTTGTCAGTGCTTGGACATCTCTAAAATTTATTTTGATGGTTAATCCTATTAATCTTTTAATATTGTGGTAATCTAAAATGTCTTTCATTACAATCTAGTGATAGTAGGGGTATTTCATGTCTTCTAGTGAAACATGAAAGTGGCAAAGAAAGCTTTCCAGTATTTATTAACAATATGTTTCTAGTGTTTAAAATTACTTTGTTTATTGAGAGCTCGTGAATGATGTAGCTTATGACATTCTTTACAGAAAACTGCCTGGTGGGCTTGTTATCCTATAATATATTCATTAATTTACAGCGATAACACCCATGACAAGTTATCTCGAGATGAAGCCGTGAATTGCGTCCGTTCTGATGTTGTAGCTAAAATAAGGGAGAATTTCGGTGTAGAAGATTCTGACGGTGCCAAAACCACATTATGTTTTAATAATGTATGTAAACAAGTGTTTAGAGATGCGATCTTAGAGCACGAAAGAAGATGCGACGGCAGGGATTTGGATCAACTGAGAGACATCTCATGTCAGGTTAGCATGGTTTTGGTACAAATTTTATTTTAAGTCAATCCTTGTTGAATTTGAATCGTTCAAATTATGTATATTCACAACGATTTTTTCACTAACGACACGGGTTTCGCCTTTCGGCATCTTCAGGCGTTCAAGTGCACGGATGAACTTGAACTGAATCCTTGTTTGTCATTTGCATGATTTAAATTTTTGATTAAGGTATGAATGCGTTTTCTTTACAAACCGAATGAGTATTGATATAATTTAAGATTTCGACTGAAGGTGCTTGGTGGAATTTCGAATGAGTATTGGTTATCTTTGCTGTCAAAATCAGCTTTTTATTATTGTTCAGTGTGGGCCATATCCTGATCACTAACTTCCCAACAGACTAACTTCATCACTTCCTGAAAACCAACATTCCAGCAGACCGAGTCACTAAAAAATAAAATGTATTCTTTGGATCATTTTGCTCATAACAAGAACATGATAAAAGCTGCATATTGCAATATATAGATAAATAATAATAAAAAAAAAATCAACGACAAAGAAATACAGAGAATTATTCAATAATACTAATACTGAACTAAATTACACATATTTTTAATTGAATCACTATGTACTAAGATACACAGAATTATAATTTTGATCTGTCATAAGGATGTCAGTCTGTCCTGGAATAGCCTTCCTTACTGGAAAGTTAACCAACGAAAAGTTGACTGCTGAGATTTTGTCCGGCAGTTTTTGAAGAATTCTATGTTTAGTTGTGACTTGATTTTCAAATTATTATCGATAACTTGTCATTGCAACCATAATTATTATATAATGTATTTGAAATCAAGAATAGAGGTGGATTACTCGAAATCAAGAATAAAGTTGGATTGTTTCACTGTATGAAATAAATATTTACCATCGACCAAATTTGGAGGAAACAAACATAAGAGTACCTAACCACTCTTTATATATATATTTTTTTAACCAATTTACTATTTCTCTGAAAATTCTATTCTATTTATTATTAAAACTATGCTGTTTGTTTCTAGGTTAGTCTTCATAAACCTCTCCATGGAAGTTCATTATTCCAGCGAGGGCAAACACAAGTATTTTGTACTGTTGCATTAGACTCTCCAGAAAGTGCTTTGAAGATGGACACACTGACTATGCTTACTAGGTAAAATTTTTGTCAATATTTACCATCCCTTCAAATGCGTAACTTATTTTAATATAATGTTAGAAACATATGTCAACCTGCCTTTTACTTTATGGTGGTTAGAAATTGCAATATTGATATTATTGAAACTAGGATCTTGTACTCATAGTTGTTTTTCCAATACCGTCACATATTTTAATGGAATTGTTAGCTATGGATTATTTTAAATCTGCTAAAAGTTATATCTACATTGACAGGCTTCAGAATTGATTAGTCTTTCAATGATGTGCTATTATTTTAAGAAACTGTAAATTATTTATTCAAATCCGTTCTGTTCTAGTGGAATCAAACAGAAAAATTTCTTCCTCCATTATGATTTCCCTCCGTTTGCGACAAAAGAAGTGGGACGTGTTGGTGGCCAGGGCAGAAGGGAGACGGGGCATGGAGCCTTAGCTGAAAAGGGGCTCATGCCTGTTATTCCTAAAGATTATGACTTCACTGTACGACTTACTTCAGAAGTGCTAGAATCTAATGGTTAGTAATTAGTATTACATGCAATTCTCGCGGGTTTGAGTTCCATATCAATTATATATATCTTATTGACCAATATTATTTGGCTGGCAAGGCTGCCACACAATCTCAATGATGTTGATTAGAATTCTTTTAGAGACCTTCGTTTACACCCAACCGCCATAATATAACCTGCGCATTGGCACAAATTGTTTTCAACACATTTAGCTGTTGTATTTGTCTATCAAAAATGCTTTCATGATACTAATGTCTGAGCTTACATTTGACAGTCGCTAGCCCATATATTGATTTATATTTTTAGTTTCAAATTCTGCCACCAGCCACAATATAGTGGTCGAGCAGTCATATGTAGCAGCTTTCCACGACTCCATAATCTTGTTGGGTTGAATAAAGCGGCGTTCAGATTAAGACTAACGATTAGCCAAGCCACTATCTTGAGTGCTGTAGCTGTAATAGGCTGCGAGGTTCATTGTCTTGTCAACGCATTCATCATGAAATAATAAAATCATCAGTATTCATAGCAAGAGTTCAACATACAGTTTTTCTTAGCTTTTTCTAGGTCACTGATATAAACTACGGGTGGTGGTAAAACTGTTGCTAAAATATTTTTATCATGATTGGTTGCAGGGTCGAGTTCTATGGCAAGCATATGCGGTGGAAGCTTGGCGCTGATGGATGCAGGTGTACCGATTTCAGCGCCAGCTGCAGGAGTGGCGATAGGCTTAATTACAAAATATTCCAATAATGACACAAAACACATAGAAAATTATAAAATATTGACTGATTTATTAGTACGTTGTGATTTTATTTTTCCTAAAATATTTTATTGCGATCTTCACTTTTCACAAAATATAATTACAATGTCAGACTCATTCAACTTCATAATAAATAATTCAATGTTCGGTTAATCGTAAGACTTCAAATCATCAATAGGCATGGTTCATTATTATATTACTCTTCTTAACCCTTTCAATATTCAGCCGCCAAATGCGATTAATACTCTATCCCCCAAAATTTCATGATTTAATTAGACAGTTATAACATGAAGCTAAATATTATTTTAATATTTTAATATGACGTATCAAGTAATACTATATATATGGGGTGGGTCTTTGGGGCAGTGGCGGATTATCCTATAAGCAAATGAGGCAAGTGCTTGGGGCCTCCGAATCTAAGGGCTCTCAAAAATAGCTTATATAATATAACCCGTACACTTTTTGTTCAGATTTTTAAATATTTTTACTATTTTACTTGGAATTTTCTGACATTTTTAAGTTATCCAAAAAACAAGGCATTCAAATTTTATTGCGCCTAAGGCCTCCCATGTGCTTAATCCGCCACTGCTTTGGGATCCAACTCTTGATGTATATGAGATGAGTAGAGAACAGGTTAAATCATGTTCATTCCCTATTTGAGACAGAGGGGACGTCTGACATCAACTGTCAATTATTTTATATGCCAGTGTCACTTTTTTAAACCATGTTCACTCTTAATGCATGGAGTTGTTTAACAGAAATTAGTCGGTCAACCCAATCTTTCCAGAGAGAAAAAGGTCTAGAAATTTGTCAATAACTTGGTAATGATTTCCGGATTAGTTAGAGTTGTATTAAAAAAATACTAAACATCCATAAAAACCCTTGGATAAAAATCTATTGAAAAATAAATGTATGAAATTGTCAATTCGGGCACTTCCCATAGAATAACCCATTAATCACTTTTAGGGTGTTCACTGTCAATACTTGGTGGAAAGGCATTATATTAATAAAAACACAATATTCCTTTGTACTTTATTTCTACTTTATTTAAAAAGGTCAGGACCGTTTGACAATGCTCGACATGAGCGAAACCAGTCCTGACCTTTTTAAATAAAGTAGAAATAAAGTACAAAGGAATATTGTGTTTTTATTAATATAACCCATTCAGTTTCATCGCCTGACTTTATTCTTTCCCTTAGTTCTGTCAGATACATTCTATGAATGGTAGTTAGAGTTGTGACTCTAAAGGTATCCTCAACAAGTGTCCTCTCCAGTCTCCAGATTTAGGCTAAGAGTATGTCGAGATGCAGGTGATGCAGGGTGACGCGGGGCAGCACAGAATTGGCAGGTACGGGCAGGCAGAGCAGACATGTGCAACAAGCGTATGTTACAATTGCTGCGTCACACAAGTGACATAGTTTTGAGACACAGAATGCCCCTCAATAACTCTTGTAATGTCTTAGCTGTCTACATTTAGTTATTATTAGTTTCTCGGTCATTTTCTCGGCAATAAGATCATCCATCGGTCATGCAAGAATCTGTGCCTGCTCTACAAAAGTGTGCAGTGCAGGTATTTGCGTTGCAGCGTACGCAGTTCTGTTCTTCATGTAATACAAAATCTGTACTGCCATGTGCTACATTGCACTGCGTCACCTGCATCTCAGCATACACTCAGTCTTATTGTCGTTGCATGATTTTGTAATAAAAATCTTGTCAGCCGACAAGTCTCTTTAGATTCTGTGGCTGTAAGAAGGATGCTATTCTTATGAATGATACACGTGGAGTGATATTATTGTTTGTTAATAATTTTACATAATATTGCAGGGTATAGAAGATTACATGGGTGATATGGACTTCAAAATAGCCGGAACTAAAAAAGGAATAAGTGCTTTACAGGCAGATATCAAAATACCTGGGTTGCCGCTCATGATTGTCATGGAGGCCGTACAAAAGGGCTGTGATGCGAAATCAAAAATAATTGATATTATGAATTCCTGCTTAAATAAACATAGGTATGATTGATGACCGATAAACTGCAGAAATTAGATTGTAATCACTTTTATGGTCTTAGCTGACAGTTCTTCGTGGAATGGCATTCAATTTACTTTTTCTTCCAACATTGCAAAGTTCCTGATTTATTTGTAAGATAACAATTAAATGATTATTATTTTTTAAATTTTTAGGTCAACGTCCAAAGACAATATGCCTGTAATAGAAAAAATGGAAATAGAAGTTCACAAGAGAGCGAAATTTTTAGGTGCCGGGGGTGGAAATTTGAAGAAACTTCTTGTTGAAACAGGAGTTCAGGTAAGATTTGACAATTGGAATAATATTGTAACCGTGAAAGTTCTTTAATCAAGTTAATTTTGTCCATGGTTCGCACTGTACGATTGATAACAAACTTCACCCGACATCGGGATTCAATTCAATTGAAATACTGATGAATTTCAACAATCTCGGTTTTGATCTGTACAGTTAACTTACTCAGCTAAAAATGTTTCACAACAGTAGGGAATTGACCCTCGTTCCTATGTCGGGTTAATTGTCACCATAAATTAAATATTATGCATTTCGTTTGTATTGATTATGTAATCAGTGATGATTACTGTCCATTGTGGCATCATCTCTTTGAAATTCATCAAACTCAAACACCACAGAGAGTATACGAAAACAAATTAATGTATACAGATATACTGAAGAGTAGGTGGGTTAAATTCCATTATAAGGTTGGTAAGGATTATTTCATCGTTTGGTGGTTATAGATATGTGCACACTATTAGTTGCATTCAATTCTAATGTAAAATTAAATTTTTGTTAAAAACTGTGGTGATCAATCAGTGGAATAGCAAAGTTATCAAATATATTTTTACATTTAAAATGAATTTCTACAAAGTTATCGCCTTTAAAATTATTATACAATACGGTATGCTGTAATTGTATCAAAGTGTTTTTGCGTTGCCACCTGTGATTATCATCTGAGGTATTTTCAGGTTACGCAATTAGATGACACGATGTTCAGCATATTTGCACCATCGCAACAAGCAATGGATGAAGCCAAAGAAATGATATCCAAGTGGATGAGCCTGGACAGAGTGCCGGATTTGGAATTTGGAGCCATATACACTGCAAAGATCACCGAACTCAGGGACATAGGGGTGATGGTGACACTGTACCCCACTATGCCGCCAGCACTTTTGCACAATACTCAATTGGATCAGAGAAAGGTAGGTGATTTATTTTTAACCATGTGACGTTACCAACGATGGTTATAGAAAATCTACATCTATACGTTTGTTCACTTTTATGTGGCCCTTTGACTGAATTCGAATTTTTTATTGTATTGCTTTCATTCATTTACATTATAATATACAGTAAAACCCCCATTTACACTATAGTCGGGACCATGTAAATGGGGGTGTGAATCTCATACAAAATTAGGGATTTGGTTTTTTTTCCCGGAAAACACTAAACTAAGATTTCCCTTAGTTTTGCAAAAAAAAATATGGACAAAATATTTAGTTTTTGTAGTAGTAAATATCCCGCACACAGACAGACGCCCAGCTATGCGTGTATAGCCTGGCACGTATTGAATACACAGACGCTAGCCAACATTAGACTGTATGCGCGTCACAGACGACCGTCTCTTAGGACAATGGAATGCGACCGTGCAATTGGGAGATTTGCAGCGAATATTTCAAGCCAGTGCGTAATTCGGGGTAGTGTAATTGGGGGTTCCTCTGTACACCCAACTTTTTTTATACACAGTTTTGAATTGAACGAATACAGTCAAACTTGGCTATTACAAGGAAGATGGGACCGACTGAATTTTAAGCATTACTCGTTATATCAGAGAATAGGTATTTTTAAATGCTTACAAACATACCCATCACACGAAGACATGAAGTATCTAGAGCGGTTACATAATACAAAAATACACAATTAGAATTTATTGACACACCCGTTACACACATATTACATTTTTCTGTCAATCCTTTTTTCTTATAAAATTTAAAATTGATGCATGTTTCATTGTTTTCATTCTCATAGATGATATTTTTGCTGGGTATGCCCGAGAAGTAGTAGTGAATAAATGTATGGAGAAAACCATAAACTAAAATGTCAACAAATGTTTCCTCATTTCATCCGAGATCTCGAAAAAAAATGGCGTGTCATTTTTGTGAGGCTCACGACTCGGCACGTCACTTGGTCACTTGGTAAATTTTCGACAAGCCCTGTGAACATTGCAGATGATACATACTGCACGAATCTCAGGATTAAAACTGCGACACTACCTCTAATGCAGGGGTTCACAAAGTGGGTCTCGCGCAGGATTGCCAGATTTCCAAAATCACAGATCGGGACTATTCGCTATTTCGAAGACATATACATGTACACGTCGGGATTATAGAGGGACTTGCAATGCGGAACTTGGGATTTGTCAATTGAACTCAGGACAGTCCCGTTCAAATAGGGATGCCTGGCAACCCTGGTCCCGCGTGACTTTTTGATGTGTTCCGCGAGATTTGTTTTAAATCTAGATATTATTATTTATTTTTTCTTCACAAAATGTTAAAAAACAAAATATGGTCCCGCATCTTGTTCTTTATTAAACAACATCATCAAATGGCTTCTGGAAGTATGTATTTATAATTGTGAAAAAAAATAATCTACACTGAGCTTAATAAATCATACTTATGATCCAAATTAACAGGCAACGATATTGCATCTGTTTTGCGTATTCACACATAAATTTTAACTTAGATTGTAAGATTTAGTTCGAAACAAACAATCGCATAAGTTCCATGATTAAAAAATTTGAATCAGGGCTTCGAACCACTATTTTTTTCGTTCCAGTTCAAGTAAAAAAATATATATTGGTTCGGTTCCAGTTTTTGTTAAAAAATAGCGATTTTAACGGTTTTTGGTTTTCGGTTCATTTCCGGTTCGAAACCCTTATTTTAATATACAATATATTTAATGTTTTTTTGTTAGTTTTCTGCCTTATGCTTTTTCAAAACGAAAAACATATAGATTTGTTGCTGGCCCTTAAAGAACCAAGTGAAAAAACATGTTTTGAACTTGGTTCATAAAGGGCCAGCAACATATCGGAAGTTTTAGCACAGTAGGGAAAATGTTAAAAGTACAATAAAAATGTTTTATTTTACTACTTGGCTCACTTCACTTATCGAGGGCTTATAGGGCTAATTATAAAGTATTTTTTTTATATATATATTTTTTACCTTAGTAGAATTCGAAAAATGGTCAGATTAACATTATCAAATAAACAAAAATAACTATTTTTTCGATGAATTTGGCGATTTCTTTGTAAATATTATTTTTTAACTAAAACATATTTTTGATAACTTTGTACTCCACTTGTGCTACAAATTGTGACACGTGGTTCGCCTCTTTCAGAATCACCATCAGCTTATCCGTAAATCTTGCTATGTTCTGACTGATGATGCTATTGATCACAATTTGTAACACAAAAAAGTTATCAAAACCAATTTTATATAATTATATTTTACTGTGTTATAATGGAGTTCTATCAAGTGAAGTGCAGTTTTATCGATTAGTTCCAAATTGTGTAAAAGTTACGATCAAAAAATTAATTTCAATCAGATCACTGATATAGAAGATAATTATTTTAGCGAAGACGTCGTAAAATATTATCTATCTCACAGTTCATGTATGAAAAAGAAGAGTAAAAAAGATAACAGTATGTCGTGTAATGCGTTAATTTACAAATTATAGTAATGACTTCTTTAATGGTCAACCTTTTTGGGTTTCACCATGGCACAGGGTTCGGGCCGGGAGTGAGTTTATATTTGAAGCAATAAAATCTACCCTAACCTCGTTAAAGTTGACCGTGACCCGCCACCGGAAAACAGGCGCCGAGGAAGGGTTGGTCAATAAAATCGTCTACTGTTTTATTAGGGCTCTTTCCGTTAGATATCATCAACACTGGGATCGCGTCCTACTTTCCTTCTATTTCTTAAAACCGGTTGTTATTGGCGTAATTTGCTGTGTAGGTTAAACCAGGTCAAACTGTAAATAAAAATACGTGTTATAAAAGAGAGTTTTAATAATTCAAAACACTTTTTCCTCTAAGCTCGAAAAAACGAGAAATTGCGTTTGAAAACAACGAATAACAAACCGACGGTACGTATTCCCTGAACCCTTTTTTTTACACGGTATTCGTCATATAAAAACCGTGTAAAAAAAGTAATAGAATTAAAAGAAAAATTAAAGATTGGTTACCTGAATTTTAAAAACCGTGTTATTTGAAAAAAAATAATAACATTTTGGTACAGAAAATCGTGATAAAAAATATTATTCGCAATATGTATTATAATTAAAAATAAATAATACTATTCATAGCTACTTGATTACATACGGGGACTTTTATGAGGGACTGGAATTAAATCAGTTATATCGCTAGAAATGTCTGACACATCTAATGGGTCAAGATCTTATGAAGCCCTTTGTTTGTTATTACCGTTTTGTGCTGTTGTATTTATTGTAATTAGGTTATCCGTGTTATAACAAATAATTTGTGTAAAAATATGATATTTGTTATTTTTAGTGATCGGTGTTATTTCAAAATCGCGTAAAAAACCGTGTATAAAAGTTTTAATTGTTTTATTGTGTCTGATATCTTATTTGAATTGGATATGTCGTGAGTATTATACGAACAGTGACTTAGTCAAAATGCTTGTTTGTTTGTTTGTTTGTTGGCAAATTGAGTTTAAAGTTTTTGGATAGATCTCAACTCATAGCTTTGCTATTTACGGAAGACCCGTCAACCAATTTCAGAACTTTCCCTTTGACCATTGATTTAGTCCATTTCTCACGTAGAAGATGTCCACAAACTGACTATCGAAATGCTTATTTTGTGGATATTTATGGGAACCAAGCAGACATAGTTATTTGTTTCAGTAAACGATATCTTCTAGCACAGTAACTTATGGAAGAAATCTCTACAATCGTAAAAAAACTAACCTTTGACAGCATGCCCACGATGTATCAAGTATGTAGATAAATAATTGGGCATCTGTAAAAATAATTATTCCGAATAATTTGTTAGTAAACTTACAAAGAAGGTACCTCTTGTATTACGAAACAAAAAAGGTAACTTAATTATCTAAATATAGGTAATTAAAAAAAAGATTTTTACTGAGTGATCAATCTAACAAAATAAATTGAAATGGTTGAACGAATCACCACGGTATGATCATTTATAAATCGAAGTGACTGAAGATATGAGAATTTGAAAACTTACAAACTTTGAAAAAGCGAAATATCGGGTTGATTGATTCTTACCTAAAAGATTCTTCCATCCAAGAAAATTCAGCGCACTAATTATTCCTCTTTACATTAACCAATATTGAATTACTGTAGTATATTTTCTGGTGTGTTGTTATTTCGGCAATAAACTACATATTTACTTTTTTTTAATGTTGAAATATATTAACAAGAATAATTGGTTTGCGTAGTTTTACGTACGAATCTGTTCGATGAAATATTAAGGCTAAAAATTATACGGTTTTTCTTTTTTACCACACCATAGTAGCCAGTCACTAGCCGAATTTGTAGCTTCGCAAAATATTACATTTTTTATAATTAATATCTATGGTTTAATAGATGGTTTGCTTTATAAAATCGTTCATAACATAGAAAACTATTAATGGTTTAAAAAACTGATTTATTTCGGGTAATTTTTTTTTTAAAGATCGACCGTTCGGTTGAACACCCTTTTTTTGAAAAGGAAGATAGTTTTTAAACAACAATACAGATTCAGTAAAGGACATAGCTTTCACAGTTAAAAGAGATATTTTATTAGCTGATTTAATATGAAGGGACTAATACATTTTAGTATTCCGATTGTGTAATAAAAAAAACAAAGAAGACCTCTGTCGTCATGTAAACGAAATCAAATATTTAAAACGTTGCATCTATTTTATTGGCCACGTCAAAAATACAGATGAAAATAATGGTGTATTTTTATAAACGTTGTTAGACAAAATATAAATATGCAAAATAATAAAAAGGCGGCATTAAAAGACCAGTGGTTCTTTATACAATTGTTAACTTTGTCATTCCACGTGTTGGTTACTCTACAAAGCGTCTTCCGTAATTGTCAAAAACTTAGCTAGTTATAATCGATCTATGGGAGTATTTTTTCAGGCTTAAAGTAAAGTAACTAGGTAGAAAAAGTACAATAACCGCGTTCGACCGTCTGTTTTTTTATGCAATTTAATGCAAAAATATTCTTTGTGTTAAAACCGTTATCACTTGATCACAGATATCGGTCAAACATTTACATATTATAACTTAGCAGTGCAATTTAAAAAACCAAATTATTTCTATTATGTGAGATCGGTTGGCCTACCATATTTTTTTTTCATTCCCGACTTATTTTAAATAAAATAGATATTTTGCGTTCAAAGAAAAGGAAATTAAGGACAAGACCGGGCAGTGTCCTGTTACGTGGGTCACGTGAGCACTT
The DNA here is from genome assembly GCA_031772345.1 of Himalopsyche anomala. NCBI lineage: Eukaryota > Metazoa > Arthropoda > Insecta > Trichoptera > Rhyacophilidae > Himalopsyche > Himalopsyche anomala. Next base: position 12,620,047 of record CM062839.1, read on the forward strand.
TGGAGAGCCTCAACACCCTCAAACCTGCCTGCCTCTTCTTTCTACCGGCGGGATTTTGGTTTACTGGACGACCGTCGGGTTACGGTCCAAAGTATATCCTCGGTGGAACTAAAGGATACTGGCATGGTGTGGTAGGAAGTAAAGCGATTGGCGGTTGACAGATTATCACGGATGCGTCGTCGGTTGGTCATATGTTCCACAGAGAGAGCGGATATTGCATTAGAAGAATGGTTTCAAATGTTTCGGTCCTTACAAGAAATGTGTGCGTTATTTTTTTGCAAATATTATTTAATACGACAACATGTTTTTCGCTATAATATACTAAACCAACAGTTTGCCACGTACTGCCATTTTCGAGTGGTCAACGTCGTTGGCTTCCGTTACAGAACACACGAGTTCGTATCATTAGTAAGGGCAGTTTCGGCATGGATGTTTGTGATGTCTAAAATTTACTCACACCCATCCTATCTTATACACGGTGAGAGCGATTAGCTTACCACTAGTCGTGTCCTAACACTATCCTTGTATCTTAACTGTCGTTAAAAAACAGGCTAGCAGAGAGAAGAAGACCAAGAATTTCGTATTTTTAAAATAAATTCCATTAAAAATCCAAACGCTCTATATTAGGAACGAACATGGTAAAAAAAAACATTTTTTAAATTTTTATTCAAATCTGATTTCGATATTGAAATAAATAATTTATTCGAATGCTTACTAATATAATTTCAATCGCCGAGAATTAACTGTCGCATAGAGGAAATAAAATATGAACTATTTTTTATATCTGTACTGTTTTAAAATAATTTATTTTTATACCTCAGTATTCGAAATCCTTTAACACAACAAACAGTCAACGATATAGGGGAAAAGTTTGTAGGTCAGAGTCGGTAAACCTTTTTTGGGATGAGGGGACTTTCGTATGTTTTTTTTCCACCGAGGAAGTGCTCCCCAGTGTGGCTTTATTTTGAGGCCGTCAAAATTTTACAGCAGGGGTGGGATTTCGGCGCAGATTTTCAATTTCCGCCCGAGTACTGTCAACATACATACCGCCGGAAGCAGAAGAAAAAAAAAACAAAACAGCCATCTTTAGTGTGACATTTTTTAGGGAACACGTCGCCTTGGAAATGTCAATCGATCGAATCAGTCGCTCCTTTTTCCCTATCGTCTTTTACGAGATAGGTAGAATGTTTTCATCATATTCTTTGCCAATTTCGTATGGCTTGTCGGAACAGAGCTCAAAACATTCAGAACCAATTTTACCACGTCAAATCTTTTGACAAAAATTACTGTACGTATTCAAATTGGTTTACAAATAAGATTTATGCTTTCTGGGTATATCAAGTTGCAAATGAAGATAAACAACTTTCTGACTCCTAATTTTGACAATAGTCGATTCGTAATTGGATTTGGTTGTTTCATTAATCACTTGCTTTTTTGCTTCATTCGGCAGTAACTAAGAAGTGAATCATTAGTCAATAAAATACTAAATAAATCAGTAGGCTCACATTAGAAACTGTCATTGTTAAATTTATTTGCTTTAGGATTCTCTTCCTCAATATTTTTTAATTAGTAATATTAGTGTTCAGTAGAACGAAAAATACCCCAAGATATATTTTGTAATTTAACAGATAAAACTATAATAAACTTTTAATTTATTCAAAAAAATCTTACGATAGTCTGTCTGGCGATGCTTTTGATACAATTTGTTACACTGCCTGTAAAATGACAAAATTGGCAAATATTTTTTTAAACTGACAATTTTAGTTAGATATGCATTATATTCTACAATAGTATGTAATGATTTTAACGATTTCCCCTGATTGCCAACATTGTCAACTGATGCTAAATAAAATAGAACATATGTTTATATGTATGACTAAAGAATACACAACAATTCACAATCCACAAATTATGAAGAAATATAACTCAAACCGTCTTCAATTAAAATGTCAATGACACCTTTAAAATAATTAAATACAATATAATATGTAAAATTTAAATCGTTGAAATTTTGTAATTTTCCACACTTTTTGTCACTAACGATTCGGGTCTCGCATTCCGGCATATTCTAGAATTCAAGTGCATGTTTGAACTGTTGAACAGATACTTAGTAAATATTTTGTATCGCGTAAAAATGAACTTTATTTTACTTAAAAGCTATTTTTAGGGTGTTCACTGTCAATACTTGGTGGAAAGGTATTATATTAGTAAAAACACAATATTCCTTTGTATTTCATTCCACTTTATTTAATATGTCAGGACCGGTTTCGCTCATTACGAGCATCGTCAACTGATAAGAAATATAATTTAAGAATGCTATTTATACAAAAATGAACAGTTATAAACAACAATTGGCATCGAAACGAAAATACCAATTACATTAAAAGTGATTCTAAAATAGATGTGTTAAACATTTTAATTTTGTGCTATTTTAGAATCACTTTTAATGTAATTGGTATTTTCTTTTCAATGCCAATTGTTGTTTATAACTGTTCATTTTTGTATAAATAGCATAAATAGCATCGAAACGAAAATACCAATTACATTAAAAGTGATTCTAAAATAGATGTGTTAAACATTTTAATTTTGTGCTATTTTAGAATCACTTTTAATGTAATTGGTATTTTCTTTTCAATGCCAATTGTTGTTTATAACTGTTCATTTTTGTATAAATAGCATTCTTAAATTATATTTCTTATCAGTTGACGATACTCGTAATGAGCGAAACCGGTCCTGACATATTAAATAAAGTGGAATGAAGTACAAAGGAATATTGTGTTTTTACTAATTAAAAGCTATTGATGGTAATCTGAAATAATTTTACTTATGGTTTGATATTAATTAATTAATTATTAAAATTAAGCCAGATTGCCATCCATAACTTTTAAACGTATTGATAATAATTTTATTCTTTTATTATATTATAAATATACGATAATATTTTTTTTAGGCGTCGGTTCGGAATCGTCCGTGCACTTGAATATTTTCTGAAGATGTCAGCGAAAGGCGAGAAAAAACTTATTTTTCGATCCAAAAAGATTTCTTTCAAATTGAAGGCATGTTTGGCTAAAAACTTTTTCTCTATAACATAGTTTGACATATAATTCCAGTTTAAATTCGTTGAATATTTTTATCATGAGGTGACACTGGCATGCTCAAATAATCTCGAAAAAAATAGTTAGAAATACTTTTTGAAAATAGTCCAAATCGCCATCAATAGCTTTTAAGTTTAGCGTCAAAAAAAATCTTACACCAAACGCGAAACAGGTGTCGTTGGTAAAAAAACACATGAAATTAAAAAAATAAAATAAACTATTCAAATTGTTTTTTGTAAATTCCATTTAACACCTTCAGTCGAAATCCTAAATTATACGCTATATGTGTGTGAAATAAAAAAAGGGTTGAGTCTTTGAAAATTGAAAAATGAGTTGATATACCATTTTAACTACATACAAAACATAATATGAGCTCTCTCGAGGTGAAGCAGTCCAAGTAGTAAAATTTATAAAACTTTTTTCTTAGTACAATCACGTTTTTACTTGGTGTTTTGGTAGATATCATATCTTTAATGAACGGAAATAACAGTATTGCATTGTATATTAACTAAGGTTACTTCACTTTAATACGTGTAGAACATCACAACGCATCAAACTTTTTTTTCTAAAATACTACTTGGCTCACTTCACCTCTAATGTACCCATATGCTTAATGATTTAGACACATTCAACCTATTTTTACCGATTTCTAATTTAAAGCGAATCATGAGATCCAAAAAACAAAATTATCAAAAGGTTATTTACCGATAAATTGAAAGATTAGTCAATAGTTAAAGTAAATTAATGTAATGATATCAAGTAAGTATTTATATTGATACTACGTAGGACGCAGGTAAACTTTCCCGAATTATAAATGTGTATGGATTTTATTATTTTGCAACTGCTTCGTTGTTAGCAGTTTACAGTTTTTCGATGTATTTCTCAGTGCTGCTCGAGGATCAGCAAACATATCGTTGGCACGTTCCTATGGACTGGGGAGAAAACATGAAAAACTTTGTAACCGGATATTTATTTGATCGCATTCTACTATTTGCCCTTTTATTGTTTTAAAACAAAACTTTACCGGAACTAACGACTTGGTGTGAGCACCGTATATATGAGCTTCAAATAATTTTAAACGATACACTTTCAAGGCGATCACTGTCAATTATTTGTGGAATACGAGATAAATATATATCGAATAACATTGTATCGATTTATGTTTTCATCAGTTGATAATTAATGCTCATGGTGAACGAAACTGGTCCTGATATAAAATGTGGAATCAGTACAAAAAATGCTTTATTTTTCCATTTTAATTTCGACCGACTTAGAGGTATAAAAAAACAAAATTATCAAAAGTTATTTAATGGCTGGTCCGAATTTGTTTGTTTGATAGATATGAAATCGTATGAATAAGAATTGTGTCATACATGTCACAAAAGTCAACATTAATAAATGTAATACTATAATTTGTAATATAAATTAGAATTTTAGAGTAAATAACAGGATGTATTGTGTATCTCTTCTAAGCCAGTATATATAGCTGAGTAAATGTAGCTTCAAACATAGTTCTGATGAAGGCATATGTCGAAATAGCTATTAATTGAACTAAAAAAAATGTACGAATCCGATTGACCAATTCTGTGAATGAATAAGTATTACACTTGAGCCCTCAAGAAGCGAAGTGAGCCAAGTAGTAAAATGGTAAATCTTTTATATCGGACTTTTAAGTACAATTACGTCTTTACTTGATGTTTTGAATATTTTTATTTTAGGGAGATAAGCCTATTGCAGTGTATGTTTATTTAGCTCATTTCACTTTTACGATACTTCTAAGACATGTGGAATATTATAACACATCTAACTCATTATTTCCTTAAATACTACATGGCTCACTTCACCTCTCAGGGGCTCAATAGTTTATTATTCGTAAACTTACGTACAATTTACTTACCGACACAAAAAATACTTAACGGTTTCACTTATATTTTTATCAAATAAAAATCAATTCATTTGTTTACCTCTCTTTTTTTAAATTCCGTTAAAATTGTTCGACAATACTCTTAGTAAGAAAACAAACGAATGTCCATAATTGGATTTCTTAAGTGAATCAAATAAACAATTCGTGTAGAGCAATTTACTCGAGAGTCCTTTAAGTCAAGTTTTAGTGACTTAATACCCACATAATATAACAGTAGGCATACTTTGCAATGTTTATTTCATTGAGGTGTTAATGACAATTGAATTTTGAGCATGCGTAATTAATTTATTTCACAGCTCTTTATATGTGCATGTCTGTTTTTGTGCGACGATCGGAGCTTTATCTTTTGATTGTTGCAAAAGAATCACTACGTTTATCGTTTTTTCTTGTTAGGCAGATGTTAGCACATAGAAATAATGAAATACAATCAATTTTCTACAAATTTCTGTAAATAAAACTCGAAATATAATTTTACGGTTTTTTCAATTTTTCAATAAATTTGAATTAAATTAATATAAATTATTCGATGAAAAGATGAGACAAATAATAATTATCACTTTTCTACAACTCGGTTTAGATATGTCAAAACTTTAGACAGCCATATATCAAAACTACCAATTGATAGTTGTAGCAGTATGGAATTAAGTCATCGTTATATTATATTATACTAAGACAATCGAAAATATTCGAATGTTAATATTGACGTGATTGTAATTTTAATTTATGCTTCTTGACACATCATTTCGTAAAATTTATCTGAAAAAAATGATTATCAATCGATATGTTTTGCGTTGTTTTTTGTACTCATGTTAATAAATTATGTTGATTTATAGCATAAGTGGAAAGCCTCTTATAGGTACTTAAGTACATATTGTGAAATGATTTAGCGTTCAACCCCTTCAAAAAGACAAACGTTGTTTATTTGTCGACTACTTGAGTAACTGTGCAAAGTATTTACGGCAAATAAATCTTCCCTTGAATAGATCAGCGCTATTCAATCTGTGATTGGATAGGCGCCAAAGTTTAAGAATAATTTGTTCGTAGAATTATTATTTTTATGAAGTGTTTCTAATCATGTTTCACGATTTTCCCAAGATGTTTTAACAAACAAGTGTTGCCGGATCATAAAACTATTAACATATTAATATTAAAAAATATATATAAAACTTAAAACAACAGGAATGATGGGTATTCGCCATTTTGCGTCAAATCCGATTTTTGATTTACTTACAATTCGTACTACTAGTTTTAAGTATGACAAGTCACAAAATGGCGTTCTGAGATAATTGATTTTAAAAATTTATACCGCCTTACGTAAACGAGACTCTTTTTTGAAATTCATGACTTTGATTGCTTGCCATATTACCTTTAATATAACTAAATATATATTTTTATATTCCCAATACACAGTTATCTGACCAAAAAATGTACATTCTTATTTAAACAAACCTTTATCAAGTAATGATTAAAAAATAACATTTGAACCTGTTTTCGCTGCCATTTATTCATTTAGGCCCGTGAAAGTTTTTGAGAATGTACAAAATGATATTTTTAAACTTTCTGCATTATTAACTGAACATGTCAATTTTCTCATTTGCTGTTTAATCTGTTACTTACCAACTTCTGCCAGAAATATGAAATGAGTACAAAAGAGAGTTTTATTTTTTAAATATAATGTATATCCACTATGAAAGTGAACATCAAGTTATTGATGTTCCAGCGTATTGAGAGCTACTGACATCAATTAAACGTATCGAAAGGGGTTCAATTTATTTCTTCAATGCTGGGAAGACAATATAATCTTGACAATACAAATTTTTAGTTATTCTTTTTTTATCGATGTATTGCATGACAATTTTGAATAGTTTTGCCGGGATACCTTGAGGTAAACAAAAAAGTTTTTAAAAATGTATGTCGGTACAACGATTTGATCAAAAAATATATTTAGATTTTCTCATTAATATATGTCACTGTTTCAAAACCTGAAGCTTTTTGAACCACATTGAAAGGCTAAAAGCAGGTTACTAATCCGTCATTGCTAGTATAATATATAGTTTTATATGCCCTAATAAGATGGTATCTTGAGAGAGAAAAATGAGAACTGTTGTTGATGAAAAGATTAATACCGATTTCGCTTAAGCGAGTTAGCAAAGAAAACTTTTATCTTGAAAAAAAAATCAAATTTATAATGTAATATGTACATAAATAATATATTCTTAAATTATCGTTTCAACAAAGACACACAGTAAATAGCGTATTTTTTTAAAATAACAATTTTACCAATATAATATGTAGAAATGACGTAATTACATTTAAAATAATGGTTGTTTTGTGTATCTAACAGCGTATCTCGAATACATAAAATTCCACAAACGATGTGGCATGTGTGGAACTCGTAAAGTTTGTGGAACTGCCGTCTATCTAGTCGACAGTGTTGACTACATGTTTAATTTGTCACTTGTTCAAGAGATACACGGATCGAATTTAAATAATACACATATATTATTATATATATTACAATAATCTTGTATTAGTTCCACTTTTTTACAATTAAAATCAACCATAAACAAACTAATTTATCAATACTCAAATTCTGATTAAAATCTTTTAACCAGATTAATATTCATTTCTAAAGATGTTTGAACTTTACTAAACTAGTATTTCCGACGACAAAATAAAATTGTACTCAATATCCTGTAACATTATATAATATAATGTAATATGATATCGTATTATGGCGACAATTTAAAATAAAATAGTGTCCCTAAGGTACATAAATATACTGCCACTTGCGAAAGATGTAAAACAAAATATGGTCGTCCGTATTTTATCAGATATCCAGCTTCTGATTTGACTCTCAAAAAATATACGAAAAAAAACCATAAAAGATTTTTCTTGAATAGTCACTGTATAGAAGGTTTTGTAAAAAAAATATTATTTATTCTATTGTGAAACCGTAGGTAACGATACGAATATTATAGGAAAAGTATTTTGAATAAATTTTATTGAAAAGGAAAAAGTGGAGTTTGGAAAAAAACGTTATTTTTAACAATCAATTCTAAATCCGGCGCTTTGTGCACGGAATTGTCAGCATTCTCCGCCCGAAGGAAGAATTTTCAATATGTACGTTTTTTTTTTTGGAATTTTGCTTTTTGGTTTGGTTCAAATCAAGAATATTTGTTTTGAATATTATTTAGTTTCTGTAATAAATAGCGCTGTTTGAAAACTTTTCTCTTTTCATTATAATACGAATCGAATAATAAAATAAGAGACAAAAAAAAACAGCCGAGTAAGCGTCTACTCGCATATGAGTTTTTTTAAGCGATTCAGTTATTTTTTACGTGCGTTTCGTTCGATTCAACATCGTTCCAACGTGGACAATTGTCGTGAAATGATAACTAACTAAGATATTTGTCAATCAAATTAATCTTACGATGATAGATTTACTGCAAAATGTGTTGTAGACCCGAAAGAAGCGGACCTCGGAAAAAATAACAGATGTTGCATAATCACATAATAGTGTTGTCGGTGAATTTTCTACTCAACACTCATCAAACGACGACGCAGAATACGTGAAAGAAAGCGTGCGGATATTCTCTTGGCCGAAAAAATAGAAACGGTTTCTATTTACTCGCTCGGTTGCTCTACTAGTCGGATTACTGGGTAGAATACTGTGTCGTGTTCATTTTGTTTTGTATTCCGCAGAGTCGATCTCTCGACTGAGTATTTGGTTGGTCCAAAAGAGGCGTTAGTTGCTATTGAAATTGAAATTTTGAAAATTTATGTCTTATAATTTGTTTATAAAAATAAAATGTGTGTACACGCACGAAAGTAACTTTGAATGTGAGCGAGAGAAAAGGAGAATGACTCCGTTCGTCCTTGATACGCATTAATGGAGCTATTAATAATCGGAGGGCACTGATTCTGGCAAAGTTTCCTATGCTAATTACACAGTTGAACGAGACGTGTCAAGGCTTCTTGACGTTTACACAGTCACGTGAAATGACACCTAGTAGATACTTTTATACATGACTCGAATTGGACAATTTAGGAACCGAACCTTCGGTAATTAAAGTAAAATATCGAAGTGTTTCATGCAACATACTTAGGTGCCCATGATTATTTTCGGCGATGATTTATTAGTAAATTTTCCATTATTTTTTTAGAAGGCGGTACATAACTGTATGTTTGGTGATCTCCTGCTGAATTAAACTTCTTGTCTGCGAAAAGACATTCGCCAAACAGACCGTCAACCACTTTTACAAGGGAATTTGGACATATTTTTTTTTAAAATAAAAGATCACACAATTGTCCGGTCCATAGCAACCGCAATGATCAAAGTTATTGGCATCCATGCTAGACCTCAGGTTCGAATCCCAGAATTTTTTTCAATCGATTTATCGATTTCTGTTCGAAGAAAAGGGTGATTGTGATGTCTAAAAAAAATCCCCCCATCATTCCAATCTTAAAATAGCGGGGTGTAGCGAGAGTGATTAGCTGACCACTAACCCTGCCCTGCCCTATCCTTTCTATTTCTACTACTCTAGACGTTGAGCGATTGATTAACAAACAGTTCGTGTATAACATTTTTTGTTGAGATACCTCCAATTAGATGCCAAATGCTGGAGCATTGGGAAAGGACATGCATTTAAAAAAATATGTTACATTTATCTTAAAATATTGTTTTACGCTGAAGTTTATTAAGAAAATTGGACCGCATCGTTATCAAGCCGCTCGAATTGTTTTAGTATTTGTGAAAATAATTTAACCGTGTATGTAAGTCTCAACTCCTAACGACGCTATATCATATATACCACGGTAGAGTTGTTCTTAACTGGGTGGAATTAATATAAATTACCGGGAAACAGTGGCGTTGTTTCCGGGAGAATGCGCCAGCCCTTGTTATAGAATTAAGAAGGGCTTAAGCCGCGTTCGCAATGTAATAATGATAATAAATTATTGACCATGAAATAACCCAGCGAACCGGAACCCGCACAGCGGTTCACAGTTGACGGAACAAGCGAAACCAAGAAGTTGTATGTCAAGGTTCTAAATGTTCTAATGCACGCTCGCGCAATCGATGCCAAGCGGAAGTCGACATTGTTATATTCACTGGGCTGCATTTTATACATGTGTAATAAAAAGTTTTTTATTATATGTGTAGGACATTTATGTGGTTTTAACTCTACATATATCAGATTGGAATGAAGTGGTTATAGTTAATATACATGACCATCTAATGTGAATACTTGGTATCCATTCTTAAATACTGTCTAAAAGTTTATTTCAATTCTGGACAGATAAGTAATGGTGTTTTCTTTAGAGGTATAGAACGTTAAAATGAAATAAAACAACAACAAATAAACGTACTGGCCATGGTATTGGTTTTATTGGAAAAAATAATTTAATGCAGTGGTTCAAAAAAATTCAACAAAGGGATAATTTTGAAAATAAAAATATTAAAAAATATTTGGCGGGCCACCATTTTTTAAAAACATAAGGAAACTAAATAAACTTAATTTCAATGTGTGTTTTTATATTTTCCCACATTATCTCATTATATACTCTTTTTAATATACTAAAACGTATTAAGTATTTAAAATTTTTACCAATTATTTGTTTGAAATTGAATACTGATACCTAAACTCAAAATTTTTGATGTGAATAAGCAAAACAGATGCGATATGGTTATCTGTCAATGCTGATCTTAAGTTTGATTTATTAATCCTCATTGAAGAAAACATTTGTTTCACAAATATATGTTCTTGAAAGAAGCCATTTGATGAGCATGTTTAACAACTATTAATATTTTTAGAGAATATTTAATTTTAAAAGAAATTTTGTATGATTTTTTTTCAATCCAAATTCGGCAATTTTGCTTATTGGCATAACCATTTAAACAAAAATGACTTTCATCGCTAAACAAAATTGTGTGGTGAAAATATGGATTAAGAGCAATATTGTTTCTGATCCATTCACCGAACACACGACGCACACGATAGTCAAGCGGCTTCAATTTTTGAAATGGCAAACCAAACTGAGTACAAATCAGCTGTCAGCTATCAAATTGGCTGTCGCTGGAAAAAGTGTTGCTGATTCAAAAAGCTAACCTCTAAAACATCCATTTACAAACTTTTGTTACTTGACATCAATTTTATTTCCGAAAAATTGTGGAAAATTTATTTATTTCTGTTATAATTAATTGTTCAATTTTACGATCATTCGATTAGAATTCTCATCACTGTTTTAGTAGAATTACTATGCACTTGGTAGAAACATAAATTCTTTGCGGTTGTCAGATTAAACCCCACTCATAAAACCTCTTTAAATACGAACAGATCGAACACCGATAGACTGAATTTCATCCGAGTGGATTAAATTCCAGCATTGAACGGATCATTGTTGGCCGTTGGAAAATAATCGAACCGTGGTAGTGCATTTATTTCAACAATTTAAAAGGGAGTTGACGTAGTTTTGATATGGATGGAATTTTAAAATTAAAACATTGGAACTAAGGATTCAGTATTTATTGGATTTTTAATAAATATATATATTATTGAATTGCCGCTGCTTATTGGTTTAAATAGCAAATCTTGAATGCTTGATTTTGAGGTTTGATTCATGGGTTGTAAGATTTGTAAGACGTTTGTATACTTAATAGTGAGCAAGAAAAGTGTCCAGACAAAAAAAAATAGCAATATTACGTTTCTGCACTCGCCAAATTCGCAATGAACGAGAGATGATCTAATAAATATATTATTTTTTTATTCAGATATAATATTGCTTAGGACCGTAAATAATATTCAAATGAGATTTACTTATCGTTATTATTTTGTTGACGCAAAAATTTATAGTGAGAAAATTTCTACATATTTTGATAAAACCAGAACCGGTTTCGTTCATCGCGAGAATTTTCGACTGATGAAAGATACATCTAAAGACGGTTATGTATATAATATAAATGTGATGAGTCGACTTGATCTATAATTAAATATGTGGAATAAGTAAAAAAAAATGTGGTTGGGTTATTTGAATTTTTTGTTGTTGTTAAATAACATCATTATTATCATCAGCTGTATAAAGCAAATACACGGTTTTCGTTTTTCTTCTAATTAAAAATACCGTATTACCGGTTAAAATAGGAATTGTTTTCAAAGTTCCAAAAGATTAAAAAAATATAAGATATTTTGCTTACATAAATATGAACTAAAATGTGATTTTTCATCATATCATCTTTTAATTCAGTGTCTTCCAAACTTTTTTTTTATTTCGCGGCACACTGTTGAATGGAATTTGTTCCTTGTCACACCAAATAAAAATGCTTTAAAAAACGGAAATGTGGAAAATGTGTCGAGTCGACCATTATATATGTATGTAATATATGCGAACGTGACAAATATTTATTTGAATACGTAATGTTGAATTAATTTAAAATCGAAGAAAATTTAAATGATAAGCATTATTTAAAATGAAAAATTTTAAGGCGTCTTCCTCCGCGGCACACCTGGGACTTCTGCGGAACAGTAGTGTGCCGCGGCACACAGTTTGGCAGACACTATTCTAATAGAAAGCATGTGAACTGCTAATGAATTTTATCTCCGTCACGAAAGCTGACGATGTTGATCACTGCACCATAGACCCAACACTTGTAAATATAAATATTGTTATCAATTATTAAACGATATACAGTAATTTATAAAATCAATTGAGATACATATGGACAGGGACTATGTAATATTTTTGCGTGGAATAGTTAAGTCGAGTTTGTCAGAATAATGGCAAATAATTTCTGAAGTGCGTTCCGTCTGGCAGATTGCTAGACTGTAAATCTTTACTTCGTGTATCATTTTACGATTTGGTGCCTCTTTGTTATTTATTTAAGGCATCTGTGGATTTTCATGAAAATACATATGGGAAAATAAAGTTTTTACGTACATGTTGTAGCCATTTAAAAAAAAAATACCAATATATTTTGATATTCGTCTTCTGTTTTTTTGTTAAACCATGTGTCCAATTGTATTACTCAGTAATTTATTTATTGACTTGGCATTAACTTGGAAGAACTCCATTTTAATCCTGTAAAAAACATAAAATTGTTTAATTCTACAATTTTTTAAATATTGATTTTTAGCTATTTCGGCTTACGCCATCGTCAAAACATGTTTAAACCTGCATTTGCTCAGCTATATATACTGGCTTAGAAGAGATACACAATACATTTCTTATTTTCTCTAACATTCTAACTTATAAAACATGACCTAAGTGTATCTTAGAACGATAACAAATATAGGATTATTCAAGGTAAATTAGTTTAAATCAGTGTTTCTTAACCATTCGTAAGAATCGCCCCCTTTAGCAGAAATAAATTATCTACCGCTTCCCAAAATGCCATTTATTGCCATGTAAGTCATATTTACATTTTAATAATAGCGCCCCCCAAATTCTGAAAAATTAAAAAAGCCCCCTAAGATTTTGAAACGTCCACCAGGGGGGGAGGTACCGCCCCCGTTAAGAACCACTGGTTTAAATTAAACTGATATTTATTAAAAGTTACATTAGGGTTTTTAGTAGCGGTGTTGGATTGATAATTGTTTGTTCATTTAATATGTCATAGCTTGACTTTGTCTATTTATTTCTTAAGTGCATTAAGTTTAAGGCCTTTGCCACAAAGATGTAAACAAATTGGCGCTAAATTCAATTTTATGTCATGTCTCATGAGATTCTGTAACAAAATGGTTTGCAAATTGTTAGTCAGATTTTTTATTGTTTAACGATCATATATGCTCTTCAGCTCGAGTCGATTAACCCCTACCTGTTTGTTCTATGTACATATGTCGAATTATGCGGCTCGTGTAAAATTCTCAAATTTACAAATACCTTTGAATTTATTGTTGGTGACCTCTCTAACTTAATTGTTTTTTTGATTCGATTGAAAATTAGTTTTAATTTATTTATAAGAGTTTTTTAAAAAAAATATAAGTACATTTAAAGAGTTTAAAGAGTACATAAGTACAAGAGTACATTTTAATCTATATATTAGTCGATTAGGTACGTTCGTACGTTTGTTTGTTTGTATGGTCGCGATTTAACCTTTTCGATGACATCAAGAAAAACGGATTTTTAAATACTGTAGGACTGTCGTTATATGTCCCGAGGTCTTTTTCTTCTTCTACGAAATATATTTGTTAGCATACTCAAACATTTGAATTATTATAAAAATGATAAAATATGAATACTGCAGGTCTGTCGATATTGGATATAGCAGCTCAGCAGGACAGCTCAATTGTGATTTTTATGAATATATTTTATTTTATCCGCTATTTGCATATTTGGTTTTGCAGTCCCGGTGTATTTTAGTTCTTTAAGAGAATTGGGTGTATTCCTAAAAAAATCCATCTAGAGAATTCATTACGTTTAGTCTTTCTGGCTTATTCAATAAATAGGTTAGTAATTTATTTTTTACGCCGGTAAATTTTCTGACTACTTAAAAATGCAATAAAAATCCCCGCCGTTGAGGTTAACGGGCTTACAGTTAGTTAAATTTAATTTAGTGTCACTGATTGATATTTTGTATCTTTTGTCAATTTCTATTACCAATTGTTTGTTACACCCTTAATAGTTTTAATTAGTTTAGTATAAACAACTCTGTATTAATATATATTCTTATCAGTTGAAAATGCTCGTAATGAGCGAAACCGGCCGTGATAATTTTTAATAATTGTGGAATTAGTACAAAATAGTGTTTTTTGTTGTTGAATATAATGCCTTCTCACAGAGTATTGACAGTAAACACATTAAAAGACAAATATTTTGTTAGTATATTATATTATTAAAGTTCTACTGTATCTTAATTTCATTTCCACATCGCGGTCACTAATCGCGACATGATATTTTTCCACTCTGAACAACTTCGCCATTAAAAGTTAATTCAAATTTGTGGGCGGATTATTATAAGTGGGGCACAGAACAAAATAATTTCCGCCGCTCATATTACAACAGTCGAGGTTTTCAATTAAATTTCGGCTACATTACGCTCGCCGCACTGTGCCACGGAAATTCTCAGGCGAAAGGAAATCATTCTGTCACATCAGTCTGACATCACACTGTGCGTGACTACTTGTACTATATAACAATTACGAAAGGAGAGAGTCTGTTTTATTTCAGGATTCATTCTTGTTATTAATCCTACTTGGTGTGACAATTTATTTTCCTGAATGGCTGGACAGTGTTCGCCGTGGTGCAATTGCATTGTAATATTCGTCTTTCAACAGGTACTAGATATCTGCGTGTACGAGGGCTTGTCGGTCTTCGAAAACCGGGTCTTTTTCAACGTTATACCATTGTTCAATAAATAACCATTTTGACTTGAAACGGTAATGGTTGTTATTAAAACGAGGTGATATATAAAGTTTTTTTTTTTTTTATTCTATGTCCGTTTTCCCAATGTGAAGCATATGGTCTCCTAATGGAGGTATCTCAACATACGTTTTTCTACGAAAACTGTTTGTTACTCAGTCGCTCAACCTCTCTTTTTTCAAATAGAGTAGTAGAGATAAATGGATAAGGCTAGAACAGGACTAGTGGTTAACTTATCGCTATCGCGACACCAGTTGTTGAAGAATCGGAAGGAAAGGAAGAAATTTTAAACAGCACAAACACCCATGCCTTTGAACAACAATCGATAAATCGATCGATAAATGCTGTTAGTACTGGGACTCAAACCCGTGAGATCTGGCACGGAAGCCAACAACGCTAACCGCTGCTCCATATGACTCGATAATAGTCAATTATAAATAGACATCAATGAAAGCGTTAAAAATATAATATTTTGGTAAATATTTTTGTTGTATACTTTAAACGAAATATTAAACCTTCCGGGCTCTCCACTTCTATACCCTATATAAATTATATCATAAAACCTTTGCCGACAAACAAATAAATATAATTCTTAAAACCACTCACTACTCAAATCTTTGGGAATTCCCATGAGCTTATCCTTTTCACCAGCGATGGCTTTAGACTCAGTGATACATTTATTTAATATATAAACACGAAACATCCATTTACTAAGCGTCAGTTCAAGTTCATCCGTGCGCTTGAACGCCTGAAGATGCCGAAAGGCGAAACCCGGGTCGTTAGTGACAAAATCTGTGGGAGTGTACATAATTTGAACGATTCAAATTTTTGTTGTATATTTTGACATGGATAATAAATTGATTGTAATGTATTTTTATTTAAAAAATATAGAGTCTAATAAAATGGTTCGAAAGATGATGAAATGTTTGATACAGATAATTGCGTATTACTCAAAAACGAGTAAAGCTGATTTAGTTAGAAAAACAAAATATGTTTTATTACTTATTTCAGATGTTTTATTAAATGTGAGAACCGGATTTATTGACTAGAAATTTATCAACTGATGAAAAATTTCATGACAAAGTTTGTGTTTCGTATATTGACGATTGTTATTTTTTGTGCATTTTTAAAGACATTCTGGTCGAATATGCGAATATCAAATAATATAATCAATCTCATTCACCTTACTTAGCAGCCTTTGATTTCTGCCACCATATAAAGTATACACCCCCAAAGCATAATATACTTAATACAGTGCTTAATATGTTTAACCTCATAAAAGCTTACAAAAACAATTATTTTACATTGTCGATAGCTCAATATAGTTTGTGCTCAGTTTTCTTCAATCGCTGTATAACATTCGCGCATATGTATATATATAATATATTATTATACTTTGTATCCTGGTATCCCAGGATAGGAGCCACTTCGCAATCTGCGGGAAGTCCCGAATCTACAGAGAAACATTCCCTAATGACTTTATGGATAGACAGTAACCTGCGGTCTTCAGAGTTATTGAATTATTATATACTTTGATTTTAAACTGTCTAAATAATATAATCAAATACAAATAAAAGTTGGGTCATAATTCGAATAGCAATTTATCGATTTTAGTTCAAATATTTATATCTATATCTCCGCACAGTTTTAAATTCCAATATTATTGATAATGTTGGATCATTTTTGTTAAATTGGTTATAATTGATTAATTAAGCATTTATTAGACATTTCAAAAAAATGCCGATACTGTTAAATTTTAAAAAAAAATTGGTTGTCTGTAAAGTCGGTTTACGGACGATAGTTTAACGTGACAACGTCATAAAAAAACATTGATGAAATGATTGCATACTTTTATAAATAAAATGGAATCATTTTTATTGAATTATCATTATTTTGTATGGATACGAAGAAGGAGTGAAATGAAATCTACAATTTTTGACGTATATTTTTATATATTTTTTATTGTATATATTTATTTTATTTATTAATTTTATTTATTAAATAAATATATACAATAAATTTAAATATTAATCTTTCCAGAATTATAAATATATAAAATAAAAAATCTATTATTGTATATATTATACAAATTTATACAATATATATACAATTAATTTATTGTATAATATATATATTTTTATATATTATACAAATTTATTGCATAATATATAGTATAATAAATTTATTGCATAATATATATTTATACTGAATATTTGATTTATAATTTATTGTATATATTATACAAAAATATATACAATAAATTAATTTTATTGTATACATTTTTATTGTATATATTTATTTTATATATTTTTTATTTATTTATAATATGTATAATAATATATATAAATATGTATATACAATTTATATATATTATAACAATTGATATATAATATATATATACATATTTATATATATTATTCATTTGTATAATATATTTGACATATATTTATATATATTTGACAAATGTATTATATATTTGGTATAATGCATATTATACCAAAAACATTCGTCAACTGATAAATAAATAAAATTATTTATATGGATTATAACCATATTTGAATTTACCATATAAATTACTCAAATTGACAATATTATATCGCTATAATGTTAAATATTACATGATACATATCCGAACGGTAAGCCGATCGTGCCTCTCTTTCGCTTATCCGCGCTGTCGCTCGCACGCTTGCCGTCGGCGTAACGAGACAAACGGGAAAATGAGTCATGTTTTTTCGTGCATGCAGCGAGCGTTCATCGATTTATAAGACGTTGTCACGTCAAAAAATGTAAATTTTGCTAAAAATCAAAAGTAAAATGGCTAGCCGTAAAAAAATAAATTAATCAGACATCCTTGTCGATTTCTGTCAAAGTTCCAATTAGTAAATCTGAAAGTTTTTATTTTTTTAAAAATATTATCGAGTGGCTACACGCTTTCCCTTCGTTATTTATCATTATATTAAATAAGATTTTTTTAAATTCTCGTTCTTATCGTTCTTAGAAACACTGAAGCCAAGTTTAATACATATAATAATTGTAGTATAAATTAAGAAGATAAAGCAACTAACAAGATGTATTGTGTATCTCTTCTAAGGCAGTTCATATAGCTGAGTATATGCAAGTTTAAACATACATATCGACTGTGGAAAGGAAAAAGGACGTAACCCACAAAAACGTGTTTTGATGATTTTGGGCCATATGCAAATTATGAAATATACACATCCTGGATGTGCACGGAGATTTCTTAACTGGTATTGATTGATATAATCAAATACCAATTAAATAAATCGTCTGGAGAAAATCTCTTCTTCAGTCTTTTTCATGGTTTCAATTTTCACGAGCTCATCTTTTTTCAAACTTTAAAGCAAAATCTAGATACTAATTCGGCAATTACAGCTTACATCTTTTTGATAGAACGTGTATCAAGTTTGATACATTGTGATTATCGAAAAAGCTGTTTTGGAAAAACTGTGAGTTACGTCCTTTTTCCTTTCCGCAGTCGATATAATAGCTATAAACTCATATTTTAAAAAATGTAGAAATAAATACGTTGATATTTTTTACTTTATTACAATGGAGTTCTATCAAGTAAATCTCAATTTAATCAATAAGCAAAACGACTATTATCTTGTTTTTTAACATGATCAAACTTAGATTTGTTTGCTTTACTGTTATTTTTTATCTTTTATTTATATGCACACATCCTTTTTCACAGTTTTGCTCTACTGTAATCCTATCTATTCCAACATATAACCATCCGCCCATCATGGGTAGTTTTGCTTTCCGCCGTGGCATCACAGGCCATTCTTTCGGTAGATAACCTTAGTACGTACACGCTTATCATTGTTTGGAACGGACAAAATGGGTATACCGTGTAAGTAACATTATTTAATAGTCTCAATGTGTCCGGGGAGAGTTGGTGTCGGAAAATAAGTCTTCATTAAAATAAAGTAGAAACTATGTACACTGTGATAATACCGAATTTATTTGGTCTATGGTAGCAGCTGAAGTAGCTTCCGGAGGCCATATTTATGTTTTACGACTTCAATAGTCTAGTTTCACTGCTTTTTGGTACCGCTGGTTTAAGCCGATTGTCGGACCGTGTCGTCAGGGCTAAGGATTGCAATACTGGGATCCCGGTATTCATAAAGTTTTTCAATGCCGAAATACCGGCATTCCTTTATTGAAAAATAGCCAAAATTCAGCCGACCAGGCTGGTGTGAGTTCAAGTCGTGGTGAGGTCAATGTCAAATTTCGATTTTTTAAATTTGTATTTGAGGTCTAAGCTAACTTTCCCCGAGCTTATCTCGAGTAAAAAATATTATGAAATTAATTTCGCATGATATATCAATTTCACAAATATATGGCGCACTGGCATTGCTATCTTTACATTAATATAAAGGAGCTCTATCAATCAAATCTTGAAATGAAAACTACTTTACGATGTCTAATAAACATAAATGAAAGTTGCCATACGAATCGTTGAATAATAAGACATACTTTGAATAATAAGACGGGTTGCTCGCCATTACTTACATTGTTTCCAATTAATAGAGTAATCACCAACCTATCTGATTGAGTGGAGCTCATTAGTTTATTAGTTTGTAATGTTTAACGTCATTAGTAATATGATTATATTTGTTTGCTTTGATTCGATTCTATAATCCCCTCCTCGCTTCCCTTAAAAGGGAAAACTCCTAATCTGCTTGATTGCAGCTCGTTAGTATCATTATTTGTTTGCTTTATTTCGATTTAATCAACCCCCTCTTTGCTTACCTTAAAAGGAAAAAAAAACCAAATTCCATTTTGTAATTTCATAATTTAAAATTTTAGAATCAATCTTGCTTCATTACTTAAGAAAATTTTGCGATAGTAAGTCTGAAGGTGCCTCTGAAAGAGGCGAAACACGTGTCACAGTTAGTTACACAATACGTGGAATAATCAAAGTTATTTTCAATTTTATATAACTGAAAGTCATCAAAAAATAGGTTTGGACTACGGTAATAAATAGCAAAGTATATCGTTCTACAACTTTTTAAAAATAAATAAATTTATTACTATTAAGGTTATTATAAGTAAATGCCAACTCATTCAAAAGGTTTGGACGTTTGAATCGATTTTATATTTCATAGTATTTACATATATTAATTTTCATTTTTATTTTTAATTCCCCATTGCATTTTTAAAGTTTACGACATTCCAAAATATCTCAACTTTTCGCTTGGGGACGAATATTTTTTCAATTTAATAATGAAGGGATTTTACTTTTTATTTGTATCGGTTTTTACTATTACGATCTTGTTACATTAAATTTTACACCGGATGAGTTAGTGTATCTCCTTAAAAATGAACATATTATTGAAGCCGCACTCTTCAGCGCCCGCAATAAAACTTTAATACGAAAAAACAATTGCGATGTGATCGTAGCATGGGAGCTTTCAAAAGAAGAACTTTTTATGGCCTTAGCTTATTACCTCGGCAAAAGAACGAGTGATTCTGTCGTCGCGCGATTACACCTGACCAATTGGTGGCAGCTACTCGTGGCATATTGTAAACATTCAGAATAATAACAAAGAGGAAACGATCGATTTGACGGTAGAGTACTCCATTAAAAATAATGAGTAGCCGAATCGGAGTTAATTCTGGAGTCGAAAAACCCATGCTTTTATTGACTCGAATTTTAATTAGAATAAAAAACCACTGAGAATAGCTACACCAGGCAAAAAATGTCGAAAGTGAGAATTGTATATTTATAAAAATATTTTTTTTTGTTCTTATTCCCAGTAATATGTGAAGACCAATGCCAGTTAACCTCATAAGAAAATACAATTGAACATACCTATTCGCTTAGTAAATTTCTTTCGTTTGTTTAAACATATTTTGGTTTTTAAGGGGTTCACTGTCAATATGTGGTAGAGATGCTTTATATTGAAAGATGAAAAACTCTTTTTGACACAAACTCCACTTTTTTTAAACAAGATCGTCAAATAAGAACTTTATTGTTATTGATAGCATTTATTGTAAAAAAATCCATTTATTAATTTTGATTTACTAATCCATTTACTAAAAGTCATAATAAAACCAATTATACCTTTCTGACTTAATTTATTTTAACTTTAGATTAATACTTTCATATTTGTAGTTATTTTTTTGTGAGAGGTCATTAACATTTTAATTACGTATAAGTAGCTTAGTTACATTAATTTAAAATTTGTATTTTAAGTGATAAATTATTTGTTTATTTCTTTTACCGATGTTTGTCACACCGTGTCATTAGTATTACTGAATTTTGTTTGAATGATTCTCTATCGATTTAAATTTTCATCGGTTGATAATGCTCGTGGAAAAAATGTAGGATTAGTTCCAAAGACTGTTTTATTTTGTATGTTTTCATAAGCCACAGATGTGTTTTCATTACTTAAAAACATCATCAATTGACTTCTAGCTTAATGCGGTTCTAAGGCCGAGCGGTGAACGCTCTTTCCAGGTATCTGCAATAAATAATGCCAACTAATAATGCTCACTCCATTATGAGTTAAAAATATTTCATATAATAAGTCGAACGTCCTTCATTGATCAATATCACTCGACTCCAGTAAAAATTGTAAGGTAAAGTCTCCCTGTAAGCATTGGACGAGTCAGTAATGCCAAGATTAAAGTAATTTTCTCGCAAAGTTTTCACACTTCACTGCGTGTGCCGAAGGTGGGTGACGTTTTGTCGCTGGATAAAAGGGCCATTAGGTGGGAGAAACGAGGGCGACATATCTCAGTCAGTTGCGTGCTGGAACGTCCTTATCAGGCCATATTTATTTGATATCATTAATAACCTGAGCTCCGATTGTAATCTCTAATCTAAGTATACTCGAATAGGGTTTTGAGATATCTAATAAACCTGCATGCGATTTGACTTCTTGATGTGTGATTTATGAAGCTATTACGTATATGGTTTCATCAGGTATTGAGCTGTTACGATTTGATAGTATTAGTTGCTCGGTTAATGGTTCTAATTCGCCATAGAATGCATTCATATGTTGATTTCCAAATACAAATATATTTTCATGCCTTACAACTTGCGTTTATACAAAAACTAACTATTGAAATAACCAGTTTTCAAATTCCATCATTAAAAAAGGTTAATAAGACGATGTTTATGTATTATTATATAATATAAGTACCGTAACAAAAAATATTTAAAATGCATTCAGGAATGGAGTTTATCTCGACATAAGTGTTTCTACGAGAACTGCTTGTTACTCAGTTGCTCAACCTCTCTTTTTCCAAACAGATTAGGAATATAAGGATAGGGCTGAGACAGGACTAGTGGTTAGTTAATCGCTCTCAATACACCCCGTTCATAGGGTAGGATGGGTGGGATAAGGGAATTCAAGACGACACATACATCCATGTCTTTGAACAGAAATTCATAAATAGATTGAAAAATCAATTTATAAAACTGTCCGTACTGGGATTCGAACCTGCGACCTCTGTAGCTGAAGCCAACGACGTTGACCACTCGACCACACAAGCGACTAAAATAAGAAATATTATTTCGCAGAACGGGGGATATAAAATCGTCACCCTACCTTAGACGACAAGGAAATTAAAGCTTGGCTTCACCTCCTCAGACAACGATGGAAACACATCAAGCAAAAGTTAATGAAGTGTGGTGTATAGTTTTAAAACATCTCATAGAAATTCGTTTCTGTTGTTTGTAAGTTTAAGGTCAAAATATTACCTTATAACAAAAAATGTCCTAAGTTTTAATAAGTAGCGTGTGTTTTTTGATAACAAGCTCCCCATTTATTATATTTATTTACTGATGAGCCAATGTTAGTGACTCATTCAATTTTTTTATATGAGTGAACAAAAGATTATTTTAAAACTAAAATGATATGGCACTCCTTGTGTTGACAAAAAATACCAGATTAATTCATAGACATCAAAATATCAACCTCGTTTTTATTAAGCTTAATTAAATTATTACGTTTGAAATGACGTATGTTATGTGCACAAATTCTTTAAGCTGACTAATTGGAAGCGTGACCAAACGTGTTGGATTAAAACTATTGTATAATACATCTTGATGAAACCACGTTAATTTAATATAACTTATATAAAAAGAGGTCGATATTACTAATGTCCAACTGCATGGAAGATAAAAATGGTTTGTTTTAATTGCATGATAACACTATCATAGAAAAATTACATATGAAAGACAAAAGAACGTAACCTATACAAAACAAATTTTACAGGAGTTATAAAAATCGTTTTTTAATGATTTTGGACCAAAGTCAAAATATTAAATGTACACAATTTTCAAGTGCACGAAAACTAATAAACTGATGTCTTATTAACTCAATATAATATAATATTAATTTAATAAGTTGTTTAGGCAAAACCTTTGTTTGTATATGTTCTTCTTCTTAATTTTCATAGGCCATTTTTTTCAAACCTAAAAGTTAAATTTAGATACTAATTTGGCTATTGCAGCTTACATTCTTTTAATAGAATGTGTTTTAAATTAAATGCATTTTGAATAACAAAAAAAAATATTTTCATAAAATATCATGTCCCATTTGAAAAATGAATAAAAAAATAAAAAAAAACAAATGAAAACATTTTTTTTATATTTAGACATGATATTTTTGTCTCTTGTTTTTTACTAATGCGGAAGCCAAAATATTATAAATACAAAAAGATTTTTTTCATTATATATGTTAATTAATTTTGCGATAAATTTTCTTCGTGTGATATTATCCGCGTTGAATTTTCTACGACCATTGTGTTGAGTAAATTATATAAAGTATATATTTTTTTTGCCTCTAGATATTTGTTAAGTTTATTATTGATATCTTCGTAAATTTTTATCGCTGCGTTTACAGTAATAGCTAAACAAGTAATAGCAAATATATTCCTAGAGTACAGCACTGGAGTAGGAAAAGGCGTTAAAATATTATTATGGTGCAACCTTTTTTCGAGCTTTATATCGAGGACGTGCCCGTAGAGAAAGGTTTTTCATTACGTGTCCCGTGTAAGGCCGAACCAACGGAGCCTATTCACGTTTACCTTCGAAGTTTTATAGTTCTAATAATTTGTTTGGTGCGTTTCGCCTGAAGTAGGAATCTGACACAGTTATCATAGATATATATCGCTGTAGGCTCAAATGAGATTATTTTTGATGATTCGTACTCAATCGTATGCAACTGGATGAAAATATGAATCAAGCTTAAATGCTTATATTTTCTCCCTACCTTATTGATAATATACTGAACTAAAGCTATATTGCTTCTGCTAAGCGGGTATATATGCAGTGGCGGTTCCTGACCTAAAATCTTGGGTAGGCTAGAGAAAAGCATATTTCCACTTCACCTTATACATTAATCTTAAGCAAATTAACAAATACTACGACACTACTGCAATGCATAAATTATTATATAATAAAATCAATGCTAATGTAAGTAAGAAATATTAAAAAATTCATACGGGATCTTAAATCTCTCTCTTAAGTCTCTTTTAAAGTGAAAAAACAAGTACTAACAGCAATACAGAGCTAGCTGTCAGTGAGAGTCAATACCTGTCACTTTCATACAATACATCGATATTGGTATTTGTGTTTCAATGCATAAGTATGCGTCATGGGCTAAATCAGTTCAGCCCCCAACGAAGACAGAAACTTGTTAAGTTAAAGCACAATCGCGTGTATTAGGTGACGTTTCCGTACATACAAATACAATAAAAATCTAATCGTGCTTGATTGCGCCCCAGTGTAAAGAAATATTGTCTGTGGTTACGGGCTGGCCGTTGCTAGCCCTTGAGTGGTGTTGCCAGAGTGACGTAACGTCGCCTCTTCCCTGTGAAGTATTTATAGGGTTATTGTTTTTTTATGCCGGCTCAGTTTAAAATTGTAATACAAAACACAATTGGGAATATGATTGTAGGTAGACGTAACATTGTTTTATATTGACAGAGGAAAATTAAAACAAAGATATTATATTCATTTGGGAAAGGTTAGTTACGCTTATAAATGTATTTATTTTGTTCAGCGGCCGAATTGCTGTTCATTTTTATTCAGCCATCTAAAGTTTTGGGTGAAAAATGCAGGTCGGGCTTAGCCCACCTAGCCCAGTACCTAGAACCGCCACTGTATATATGTAAAGTGAAAGCTTTCAATAAGGAAAGCTATGAATAAAATAAACTTTTACGAATACTGACTGACAAGGTAATGCTAATAATTGGTTCAGTATATTGTATATATTGTATAAGCCGCCTGTGTGGTCGAGTGGCCAACGTCGTTGGCTTTTTTTATTTTTATTTTTATTCGATAAACTTGTTTTCCATATTTATGCGGTATTTTTTTAAAAAAAATAATATACATATTCATGCCGCCTGTGTGGTCGAGTGGTCAACATCATTGGTTACCGCTGCGGAGGTCACGGGTTCGAATCCCAGTACGGGCAGTTTTATAAATTGATTTTTCAGTTGATTTATGAATTTTTGTTTAAAGGCATGGATATATGTGATGTCTTGAATTCCCCCCTCCCACCCATCCTATTCTATGGACGGGGCGTATCGAGAGCGATAAGCTAACCACTAGTCCTGTCCTAGCCCTTTCCTCATATTCCTACTCTATTTGAAAAAAGAGAGATTGAGCAACTGAGTAACGAGCAGTTCTCGTAGAAACACTTGTGTTGAGATAAACTCCATTAGGAATCCATATGCTCCACATTGGGAGCGGACATGGTAAACAAATAAAAATATTATAGAAACTTTATTGGACTCGCCCCGTGATAGCAGTAAGGTCTGAAAGATTTAGTTATAAGGGTATTAAAAAGGGAAAGTAATCAAAAGGCTATAAAGTCGGAGTGAGTCGTGGTCGAAAAAAACTAATATCTTCGAGACGTTTTTTTTAATAAAAAGGCGTATTCAAATTGCTAGGGTCAAACAGTGTAAAATAGTTAAATCATTTTTTGCGCTATGGTCGGAGTCGTCTTATTTATTTTTACAGCCTTAGTGATTACGTTTTGATTTTTTTGATTTTTAGAACGGTTTAAACTTATCACAATATAAGTGCTGTTCGTACAAGGAAACCGTACGAACCCGTGAGAATTTTCACGGCAACCAACAACGTTGACCACTGTGACACAGAACCGACTATGTATATATATTATATATTCATATTGAATTTGTTACAAAATTAAAGTATGTAACGGAATATAAGATGTACGTGCGTGCGTGTATAGTGTCAATATAATGTTCGATCGCGTGAGTGTGCGTGTACAATGAAATGGGTAGTGGAGGGGTGATTAATATCGCGCCGGTTTGGCTGGACGCCATCCTAGAGACCGGAGTTCGGTTCCGATCTATAAATAATGAGGAACTTATTTATTTCGTTACCATTACTACTTTGTCGAATTCCACGTTAAATAAATAGCTCGGAAACAGCGAGTATAGTCAGCCCACCATTGGAGGAAAGTTATAGCTGGACCGTTAACGTTAACGCCGCAGTGATTTTGAATTGAATGCGTATGTAAAAATGTTGGCTTCCATACCGAAGTTCAGTGATAATCAACGAACCATCTGAGACGAGAGAAAAGACTTAGCAGGCCAACCCAACAAATGTGCGGTAAAATTTCATGAGGCTACGCTTAACACTTTGTTACTAGTCTCACTTAATATTTTATGCTTAGTAATGATTTATTTTTTCATATGTTGATAATGCTCGCGATGAGCGAAACCGGTCCTGATCTGTGATAAATAATTTAGAATTAGTAAACATTTTTTTTAAATTCATATATCCAATTCTCTTTTACACGAGGAATACGAACCGTGCGAAAAAATCCGTGTAAAAAAGAACAATAGTGGTGTATAATGCATTTCCACCAAGAATTGACCATAAACACCTTAAAAGTAAATACATCTTTTTATTTTCTCAATATTTTGTTTTCTATTATTTTTCAAGAAATTAGAAGGTTTTCAGTGTGACGTTATATAAACGGGAAGACAAAAAAAATGTGACGGAATGTGAATCCCTTTCAAAAAAATGCTAAAATCGTGTGACGTCATTAATATACGTATATTTACGATTTACATCAACCGTGTCATGCCAAATATTTTTAAACATTGCATGCAAGTATCATTAGTTAAAATAATTATAAAATAATTTTGTACTGAACCTCAATGTTCACTTAAACGTGAAATCATTAAATTGGTCCTATTTTGAGATAGACATGATAAAATAGTTATAATAGAATATTGAAAACATTATCAAAAAGTTCAATCAATATCTTCAACTCAAGCGTACTATGATTTTTTATTTTTTTGTGATTCCGCGTAACTCTTTTCATGTAAGTTAACTAATTGTAACTGTAGATGAAAATAATTAACAATATTTTTCGGATTAAATCATGGTCACTCGAAAATAGCCTATTGACATCATCAAAATTCTGATCGAATTAAAAAAAGCTTCTCGTCAATCATCATAACGTCACTGCATTTTCGCTGTAAGCTTATTGCATTGATCCTTGTTGGAACTTAATAATGGTCTCGATAAGTTTCCTTGTGAAATTGTCGAAGTCAAACTTAGCATACGACTTGAACGCAACCTTCGAAAGTTTAATGCGATTGCTTTTCAGAACTTTAAGCTTAGCTCGTCGAATGTGATTGCATTCGACATGTAGATATTTAAGTTTCGTACATATTCAATATTATTATAATGAGGTCGGAAGTGGGGAACAAGGGTTCGTTTTTAAGCATTGCTTTGTTTTTGATTGTAAAAAATAAATATAACAAATTTAATAATGTCTAATCCATTTAATAAACATACCGCAGTGGTCAAATTGAAATTTTATTCGTTAACACTGCGTTTTTATTTTTGATGATGCTTTTTTAATAAACGAAACACGTGTCACATTTTTTAACACAACAAATGCTTACACCAGTGGTTTCCAACCTTTATGTTACTGCGCCTCCCTTTGAAGAAAAAATATCTTCGCGCCTCCCCATTCTTTATTTTATATAGTAATAAAGACACGTTTTAAAGGGCAAATAAATATTTTGAACTGTTCGCGCCTCCCTTTGCAATAATCCACGCCTCCCAGATTGGAAATCGCTAGCTTACACGACAAATTAAAATGTTAGAGGTGTTAAACACTTTAATTTGTGTTAGCTTAGAGTCACATATTCATAATTTTTACTATACATTTTTTGTAAATTCTTTTTATTGCCAATTGTTTATTACACCTTTTTATTTCAATTTGTTGTGTATAAATAACACTGTTAAATTCTATTACTTATCAGTTGATAATGCTCGCCATGAGCGAAACCGGTCCTGATCTTGGTAAATAAAAGTGGAAATAAGTACAAAGGAATATTGTTTATTTTGTATAAATTAACGTCTACAACGTTACCGCTGAAAATCGAAAATACTTTTATATGTGTTGTGTATAATATAATACAATACATATCATTATAATTGGGACCCTTTTGCACTTTGAAGATTTCGCAAATAAATATTCAAATTTTCTTATTTATAGTAATTTAATCGAGCATTATTGTTGAAGACCGGGCTAATTAATATTTATTATGTTCGCTTTGGCAATCGTACAAATTGAATGGTTACGCCTAATCTATCAAGTTTATAGTCGTCAACTCAGGGGTGAATCGGTCTGAGATGATTTTAATAACCAGAATTTGGTTCTGAAAAGCTCAACAAAACTATTTAATTAAGAGCCCATTCGCTCATATTAACGCTGGTTCGCTATAAACTTGCCATTTGGTACCATTGACATAGGAACTAAAATATACCGTAATAAAGCTGCTCTATTATATCGAGAATAGGGATTGCGATACCGGACGAATATATTAATACCGGTATAACAAACTGGACTCTCTTTTTACACGGTGCTACACAGGGCATTCAATCTCGGACCCATTTTGTGATCCCTGGATTTCGGGATTGACAAATTCATTTTTTGGACATGCGATTTTGAAATTCTGGAATTTTTCAAAGAAATTTTAGTCGATTTCAAAAGCCCAGGAATATGCGAAATTCACAAGATGAAACGACGCGAGATTTTTTTATCTCTTCCAAGATTTGCAATTTTAAAAATCCAGGAACTAATTCTTGGAATACCCAAAATAAAAAGGGGATCTTTTTTAGCTCTCGTGCAACTTTCTTAATCCCGAAATCCCGGGATAAGTACTGTCATAATCCCGGGATTTTAGGATTGGGGGCCCTAAACTGCTACATCCCTTGCATGTAAATCCGAAAATTTGGAAGGAAATCTTACACACCTTCTTGGTATATCAAGTTATGGAAGCGATCAACGTCTTTGGCTTCCTTGACAGATCTCACGGGTTCGAGTCCCAATGCGAATAGATTTTTAAAAATCGATTTTCTGTTCGAAGGCATACGTGTTTGTGATGTCTAAATTCCTCCTACTCTTATCCTTAAATTGCGAGATGTAGCGAGAGCGAATAGTAAACCACCAGTCCTATCCTAGCCTTATCCTTCTATCCTTCTCTTTGAAAATGAGAAGATAAACGACTTAGCAACACACACTTGTCGTAGGAAAAACTTATGTTAAGATATCTCCATTAGTAGGCCATACGCTCCAAATTGAGAGCGAATATGGGTTTAAATAACTTCCTTTGCATGGTTTTTTACGTGTTATTGCGAGGAACGTATCCATCGTGTAAAAAGAGAGTTCAGTGTAAACCAAAAACAGTTACTTGTGATATAATGTTAGCAATCAACTGAAAGAGACTATCAAAGCTATACTGCTAGATACGCCTGTCAAAAAAATTTAGTGCAATGAATGTTGTTTGTACAAACGTATTTATAACAGTGAGATAACAAATATAATATAAGCTGATCGTCTTACTTATATCGTGAGACAGAATATTATGCCTTTCATAAAAAACGTTCACGAAAAAACTAAATATATGTCATTTAATGTTCATATTGTTTATTTGTTTTAGGTAAGATGCGCTTATAGATTTGGAGCAGTTGATAGTCGCTAAGGTAAGTGTTATCAAAAATAACATTTTCCATCTCAAATAGATTGGGAAGCTTGCGATATGCCCAACGGGCTCAATTTATATACGGTATTTATGAACACGTTAAATCAGTACTTCACACGCAGGGCGTTCATTGGGTTTTCTAAAAAAACAATTGTCTCATCAAATAAATTATAGTTATCGGTAAGAAAACAATCCAGAATATAGAGAACTGTATTATTCGTCCTAGGTAATCGCTCAAAGTTTCATTGCCTTAGAAAAAATAACGGAAACAAATATTTATAAAAGCTGGTAAACTTTAGTCTCTCAATGTTTTCATGGTGGGCTTTAACATGATAATCGGAGATGTATCAGTTCTGACTTCATTCAGATAAAACTTAAGATCTTTAAACTTAGTGATACATTTATTTATTTTATAAACACGATACATTTATTTACTAAACATCAGTTCAAGTTCATCCGTGCACTTGCACACCTGAAGATGCCGAAAGGCGAAACCTAGGTCGTTAGTGACAAAAGTTGTGCGAATGTATTATACATAATTTGAACCATCCAAATCTATGATATTTGCTTTAAATTTTTTATCTTATTCTTATATGAATTTATATTCTAACTTGCGGTACCAAAAGGCTCACTTGATCTGCTACCCAAATTAAGTATTTTTCATCTCGTCAAGATTCTGCTTGTGTGTGCTTCACCCAAGTAAAGAGGATGAAAATTTACCTAATTTATTGAGCAAAATCCAGTTGGCTTGATAAAGAGCATTCAAAGATTTTCTGCATATATATATATATAATATTATTAACTACAAAGAATTTGATCACTTTATTATTTCACTAGATGTGCTACAAACTGTGACACGGCATTCGTCTTTGAAAAGTATTTTTAAGTTTACTATCGCAAGTTTATTTTTAAATAGTAAAAAAGAACATTGATTCTAATTCTTAGCTAATAAATGAAACCAACCCCAGAGCGCTTAATCGAGTAGAGCTATAGTCTTAACAGCGTTCACCACTCTGATAAATAATTATACAATTATTGATACACACTTAATATATAAGAGACCTAGTTAATTTAAATATTAACTAGTTTCTCAGACAATGCTCCTTAAAATTTAATATGTTTTAAAACAACTGGTATTATGCTGAAATGCTCGTAAAATCAGGGGTTCGATTCGATAAATTATTGTAATGAATCGTTGTTAAATTTTGACGTGAAGTGGGTAGGTGATGGATGAAATTGACTGAGAGAGATGGAAGCGTAGACCTTTGGCCATTATTAGCATCGATTTCTAAACGCTAATGGGAATAATTAAAAATGCTAATGACGTAACGGCCTTCTTCTGCAATTTAGATTAAAATAAAACCATTTTGGAAATTGCTTGGATTATTAATATTAAAAAGTTACAAGTGTTTTAATCGTATCTCATTAATTTCGCCGTACAAAATAATGAATTATAATGTCATGCTTTCAAAGCTTTCATTCCATACAAAATAGTTATTTTAATTTTATCATTATACGCTCTTAATGATTCAGGCTCCATCGCGATAAACGTTTGAATATACATATTGACTGTGGAAAAGAAAAAAGACGTAACCTACACATAACAAATTTTACAGGAGACACAAAAAACGTTATTTGATGATTTTGGGCCAAAGGCAAATTATGAAATATACACAACCTTTAAGTGCACGGAAGACTGATAAACTTGTTTTTAATTAACTTTATCTGATATTAATTTTATATTGAAAAAAAACAAACTTTTTTATGTCTTTTTTCTTGATCGCAATTTTTACAGGTCTTTCTTTTTAAACCTTTAAATATAAATTTAGATACTAATTCAGCATCTTTTTAAAAGAATGTGTATCAAGTGTGTTGATGTGTTGTCATAGATTTTATGTTTCGTCTATAATTAATGAACTATTTTAGAACGAGCATCATGAAAATGACTATTTTTGGTTGACTTCTTTGTGTACTATATGTGTATGTATGCGCATGTTTGTGTACATGTATGGATATAGTATATGGGAAAGCATATAGAATGTGATTTGCAAATGAATGCATGTGGAGTCCCCGTGAACTGGCTTCACTAAAGACGTCTTCCCTTAGTAGCGATCACGCCCTTCCGTCAGCAACGATGTTAAGAGAATACATATTTTCAAAACATTAGCGATAAAAGAGACTCGAAGAACTTTGATACTAATTCGCCCTAGTACTTAAAGTTCCATAAATTTGATATCAAAAAAAAATAATGGAAAAAAAGCATAATCGATATGGTATTTTGACGTTATTTAAAATTAATTGTTTAGCAAATCACTTGAGGTTCAAGATTCAATCAAGATCAAAAATATTATTAGTTCTATTTAAGTTAGAATCTAGATTAAATGCAGGAAAGTACCGCGTTTGAAAGGCTCTTCTCTCTATAGACTCTGTAGGTAATTATAAATATAATAATAATAATTAATAATAATAATTAATTTATAGATAATAAATGCAACTTTTTAGGCTGTTTACAAAATCTTATTACTTAACGTAGAAGGTCTACGTATTATTTAAACACTTGTCACTATTTTCCATTACTTCTTTATAACGTAGGATTGATAATTATATTTTTTCCGGATTGACTAAAGCAGTAATGATATAATCAAAACAACAAAGATTGACATATCTGACCAAGAACAAATTTTATCCGAAGGGCGTGTAAATGTAGCTAATTCTCGTAAGGCGAAGGCTGCTGTCGTACTAAAGGATTATTGTAAGTTATTTATATAACTGAAGCCCTACTACCAACATTACACACCGAAGAGTTACAATGACTAGTGACCTTATATGCCATTATTATTCATTTATTATCAAGGGGATATTTTCTCATTGAACTCGATAATTGTAAAACCAACATTTAGTCTGTGTCTCATCAGGATTTTTACTTGTTTAGTTTTATGCAACGCAATGGTCAACTTCGTTGGCTTCGGTAACGGATCTCACGGGCTCGAGTTTTGTTCCGAACATGTATGTGTATTATGTCTAAAAATTCTCTCCCAAACTTCCAATCCTAAAATAACGGGGCGTAGCGAGAACGATTAGTTTTCCAGTATTCCTATTTTAGCCGTCTACTTATATCCCCAGTCATCTGAGCAACTGAGTAACAAACAGTTCTCGTAGAAAAAATCTGAAATCTCAAAAGTCAAAACCAAAATGCCTAAATGAAGAATAACTGGAACAAACTGAGAAAAAAAACAATTCAAGGCGTTGAAAAAATATAGGAGAAAAACGAGTCGACATAGCAAAAAAAATAATCTTAGAAAAGTATGCAAGAATGTCTATCAAAATTTAAGTGCCAAACTACAAATAGGCAACTTAGTATGTATTAAGCAATAAAGAATAAATTTATATATTCTTTAATAAAATAAAAGTTAAATAAATAATTAAGTTAATTGAAAATAAAACATTTTTTGATATTATTTGAAGATTTCCCGCATTATCGTTGTTTTATTACGGTCCCTTTGAAAACATAGAATCGGGGATTTACTGTATTGACAGCGAACACCTTAAAAGTAAAATAAATCATTTGTGTCAGCGGGCGGCTTTCTTTATCCTTAATTGTTCATAAAATCTAAAATAACAAAATCGTCTGCAAAACTTTAGCATAATTACCACTCGCTAATGCAACCCCTAATTACAACATCGCTCTGTTCAATGATAGGTGTAGAGTTTTCCACTACAATCAATTACAATATACACATTGAAAGTATGGTATCTTGTTTTTCTGGCCTTGTTACTCCTTATTGTTCTTGGCTTACACAGTCATTAATTTGTGCTGAGTAATCACCAAGGTTGGTCGAATCTATTAGTGTAGTATTAAATTATTATACTGCTGTATCACGTAGTAATTAAAAAAATAATAAAGCCTTCACATTTAAGTCGTGTATACATAGTTACTGTATTTTCACATTAAAAACATATTTTACTAGCGTAGCACACACCCTTCGACTATTTTATATTCCAATAAAAACAATATAATATATTTCAAATACAACTTTATAACAAGCATAAATTCTATGATAAATTTGACCTTATTTTCTATAGTTTTATAAATTTCCGGCACGGGTGTTTGAATTGTGCTGTTTATTGTTATGGTTATAGAAAATTCAGACATTTAATCAAGAAGAATCATAAATATTTTATAAATAACATATTTTCGAAATCCACCTTCTCCATCTTATAAAATATTATTAAAAATCCATATCCGCTCAATATGGAGTCCAATAAAGCATATTGTCTTAAAGAATGTTGAGATACCTTCATCAGTGAAGGTATCTCAACATTAGTTTTTCTACTAGAACTGATTTGTTACTCAGTTGCTCAAACTCTCTTTTTAGCTAATCGCTTTTGCTACACCCAATTATTTTAGAATTGGAAGAGAATATTTAGACAACACAATCGTCCATGCCTTCGAACAGAAATAGATAAATCTATATTTATAAAACAATACCGAATTAAATTTCTTCTTTCTAAAAAATACGCTAGACCCTATGACACGAATATGTTTTCACGAATTTCCTGTGACGTAAGTCCGTTTTAAACGAGTTTAAAATATTGATGTTTAAAAAATGTTAAATACGTTTTGACTAGCTCATCTTTGTTGAAAGCACGTTCATCAATTTTTTTCATACCATAAATATTCAGCCCAATTTCTTTCAAACAAGGATGCACGAGAAGAATTTTGTTCACATATATTTTTAAACTAGCAATGCAGAAGTTATATTACATACATATTTTATATGCGTTTTCATCACTTTAGTCGCTATTAATATTTGAGTAGCCAATCCGCAAGTGATGATATGTGTGAATTTATAAAGTAACGGTAACCACTGAATATTTCCACGCCAAGAAAGCTTACAATAGTAACGGCCTCTAATTTTCTACGATGCGCCCTGTTCAGCGATTGAAGCTTTTATTTTGCTCGACCTGATAGTCGCCGACAGTGGCGGATCATATTGAAAACAATGTGGAAGTTAAAGATACTGTTTGTTTTACGTCAATTACTATTTTTTATTGTGTAGATTTTCCACTCTATAATATCAGTAATTGGTAACCCTTTTTTTATTAATGCAAGCACCTAGAATGCATTGCTTATGACAATGGTACTATATTTTAATTTTTATGAAGTTTGGAAGCAAGAAGCTTAGGCAAAATAACGCACTTTTTTAATCAAAATGCATTAGAATACAATACTTATTGTGAGTTATACACTTGACATTCAGATCATCAGTTAATTATACATGAATTATTTTAGGGGTCTTAATTAATCCCTTAGTTAATGACCACTATTCGATTCTAAAACACACAAATTGTTTGGCCTGGAATTCAAGTTCCCGGCTAGACGTTTGTTTGTATTTTTTTCGACTTCAAACTCCTTTTCAGTAGGAAAATTATTTTTTTAAACCTTTTTTTATTAACGATCCTTTTGCAAAGATGAGACAAACCAATATAAAAGTTAAGAAATCCACCATCACAAGCACTGTGTGCGATATTTACAAAACAGTAAATCCCCTTGTGTATACCGTCTTAGGCCTTTACATCTAACAACTGCGCCCCTGTCAGTCACCATGACCGATTTATCGGCGCGTGATCTTGGGTCAGCCGGTTGGTAATCTGTCCACCCGGCGCCCCCTTAAACAGCGCCCAACCCTAGCCAGCCCTGCCTTCGATCGCCAGGGCCGCACCGCCCTAATGGCCAATAATGCAAAACCGTGAAGATTGGATATTGAATGGGTCGGCAATTTCCTTTGGACCCTTTCCTTGTTTTCATTCTTTTGGGAAATTTATTCACGTACTCCCAAGACGTGGAATGAAAAGTTCCTCTCTAAGACAATAGGCACATGGAAATTCCGGGAGCTCGAAGTTCAGGCGGGCCATATCGGTAGGCTAATTTTATGTTAATAACTTTGAAAACTATGCTCGAGTAATAGAGTTTCATATTGTGTTGAATTAGGCACGTTGAATTCGCCAAAATTTTACTACGGTTACTTTTAACGAGTAATACAGAAAGTCTTATTACACATTCGGCTCGGCTACGCATGACTTATCTCTTTCTATTATTAACTTTTCGCTGTGAGATATTCCCGAGCAATAATTTAAGACATTTAATATTTAGAGTTAAAGAAATACTTCGTGTAAAAATGTGATACATTATCTTGTTCTACGGTTTTTATCTTTTTTGGTAAAACATACTAATCGTGTTTTTATGGAATAGAACAAATTTATCCATAAATAAACTTTACAATTTGTTTGATTACGTGTGTTGATTTTTTTTTTTGAGAGTTTTAATAAAACCTGATCATTTTAAAATGCTTAGTGATCATAATGTTACGTCCGCTCCCAATGTGGAGTATACACATAGTCTCCTAATATAGTTTATTTCAATATCAATATAAGTTTTTCTACGAAAACTGTTACTTAATTGCTCGATATCTCGTTTTTTTATGATAGTCGGAATATAAAAATGTAGTTAGTGTTAAGCTTATTACTTTATACGTCTTATTGTTAAAATCATTTGGTTATTTTAGACATCACAAACATCCACGTCTTTGAACAAAAATAAAAAAAAATCGTTAAAAAATCAACATAAACTGTCTGTACTAGGATTCGTATTTGTGAGTACCGCAATCGAAACCAACGACATTGATTACTAGACTACGACTTCTTTTTAGAAGTTGCGAATAAATTTATAAAAGTTAATTTAAAATTTAAAAAATCCTAGTTGTGTTACCATGTGACACATGTTTCACTGAATCGAGAACAATCTTCAGACTAATTGAATTCTTATTCTATACTTGTACTATATTATATTAAAAATGAGAAATTAAGATTGGGTTTTTAAACGATAATGGTGTAAGGTAAGGGCACCATCTACCGCCACATTAGTAGCTTGATTTAAGAAATTTGTGTGTATTTCTTATATTTCTTAACGAAAACATAAACTTCTTGTTTAATTCTATACTGTTATTTATCGCCTATTTAAGTATAAAGCAATAGTGAGGATGAGCTTTATATATAATTAATTAACTAAAGTTTTTTCATTGAAGAATTGTTCCCTATTACCGCCACCCAATTATTTTTTTTATCCAATTACCGCCAAAGCAGGAACCAACTACCGCCATATGAATTTAAAGCCATTTTAAACATGTTTAAAGATAATGTTTGTTCGAATTAAATTCATTTTATTTATGTACTTATGTTTAAATGTTTCCTATTATACCTAGGTATGTACTTAAATTATTTATACAAAAAAAACACATTCCTAATACAAAAAAAAAATCAAAATCACATTCTTGTAAATAAAAAATTGCACCTTCATTGGCATTCACATAAATAATAGGTACTTACATAAATAAGTACATACTATGATGAAATTAGGCAAGTAGGTTAAGTATTACTTCTTTTTTAAAGATACCACTTCTGGGACGGAATAAAAGCCCCTAATATTAGTCAACGTTGGCGTAGAAATTTTTACAATATCTGCAACAGGGTAATTTAAAATATCGTCGATCGCAGGCCACTTCCAGTTTGACCCTGCCATTGTCATGGTCTTAACTTGCACTTCATTATCGGTTGTATTGCTACCTAGAACAAGACCGGGAAACAATTCGCCTTCATAGGTCACAACAACGTAATCGCCAGTATCAAATGATGCCATAATTTCTTTGTGTATTTTAGCCACTTTTGCAGAATTCTGTTGTTTTGCTGCCTTTTCATCGAATCTTAATTTTCTTTTCAGCCGTCTCTCAGCTATATCCTTTTCTTTCATGTCTTTGTCCAATTTTTGATTTCGAAGATGTGCAAGGAATTCTTTTGAAGTTGCTACAACAGGAGTGACCTTCTTCAAATTTATTAACTTTTTAGACTGTGGCGCAGCTTCTGGCTAATACAGTGCATTCTTAAACGGCGTTGGGTACATTGTATCATTTGAATTTTCCTGGTGAGGTACTGGATTAGGTGTAAGCTGCTTCTGTGGGGTTGCCAGTTTTTTCATTTTTTTGTCATCAGCTATTAAGACTGTACCATCATTTAAAACGTTCAGGTCAATAACGTCACCTTCTTTGAACCGAAAACTTTCGTCCAGATTGGTTACATCGTTGGTCATACGAGAAAGCGGATCCTTATTGATGCTTATTTTGTGCCACAATTCAAATAAACTTTTGTGCTGAAGATCACCGTCCCAATCCGAAGAAGAACTTTGAAATTCTGTTAATAAGGAAGGCGCTATTTTGCTTTCTAAAATATCGAAGAATGTCTCGTCTAAAATAAAAATTAAATATTTAAGTATTTATTATAAGTAATCAAATATCAAACTACTTAATGTAAGTCGTGGGTGCTTATATACCGGCAGTAGGTCCTAATTTTTTGAAACCAATTCTTGATGTTTCTCTCTGTTAATTTTGATCGGGCCGAAGTAAGGTTCTGTGAAACTCTTTGCACCAATTCCGGATGTCTTTTTAAAAAACAGCTAAACCATTTCTTTCCAGGTCTTCCACCAGTAAATGGATTTTCTCTGCTTAGAGTTTTGGTGAGTTCTGCGACAGAGTCCTGTAACTGAGGCTTCATTATTGGAAATCCTGACTTAGCTCATTCCCTATACTTACCACTAATCTTATCACGCAATGTGGTACGTGGCATACTATATTTTTTACTTATTGCCAGTACGGAACTCCCACAGAGTATAAACATTTTTTTGTGCCAACCATATTTCATAAATTTTTAATATCTGAAAATTAAGGTAAAATAATGACCCAATTACCGATTATGGTTCCTTTTACCGCCAATTAAATTAAAGCTGTATTTTATCAATTACATTATTACGGCATTGGTATTTTTGAAACAAATTATGCTTATTTAATCATTTTCTTTATAAATTATATGAAAAATATTGCAATATTTAAGTTTATCAAGCTTAAATTTGCATTTTTGTATGTGTTTATGTGGAGCCTATCACCGCCATGGCCAATGCCCTATTACCGCCACTATATTTTTGCTGATGCTTTTACGGGATGAGCAATGTACAGTAGAAGTGGCGGTGATTGGACCAACACAAATATAACTTGTGTTGTTCACTTTAATATTTGAAAAATGTATTAAATACTTATAATTTACATTCAAAAATTCAATGTTTTCAAACTCTATTACCGCCAGGGGTGGCGGTATTTGGTTCCCATATAATAATTAATGGGTCCAATCACCGCCACGCAATATTTTCTATTTTTATCACTTAAAAAATATTAATTAAAGATTTAAACTTACTTTAGAGTGTTCCGAATATGTTATTTATTACAAACTAAACGTAACTTTCATACATATTCAATTAATTTTGTTTTTAATCGAAAAATAAAATTTAACCATTTCTTAACAAAGTGCTTAACGAAAAGCCAAATCACAACTTTACCGCCGAGCCCTTGCAGAAGACTGAGATTTTCGATAGAATAAATACAGTTAGCTACAAAACAACAAATGACACGTGATCACTATGCATTCGTATTTACCGTTCAATATATTTTTTTGAGAAAATTTTAACGGTTTTCTTGTTATTTCGAGAACATTCTTACAGTGGCGGTAGTTGGTGTAGTGGCGGCGATGGGTGCTCTTACCTTAAGGTTAAATATGTTAACTTTGTTATTTCACTTATTGAGATTAGTGTAATAGTAATGTTATCAAATTTAATTTGATACCAAAACTGAATTTCAACTAAACTACCGCCGAACCCACCGATAAATGTTACTAGTTGTTACCTAGGAATACTTTTTAGTGTTCACAACAATAAATATTATAAATATATTATTTTTTCCCCAAAAAGTTATTTTCAATCTAAATAAAAAAAATGTTTCCTAGATTTGTAGTTCGGATCGTAATTAATGAAATGCTGAGTAACCTTTATTAAGTAAATCCAAAACAACGTTATGAAAATTGATTAATTTGACCTAAATAAATTGCAACGTTTGCAATATTCTTTTTGTTATCTTTACACCTTTGTTCATAAAAAAATACTCAATACAGTTTATGTATCCAATAGACAAAAGTTCCCTTTGAGTTTTTTTTATCATATCTAATCGATGCTTATCGCAAGAATTTATTAATTTCTTGAAATACATACAAAATTAGGCCAATTAATTACATCCAAATCTAGGGTTTCTGCGTCGAAACAACCTCAGGGAAAAATCCCGGGAATCATAAAATTTTGCCAGTCGGTTACCGGACCATTTGAATTAAATAACCAGATTTGATCATTTTTAAATAAAATTTGTATAACGTAGTTTTTCTTCATTTAATTCAAATGTATAATTTAAGAATCTTTATATGTACCTTGAGAACCTTTGTACATTTCGGATGGCAACTTTCAAAATCTACCATTTATTCAAGACCATAAAATATGACCACTGCACCTATGTGCGACTGGTGGTAGTTTGCAATAACCATAAAATTACAGACCCAATGTATTGTTTTTTTCAGCAAATGGTTTCATCGGTAAAATCAAACGAATCCCTCGAATGGTGTGTAATAACAAGCAATATAAATGTTTACAGTACAATTTTGTCTTCTTTCGTAATATTTAACTTAAAAAATAAGTTTTTACAAGCACGAGTTTTCAGTTACTGCCAGTGTCTCTTGCATTCTTTAATAAAATACTACATTACTCTCAGTCATATCTCGGGACGCGAGAATTTTCCGTGAAATGACAATTTGATGTCTCGTGTCCCGGGACATGAAAAAAAAACCAATACTTCAGAATCCCTACACCCAACCCGTAAATATTGTCATTATTTTCCGCATGTCTAATGATTTCAAACCGAACACGCAAAGATTAATTTTCACGTAATGTTTAATAGTAGAAATAAACTCGGGTCTCTTTGTAGCAATTCACTTCAGTATCATCCCTTTAGTAATGCCGTCGCCATTTTAAGGCTCGCCACCTCATGAAACTGATCGTGTTCAAGATAAGGAATGCCTTCCTTTGTTCTTACCACCCTGCAATAAAGGTATGCCTTGAAATGATTCACGATACCACGTTGGTTCGTCTTTATGATTTCATTATTATACTACGT
This sequence comes from Himalopsyche anomala, assembly GCA_031772345.1. NCBI lineage: Eukaryota > Metazoa > Arthropoda > Insecta > Trichoptera > Rhyacophilidae > Himalopsyche > Himalopsyche anomala. The sequence continues at coordinate 12,661,533 of CM062839.1, forward strand.
ACACTTTTCAGCTTTTGTTGTCCGGACATGAAAAGATTGCCTTACCGTCATTATTGTTCATTGTTTTATCTTACTGATGAAGGAAATAATCTTTCACAATTAAAATCATCGCTTTGTATTAATTATTGTAAATTACAACAATAATTTCCCAATGTTTTTAGTTTGATCAGTAATTCTAAACTGGTTTGTTGTATAATTTTGTATAGTTTTTTTTTTATATTTCTCGGTCATCTTTGCGATTAATTCAAGTTCATTTCTTTGCGTCAACGTATCCAAAAATATCTGCAATTAAAATGGTTAAATATATATTTGACTTAAACACTTCCCCTACGGTGTTTAAAAATACCTACGACATGTTGCTGGCCTTTAAAAAACCATGTGAAAAAACATGTAAACACCCAGGACGTATATTAAAAAAAAAACAATGTTTTTTACTTGGTTCTTAAAGGGCTAGCAATATATCGGAAGTATTTTTTAGCACCGTAGGGAAGTGTTTCGGGAATGAATACACTCGTCCGGTATTGCATTACCTACTTACATTTGACATGTGAGCTAAAACTGTACAGTTTAATACTTATACTAATTGGAATAATCCGATATGAAAAATCAGTTTCATTTAACACTGTACGCTCGGTTTTATTTTGCAAGCAAACGTTCGTAGCCCTCGTATATCGTTGAATAGACCTAATGTTAATAAAACTATTACGGCCTTATAACTACCCCCTTCTTAAAGTACAGTTAAAATATAACGTACCATTAAGGGCTTTTTTATTAGCTTGACAACACTGGAGTGTGAAATCGTAATAAGCAAACGTATTCGTAAAAAAATGATGCTTTATAAACTGTACGCTCGAATGCATAAAAAAAGCGCTTAGTTGTCGTTTGCAACTCACGAAAGGTGCGTGCGTCAAATAATACATTATATAACATAAAAAAAATAAAATTTAACCCGCTGGTTTGAACAAGTTTATCAAATTAATAAAATACGTGTTTTTATTCACAGCCAGTCAAATAACATATTATTTTTTTATTGCCATCCCAAATATCTGAAACTAAGAAGCAGAATGCGAAATACAAAAGTAAAATTTTCAGAAAAGTTATTGTAAATATTTTAACTGAAACTATTCATTTAGGTACTATTATTTTTATTTTTATATAGTGTGAAATTGAAGTGGGAGAATGTTATAATTCCGACATGCTTAATATGATTTTACTCGATGTTATGATTGTCAAATTGCAACATATCAATTTATTGTATTCTGCTTCTACACATTAGGACTTGATGCAAATATATATATATATATATATATTTAAAGTAGAGAATTTTTTCGAAATATAGATATTAGTCTCATTAGAAATTGGCACTAAAACATTTTTTTTAAACTATGGATCTGACGCATTCAGCTTCTCAGCTGTTTCATATCTCTGTCAGTCGATTCAAATAAATATTATCCAAATAATGGTTACTACGCCACAAGGAAAAAGGAGACTGAAAGGTTTCCTTATGACTTAATATAATACATGAAGAAAAGATATACTTGATTATTCCGTGAGGACATCAACCATATTTTATTGCCAAAATTGTAAAGAGCAGTTAGTGGGGAGAAAACATTTTTAGGGCAACATCAGGGCGTTTTACTGTAGTATTTTGATAATCAGTTCAAAATATTATCGTTTATTTAATATAAATTATCTTGTAGAATGTAGAGTCTACAATTTATCGTTTATAGGTCAGATAGAAATGAGTATTTAAAATAGATTTATAGAGCACATTCTATCATTTAATAATAAAAAAAAAAATCGATCCGTATAACATGAATTCTCATTCAGCACCCGAGTGTTTACATGTTGCAACACATTACCGCAATTAAATGCCCCGAAGCCGTTTAATATATACAGATTACGGGAATAAATGAATGACTCAAACAATATTGATGCTTTTCAAAATTCAAAAAACCATTATTAGCTAATTAAAAGCTAATTTTATTATTACAAATTGAAGTAATTCGTTTGTAATTTTGAAGAAATGTAAACTTATGATATCACCTAAAGCAAATTACATTTTAATCAAACAATATAAGTGAGAATAAGTATATAAAATAAAAATAACTTTGATTATTCCACGTATTGTGTATCAAAATGTGACACGTGTTTCGCCTCTTTCAGAGGCATCCTCAGACAACTACTTTCGCAAATGTTTGCTTAAGTACGAATGATTTTAATTTTACTATTCTGATATATTATAATAAAGATCAAAATAAAATGGAAGGGGATGATAGAAAAACAAACAAACGATAATGGTAATACAAATGACATTTACATTAAGAAATGATTATCTAATGAGTTGGATCAATTAGGACGGGTTAAACCGATAGAAAATATATTACTATTTTGATATATTATAACAGAAATCAAATAAAAATGGGTGGCAAGGGGGGGGAAACAAACAAACGATAAAGGTAATACAAAATGACATTTACATTAAGAAATGATGAACTTCCACAAAGTTACCGCCGAATCCATCGAAAGTAATGAGAATAAGTATGTTGATATACTTTCTTTTCATATTCATCATATTCTAGTAATTGTCAAGTAGAGTTATTAAAAAATCTGCATAGTTCTGGCGTAATTCTTTGACTAATTATTTTCCTATTTTTTTAAACTTTATTATTCTAATCGTTCCCCTTCTGTTGGTCTTTCTGTTTATTACAGCATCAGTATCATATTTCAATCATTTGCCGAAGTGGCGAATAACTCGGTCCAATTGATATTGATTCATCTCAATAATAGCGCTCATTTCTAACGGGGTTTTTATCACCTTTTTTGAATTCCGAAAAAGTAAAAAACCACTTTATTTTTTTATATTTTCGGCAGTATTTTGTAGAAATGCGAAATACAACTTTTTGCCCAAATTTAAATGTTTTATTTTATAAATTTAGAGCTTTAAATTGGGATGTCATGTAACAGCGAAACAAAAAACTTAAAAGTATTACAGTGAAGATAATAAAATAAACAATGTTAAATCGCACAATTAAATCATGGATGAAATAGTGATGGATACGGAAAGTGATTTTTTCCTTAAAAGAAACCGTAATGTTTTTGAATTGGTAAATGTTTTGTTGGGAATTCAAAGAACCAATCGTGATTATCTCTGCAGACGTAAAAAAAGGATCTCTTTAGTAGAAATGATTGGAAAATCCATAGAATGTTTTATTTGTTTTTCTCAAACTTTTTCTCATCCCATACATACCGTTTGGCATATATATTTTACATGTATTTTCCACATGCCAGTGGGTCTTCTCCGCGCAACTACCTCTTAAAGACGGCTTAAGATATTCAAATAACTCGAACGAACAGAAAGTTACACATTGTCTTATTTAATATCTTACTCAATACAGAATATTAAGGAATTATTTCAAGTCTGCGGCACAATAAAAAGAAATACTGCGTGTGTTAGCTTTTACTCCTATTATGTTTATTATTCTTTGTCTCGTAGCAGCTTTTTGGCAGACGTCGGCTTCGCGGCGCCACTCACGCGAAAGCTCACTTTATTCTTACATTTTCTTAATTGTGCGCTGTATATAATGCACGTAGAAAAAAGCTTTGCTGCGAATTCGTCACCATAATGAATCACGGTGATTTTTTTTTATACCTTGACATGTTATTATTCTTTTGAAAACGAATATTATTTCACATTACGTGTTTTTATTTATTTTCTTACTTAGAGCCTTTTTTATTTCTGTATTAATTTTATATAAAATATGAAACAGAACTGTATAGTTACGCATATAAAAATGTCGCTATTTCATTAAAACTCGTTAAAAAATATTGTGCTACTAGAAATTATTATTCGTTTTTACGATCATTACAATCTTTTATAGAAGCAATTATAGTTTTCTATCAAAACATTAAACCAAAGAAATTTTTACCATCGATTTCAATGGGTCTTAAAATGTGATTGAATGAATAAAATTATTCTGTAAATCTATTTAAGTTAAAATATGAACATGATTAAAAAAAAATGCAGTCATAAATAATGAAAAGAACTATATCTCTCACTCTAAAAATGACTATTTATGACTTACAATATTTTGCTGTGGATACTAACCATACTTTTAACCAGGGCTGTGGAGTCGTGAACAATAACCGCGAATCCGCTATTTACAAATGGTTGTACTAAATAGCACTGCTAATAACAAAACAAACTTATAGGCCTCTGGCCTCTGTTTTAACCAAAGTTAACACTTATAAAATTTATGTCTCTCAACCAATAATTGATTTGACTTATAAGTTTTCGATACAACTAAGCACGTCAGAATAAGTCCGTGACAGTACGAGGCCATACTTGACAACAAAAATGCTTCGTTGCATAGTGTATTCATTTATGATATACGATACTAAGGTTGCGTATATAACTCGTCCTTCAAATGCAATTCGATGCATTTGAATTTTTTTTTATCGATGGAGTGATATGATCACACCATTAGGATTTATGATTAAAATTATAATAATATAGTACTGAGTAGAAGAGCAAGGCCGGTCTTGGTTATCTTATTAAATATTGGAAATATTTTGAAGAAATGCTTTATATAATATAATACATTATATAAAGATATAATAATACATTTTCATGAACAATATTGATTGTTAATCAACAGTCATTGGTGGAAACCGTTTCAAACAATTCTACCATATAAAATCTACATAATAAATCCACATAAATCTACATCAACTCATTGCCTAGAGAACTGGACATTTTTAGTGACAGTATTTGTGAACTGTTTTTTAAGTTTTTTTTTTTTTTTTTTTTTTATTAACATTGCAAAAGGTTGACAAATTACAAATTCAAAACTCTTACAATGGAGAAAAAAAATAATACAATTTAATATTAAAATCAGTAGAAAAAAATGGCAAAGAAGTCACTGAGTAAGCTCCGACGAACTCTACTTTAATACATAAAAATAGTATTCGTCGGAACTCACCACGTCTACGTGAATATGTCGACATCCGAAGCATATTGTTGAACACCGTTAAGCTCCCCAGTAGCATCCCATGGCAGCTGGTTCTACACCTTGGAGAACAACATTCATGTCCACGTAATTTCAAAATAAATTATTAGGGTAAAATATCAAGGTATTTCAGTTCTACAGAACTAGTTCTGACGATGGCGTAAGCCGAAATAGCTATCAACCTTTAACTTTTTAAAAACTGTAGAACTGAAATACCTTGATATTTTACCCTAATAAAATGGAGTTCTACCAAGATCCCACATATTTTGTCTCAATTATGACACTCCACAGATTTCGTCACTAAATTTAACACTTTACTTTACAAGTTTTACTTTTTTATTTCATAATTTTGTATGTTGATTTTAATGTATTGTGTAGTATGATGTATAAAGTTAATTTATTTTTTCTCATTATATTAGTGCATAGCGAATTGGCGTCAGCTGTAATGTCATGTACTGTACTTATAATTTTTAAACATTAAATAATATTATAATTTAATTAATTTTTGTATAATACATGATTTTTGAGTGCTTAATTTTTATGGGTAGTAGAAACAGTTGAAGCAATCGTAATTTCAAAATAAATTGTTTACTTTTTTCATTTTTGATTAAATTTTTCAAAAAAAAAACTTTGCAATAATTAAAATTAAATTTAAACAAAGTTTTCATTCAATACAATTAATACTATATCTAAAAGTACTCCGAATAATGACTTACTGAATTTTAAAAAGGTATAAAATTCCAGTAGAAGTAATATTTAACTATTGTTCAACTTATTTTAAAACTTTTAATGATTTTAGTTAAAGAAATAACATTATTAACCAAGCTGGTCATAACAGCGAATAAAAATATATTTCAGCTGTAAAGTTTATTTGCCAACGCTTAAAAAATAATTAAAAGTTACCCGCCTAGCGTAATAAAATCTCTGGCCTATGAAAATTTGTCACAATTTTCGAATCGTGACCGCTTCAAAGATTTTTTCAGTGTCCACTTGCGGGAACATTGTGGTTTGATACGCGTCGGGGCTAAAAAGGTTCTAGTTTCTTCGACCTTTCGAGTGTATCTATCAGGATGGGTTTTTATTATCCGTTCATTGTTGCTTGACAAAAGCTGTGATGTGATTGAATTAATTTTTATTATACCCCCAAGGAATGTTCCCTCTAAGATGAGAGGTTAACTGCGCGGAAAATTTTAAGACTGCGCGTACCAATTCAACAAAAGCGCGGCCTAATTTGCCGCCTGTGTGGTCGAGTGGTCAACGTCGTTGGCTACCGCTACGGAGGTCACGGGTTCGAATCCCAGTACGGGCAGTTTTATAAATTGATTTTTCAATCGATTTATGAATTTCTGTTCAAAGGCATGGATTTATGTGATGTCTTGAATTCCCCCCTCCCACCCATCCTATAATATGAACGGGGCGTATGGAGAGCGATTAGATAACCACTAGTCTTGTCCTAGCCCTTTCCTTCTATTCCTACTCTCTTTGGAAAAAGAGAGGTTGAGCAACTGAGTAACAAGCAGTTCTCGTAGAAACACTTCTGTTGAGATAAACTTCATTAGGGGTCCATATGCTCCATATTGGGAGCGGACATGGTAAAAAAAAATGACATATTTGGTATAAAACATGTTTATTGGATTTGCATTGTGTAAAATCGTTTAAAAAGGGTAATGATGAAGACCTTATAAGTAAAATACTCAAAATATTATTCGTAATATGTATTTTAATTTAGAAAAATAATACTTTTTATCGCTACTTGATTAGAAACGGGGGCTGTTATGAGGGACTGGACATAAATCGGTTTCTTCGCTAGAAAAGTCTAACACGTTAAATGTGTTGGGATCTTATGAAGCCTTTTGTTTGTCTTGACTTGTCTAGTTATTAGAAAATCTGTTACCCGCTTCCATGTTTCTTCCGTTTATTGAATGCCACAAAATTGCTCTTGGTTGAGATCTGGTCAGCGTGGCCTATTGGGCCCGTGTGAGGGCGGGCCATAGTAAACAGCTCTGCTCGTTCGGCATTCATCTCAGGGCATTCCCACATAAATTGAGAAAATGTGCGGTCAATTTTATCATGTTTCGATCTCGCACTCGATAAATTTGCAACATCATATGGGGAACGGGATATTCTTGATTCCTCTTTAAATTCAACGCGGAGTAAATTAAACTCTTTCGCCACGGCGGATTCTCAGTATACGGATACACAGGATACTTAACATCACCTAAAATAAATGACTGAGCAAGTCACATTCTCTTTTTTCTTTCTATCCTTATCTATTAAGCACAACAGTGCATGGTTAAAAGATAGGTCCCGTGCAGCTCTGTATCGGTCCAATAATATGGGGAATAAATTCTTTTCTTTTTCTTGATCGCATTGCGTTATGGAAGGCGGCCGTGAAAATGCGGCTGCATACACATAACGGGTGGTGGTGGGATACTCAACAAAAGTTTCGATCTCAGATACAAACAATTATTTGATAAAAAAAAAGTAAAATATATTCGCTGCGTTCAGTTGTCAGATATTGTCTTGCAATAAAATAACGCTTCTCGCATAAAACGCGTCAAGTGTGCGGCTGCGGTTGTTCGTTGAAAAGTCTTCGCTTGTTTATATTTTAAATGCTTTATAACGTTTTTCCGCTACTGCGATGTCGCCTCATACTCAATTATTTTCGCCATATAAATCTCTTTAGTATAAACTTCTTCGATACACACGAATTGGAGTGGCGCGCGGTATTTTTTTTAAAATTTAATTTATTTAAAAAATAAACAATGATGTTGCTCGTCCTGAAGGTTAGTAATCAACGTTAGTAATCTGATCTATTCGATTGTGGAGTGACGGCTTAGACCAGTGGTCGGCAACTTTTTGGGAGACTTGGTAAAAAATATTTTTATTGAAAAATAAATTTGGTTAGTGGGTAAAAGTTAAACATATTTTTTTTACAATTTATTCTTTTAAAAAAACATTTTTAGAAAATAATGTACATACATATTTATATATATTACATAACATACTTACATGATTTATACGTGTAAATACAAAACACACTAAAATTAATATTGGTGGATTCCTTAGTATTATTGAATAAGTAATTTGATAAAAAAAACATTACCACAATTTCTTGGCGGGTAACTCATAATGTCGAATTGGGTAATTCAATTACCCGCGGGTAGTAGGTTGCCGACTACTGGCTTAGACTAATCCTTGAACTTATTGTTTATTCAGTTTTTAAATACACATTTATATTGTCGTATGTTTGTAATATTTAACTACCGGGTTAACAAAACATGACATTTAGTGTTTCATCCTTTATACCGCCCTCATAGGGCGACAGCAAACAGCTTTACTCGTTCGGCATTCATCTCAAGGCATTCCCACAGTACATGGTTGGCGTCCTGGTGGTTGGATCCCATAAGTGCAATATGGCCGTTTAACCAACTTGCCAAGCCTAAACAGTTTAACCGTTGAATTTGCTATGGCCGGTTATAAATTGGCAAACCCAGTGTCCAGGTGCAAGTGACTTCACCTCGAGCCTCCAAGTCACGTCTGGGAAAAAATATGTTTGGCGCCCTTTGGTGGATGTAGACCATCTAGTTTTCCAGACTGCTAGAGCCGTCCTGTACGCCAACTCCTATACGGTCAGGATAATCAGGGTAAGGCTGGAGGGAGCTCGTAGGGGATCCCACGAGCCCCTTATTAAATTGTACTTATGCCGGCGAGCCCCTTGTTAATTTAAGAGAAAAAAATATTCTCAGTTTAAATTAGAAATAGCTGCAATTTCTGACTTATACATTTATCTACGACAGCTTCAGTATACAAACTAGTACATTTTCAGCCATTTACATTGATAAGTTTACGGTAAATTGCAGTTATATATTATAAGAGTAACAATCGATTGCTTATTTAAGTATTGCATGTATAATCGCATAGAATTGATTAAAAAATTCACTCTTTCCCCAGAAAACCGAGAATGGGTTTGAAATTTAGCGAGCCCTTGTTCTGGAATGAACGATAAGAGTGATTCTCATGTATCATATATTGATATAATCTTTTTAACTAAAAAAATAAAACACTGTTTTGTCGTAATTCTACATTTATTTAATATGCTCAGGACTGCTCATCACGAGCGTTTTCAAAGCACGGTATTCACTAACCTTATATTTATAATACGAAGTTAGTAAAAATTGAGTAAAGAAACAACGTTCAACGCTTTGAAAAAGAAAAGTCTATGTTAACTCTGTAAGAATGACAAATGATTTTTGTCATATTATTTTCAGTCTCGAGAATATGTCTCTTTATGTGTCGTAAAAAAAGAAAATTATACATTTTTCATACGTAGCCTGTTTCTAACATACTCGACCTTTATCACAATGTTCGCAAGGTTTTGGATAATGTAGGTTTTATATCACAGGTTTTCAAACTTGTCATCATTCCTAATCATTTTTTTACGTGACTGTGTAAAAGGGCTCGGGAAACAAAAGTGGTAGTTATAATACTATAATGTTAGTAAAGCAATCAAAATGTTTTTTTTTTCTACATTAAACGTATGAAAATAATAATGTTAAAAAATCTGTTATAATTTACAATGTTTTTTTGAAATTCGATTGATAACTATGTGTTTGATTCATATACAGCATTAGGAAAATTACACTTTTGTTACAAAATCGATTTCAATTGTTCAAAAATTTACATGTTGGTCTTATTTAAAAAAAATACTACTGACAAAACATGGACACTGCCGTCTTTTTTTCCATAGCCCTCGTAACATCGGCTATATAACATAGTCGTACACCGTAGCCTAGTGGTAAGAGCTTTACCTTAGTGATCAGAAAGGGCCCGGGCTAAAATTGGCAACATATAAAAATATTATATATTATATTTTTGATGGATTCATATTTAATATAAAATTAAATTTGATAACTTTTTATTCCACTTATTGTGTTACAAATTGTGACGCATTTTCAGGCTGACTATCATAAATATATATGATAAATTTATATAGCAATACTGTGAACAAAGATTTTAATTTTCAATTTATAAATAACAAAATGAATATGCTCTCGAATTATTAAAAGGGATTATTTATCGAGTGTTAAAGATAGAAATAAATTCAATGATGAGTTAGTCACTCTTAAGAATATTAAAGCTAAAATTAAAGAAAATGATATCATTGTCACAAAAGCGGATAAAGGAAGTACCACAGTTCTGTTAACGCGTGATCATTACGTTGATAAAATTAATAATTTTCTCGATGGTAACAATATAGTCCAACTTAAAAAAGACCCTACAGTAAAATTTAACAAAGATGTCAAAGATGTCATTAATAGTTGTAATATTACGATCAGCCCTAAAGATATATATTATTTGTCTACACGGAATCCGTTAGCTCCCAAATTTTACGGATTACCGAAACTTCACAAACCTTCAATCCCAATTCGCCCTGTAGTGTCATATATTATTGCCCCAGCCTATACATTATCGAAAAAAGCTAACACCCTCATTCGTAACCATAGTGGATTCAAGCCGACATATAGTGTAAAAAAATCATTAGAATTAGTTGAAAAACTTAAAAATCATATCATTCCTTACAACTCAAAATTAATTTCCTTTGAACGTGGTCAGTTTATTTACTAATGTACCAGTCAACAAATGCAAAAGGATTATCGAAGATAACTTAAATGCACGTAGAGTCAACCCAATAGTAACAAAAGAGTTACTAAATATATTAGATGTTTGCGTTGGCCAGAATTATTTCCAATTTAACAATACAATTTATAAACAAACAGAAAGCCTTGCGATGGGGAACTGTCTATCGCCGTTGTTAGCTGAATTTTATATGAACTATTTAGAAGATAAAATTTTTAGAAACAAAACAGAAGCCAAACCTATAGTCTATTGGTTCCGATATGTAGACGATATTATTTGCTTGTTTAATGGAACGGATAGACAAATAACTAACTTTCATAACTTTATAAATTCATTAGATAAAAATATTAAATTCACGTTAGAAGTCGGAGGCAAGAATATTAACGTTCTTGACCTAAATATTAATATTGAAAACGGTTCTCACGAATTTAAAATATTTCGGAAGCCTACGTTTTCGGATACCGTGATACATAAGGATTCAATGCACCCATTTTCTTATAAACTAGCCGCTTTTCATTCAGAAATTCATAGACTTGTGAGTGTTCCTTTGAATGAAAAGAACTTTAATATCGAATTAAAAATCATCAAACAAATCGCCATCAACAATGGATACGATATGTCTCTTATAGACAATCTTTTATCAAAAAAACAAACTAAACTTGCAGAAAAAATGTTATTTCAAGGTACATTGTCAAAGGACATAGATCATACTAGGTATTGGCGTAGAATCATTTATTTAGGAAATACTAGTCTTAAAATTAAAAAACAACTAGCTGATAGTGTTAGACCAGCCTTTTACTGTAAAAGCTCTTTAGGCAAATTATTAGTTAACAATAAAGATAAAATACATTACATAAATAAATCTGGAATTTATAGATTACAATGCTCTTGTTGTAATAAATTTTATATCGGCAAAACAGAGAGGACTTTAAACATCAGGGTATTAGAACATATGGCAGCCTTTAGACTGAAAAAGGACACGTCTACTTTTGCTAATCACTTAATTTCGGAAGGACACGTGTTCAATCAGGAACAGGGGATAAAAATGTTACACCCAATAAGGACAGTCATAAGCTCTTTTTCCAGGAAATTTTAGAAATTAATAGGGCACAGTTACATAGTCTTCCGATTTTAAACGAGATATTAAACCTTCCTGGCTCTCCACTTCTATACCCTATATAAATAATATCATAAATAATATCATAAAACCTTTGCCGACAAACAAATAAATATAATTCTAAAAACCACTCACTACTCAAATCTTTGGGAATTCCCATGAGCTTACCCTTTTCGCCAGCGATGGCTTTAGACTCAGTGATACATTTATTTAATATATAAACACGAAACATCCATTTACTAAGCGTCAGTTCAAGTTCATCCGTGCGCTTGAACGCCTGAAGATGCCGAAAGGCGAAACCCGGGTCGTTAGTGACAAAATCTGTGGGAGTGTACATAATTTGAATGATTCAAATTTAACAAAATGAAGGTTGAGTTTTTTTCTTTCTCACAAATAGACATGTTAGTTACGATAGTTAATCTGAAAATATTTTTCAAAAAGCGAAACATGTCACCACTTGGTAACAAAATTAGTGGCATAAAAAAAATATCTAGAAATTATTACATGAGCGGTTTCGATCATCGGTAGCATTTTCAACTCAAACAAATGTTTCTTATTTTTATGAAAAGTAAAAATCTCACCGGCTAGAGTCCCAGTACGAACAGCATTTTTCATTCGGCTTATCGATTTCTGTTTGAAAGCATAAGTGTTTGGGATGTATAAAAATTCGCACTCACTCTTCCAATCGGAAAACAAAGGGGTGACACTCAAAAACAAACTCTAACCCTATCATTCTATCCCTACTTTTTAAACAAATAGTGGTTGAGAAACTTTGTAGTAAATAGTTATCTAAAAAATTTTCTGGTGAGATACCTCCATTAGGAAGCCATATGCTCCACATTGGGAGAGGACAATGATTTGAAAAATACATATTATTTACACTATTTTAATTACATACATTAATAGTTCGTCAATATTGACTTCTGCAATACTGTGATTTCAATTTTTGCACCCGGTTTAACATTACACGACGAATTTGAATAAGTATAGCAAATGTTCTTAAACAAAATTACTAAATGATGCAGTCTGTATAAGAATTTATAACACGTTAATTTTCCATTATAATAATCCGTTTTATAATACACCCACAAGTGTACACTTAGATTAAAAGTTTCTCGTCAGTACAGAGTCGTAGCCAGGGAATTGGATTGCCAAGACGATTGCGAAATTTGCATTTTATTTTACGGCAAGGCTCTCCGTCGCCCGATTTCTACAGAGAAAATGAAGATAAATGATTCGCTGCCTCCAGCTTATGAAAATGACATTTTCTCATTAGACATAGCCTCGGGACCTAATAAACTTTTTCAGTTCCCGGCTTCGCGACGGGAAATATCTCGTAAACAATGCGCACGATGTTTCACGGTCTTAAAAAAATATTCTTTATCGTGTTTCGCGCAGTGAAAAACTACTCAGACTGCTACTAACTGGCGTTTTTAATGATGTCTTAATTTTGCCACACTAAATATTAACGCGTCATATAGCGCAGCGGTTAGCGTTGTCGACTTCAGTGCAGGACTTCAGGAGTTCGAGTCCCAGTACTAAAAGCAGTTTTTTTTTATTGATTTTATCGATTTCTGTTCGTAGGCATGGTTATTTGTGATGTCAACTAATTCCCTCCCACCCTTCCAATCCTTCAATAACTGGGCGTAGCGAGAGCAATTAGTTAATCACTAGTCCTGTCCTAGCCTTTCCCTTCTATCCCTATTACTCTCTTCGGAAAAGAGAGGTTGAGCGACAGTTCTTGTAGAAAAAAGTCTGTCCAGATACCTCCATTAAGAGGCCATATGCTCCAAATTAGAAGCGGACATGGATACAAATAATAATAAAGCCATAACCGAGTAGTAACGCTCTAAAAATTTCAGGCCCTGAAATGGAACTTTCAAACATTAATTTTTCAATCGATTTACACATCTGCATTCTTCATTCCGCTACTGGATGTAGAGAGAACGAATAATACATTCTGAATTACCTTATCACACAATGTGTGATAAGGAAATACAGAATGTATTATTATCATGCATATCCGCATCTTATATAAAATACAGTTCAAATATACTCAGTTCCCGTTAAAACATCTGCTATTGAAATACTTAAATACTATACGTATAAGAAGCACATATGATTGAAATTAGAAGTGGATGTGATTAAATTTATAAAATAACATTTTTCTCTATATCCACTCCCAATGTGGAGCATATGACCTCATAGAGTTATCTCAAAAGAAGTTTTTCTACGAGAACTGTTTAGTACTATGATACTCAACCTCTCTTATTTTTAAAAAAATAATAGTTATATAAGTTATAGAGCTAGGGCTGGTGGTTAGCTAATCGCTCTTCGCTACGCTCTGTTTGATTAAGATCGGAAGGGTGGGAATGAATTTTTAGACATCACAAACACACATGTCTTCGAATAAAAATAGATTTAAATAAATTCTGTTCTTTCTGGGTCTTGAACCCGTGAATTTCGTCACGACGTTGACCACTATACCACAGACCTGACATATTTATTAATATTAACATTTAGCTGATTTAAATATTTACATGAATTTTTATCAGTACAGTATTTAAAAAAAAAACACTAACGAATTAATATTATTTTGATCATTAGTGATTTATGTAAAGCTTTGAAAAAGTAATTATATGTATGCAAATTAAGAAACCCCATTATGAATACTGTTAGCGTAATTTATAGAAATACTTTTGAAGAAAAAAATATAATAAAACTTTTTAGAAGGTTTACATGATGGGTTGGGTGAGTGATTAGTAAAAAAAAAACGGTTGTATAAAACCGATAGTTGAGAGGGTATATCCTTGAAGCGGCCGTGAACCTTAATTATCTCAAAATCGATTTATATTGTTGGCATTTCCGCGAAGAAAACGTTCGCGTGAAATAAAAAATAAAGTACTTGGGCATTAAAATAAAACCACTTCGCGAAATGAAATGCCCTAAAATTTGTAAGTCAACATAAAATTAACATACGTAATGTGGAAATTTGCAAGTGTCACGCGGGTGCTAAGCATTTAACGTGGGGGAAACGGAACGGTGCCCCCTTACGGACTATGAATTAACGGTGTTACGAAATTTTAAAGTAATTTCCTTTACAGGTAATTTACCTCCTTTTTGAGTTAGCTTACTATATAGCCACTAGTAATCGAAACTATGCTTTGATTTGAAATAGTTTCTTCTACTACAAGTTGTTTTATTTGACGTCTAAAAACAATGCCAATACTAATGTTTGTTAAAAAAATTTAAAGTGATTCAAGTAGGAATTAATGTGATGTCATTCTTTTTGCTGAGTATTGAACTTATAGATTCTTTTACATGTATAGTCAACCCTTTTTTCACACGGTAGATAAATAACATGAAAAAAATATAGAATACATTAAAAATTGGTTCTCTAAATTAAAAACAAACTTTTATTTGAAAAAATAACAAAATTGTGGTATATAAAATCTCGTAAAAATATAATATTGAAAAATTGATATATGTATATACATATATTTTTTTAATATATTTTTTTTACCATGTCCGCTTCCAATGTAGAGCATATGTACTCCCAATGGAGTTTATCTCGACACAAGTGTTTCTACGAGAACTGGTTGTTACTCAGTTGCTCAACCTTTCTTTTTCTAAATAGAGCAGGAATAGTAGGATAGGGCAGGACTAATGGTTAGCTAATCGCTCTCCATACGCCCCGTTCATAGGATAGGATGGGTGAGAGGGAGGAATTCAAGACACCACATACATCCATGCCTTCGAATTGAAATTCATAAATCGATTGAATAAACAATTTATATGACAGTCCGTACTGAGATTCGAACCCGTGATCTCAGTAAACGAAGCCAACGACGTTGGCCACTCGGCCACATAGGCGGAAATTAATGATATTTACTGGACAAGATGTAAATTGGTTTTATCGTTAAAAAATTCTGCGAGTTTTGTTTGTTATTAACCAAAACATCAGCGATGAAGGGAACTTGAAGAACTTTACGGTAACGCGTCCTAGGAAATAAACCTCCATTCATATATGTATGTAAACAGAATAAAATCGTCCTATACTGTTGAATTTATAAGTAACTGAGGATTATCCTTTTTGTCACGTAGTAGAACATTTCGCCTGTGAAAATTGGAGTATTGGCTTGACCGGTATAGTCGAGAGAGATCAGACGTTTTTATAGATCCAATTTTCAATCGGATGATTGATTCGTATTCAATTGTGTCTCATGGATGGATGTCTGTGATATTTTCATATCTTCTCTCCTACCCGAAAGCGACGAGCCCATCCACTCTCGGACCTTTTTTAATCCTATTTTTTCCCCTTAACTTCTTATAAAAGCTCGCAGAGAACTTGTTCTGTTGAGCGTTTAGATTTAAAATCCAAGTACATATGTACTCCACATTGGCAGTAGAATTACTCACGATTAATTGAAATAATTAAAAAACCTGCTAAAAGTTGTGTTATTATTGTGAGGTTATAGACAGTGGTGTAGTGGTAACTAAATAGGTCCAGGTCGGTCATTGATTTTTCCCTATTTTTTTTTTATGTCCGTCCGAAGTTAAAAAAAACCACAAGTTTTAACATTTAAATCAATAAAAAAAAACTCGCAAATATTTTTTTTAACGCTTAGATCCTAGAAAGAGGGGTGGTATTTATTCACGTTACCTGTGTACATTTACTTTATTTTTTATTTTTGTAAAATCCGTTGGCTAGATCAATTTTGATATAGTGTTTTTAAATTGTAAGAACAGTATTTTGAATATATGTATGTACTTGAAAATTAAGTTACGAGTCAAAAAGGTGGCTCATTTTCAGGTGCCAGGTCGCCGACTTGGCCCCACTACACCACTGGTTATAGAATCAATGATGTGTTATTAAAAAAGGCCGCAAGCTATTAGTTTATAAGATTCACCCGTTTATGTTACTGCTATATTTTTTAATGACGGTATTTTATATGTTACGAAATATAGTTTTTGATATATTAGTCACGTATTGCAATCCGTAATATGTACCTATGGTGTATAACAGGGGCGGGGAACCTTTTAATTTCTAAAAGTCACATTCATTTATCTGATTCAACATACGGCCCCAGTAAAGAAAACGTTGACACCCCTCCTCCCATAAACTAAATATTTTTAATTCACAATAAAAATTAGTCGAAACGCATTTCAAAAAGTCTTTATCTATCTCTCAATGTGTATCATATGGCCTCCTAATGGAGGTATCTCAACATAAGTTTTTCTAAGAGAACTGTTTGTTACTCGGTTGCTCAACCACACTTTTTCAAATAGAGTAGTAGGGATAGAATAATATGGATAACACAGGACTAGTGGTCAACTAATCGCTCTCGCTACGCCCAGTTATTAAAGGTTCGATCATAAACACCCTTGCCTTCGAACAAAAATCGATCGAAAAAATGCTGTTCGTGCAGGGACTCGAACCCGTCAGATCCGGCACGGAAGCCCACAACGCTAACCGTTACGCCATAGTACCCGACAATCCGACCCTACCCTTATATATGATGTCGATTTATCACAATTCCCTCGCAAAAGAAACCGCGAGTTACGTTATGTGATTTGTCGAAATGCCCTGGTAATCATTTTAAAAGTGACATTGGACACACAAATACGTTCGGAGTGAAGAAAACGCGGCGGGAAAAGCGTGCCGGAAAACTTTCTCAGATTTCGGTTCTTTTGCACACACATCCCCCCTCCTCCCGCTGACTTCACTACGTTGATTAATGGCGCAGTGTGCCGTGTGAGTTTTTTTTTTGAGCCAGAAAAGTGGGCCGCCATTAACCCACTTCGGTTAAATGTGCCGCCTTTGCTTGGTTCATCATATACGCCTTGTTTAGAACATATTCTTTGTTTCCCCCCATCACATGCATAAGATTGCGCGATAGTGATTCTTAACCCTTCAGGCACGGGTGTCTTAAGTAGATTTTTAATATCGGATGATTCATAGTCAATAAATAGCAGAATGAACCGCAGGTTAAAAATATATATATATATAAAAACTCATTGCGTATAATAATTATTTTTGAAAAAAACTTTCTGGTGACATTCTGGGAAAATAATTTCGAAACCAGTGTTTTTCAAGTTTTTTTTATTTAAAGTTATAATTCACAGACCGGTGATTAATTGACCGTATCTATATTTATTTATTGTTTCAATTAAAAAAATACAGTACATGGCATTACAGTTGACAACAATGCACCATACACTTGACAAATATAATTAAAATAAAAAAAACAGTGCATAATACATCAATATATAAAAAAATATTATTTTATATTTATTTAAAACATATATATTTGGCGTTACAGTTAATGCCAATGCACCAAATATTTTATAGTTCAAAGATCATACGAGAAAAATTCGATGAGAATTTTAGTATTGTACGTCACTCGAGATAAACTCGAGGTGAATTGGCATCACAAACACCCATGTCTAAGGTTTCAAATTTAAATTGAAAAATCTAAACTTGATATTGACCTTACCGGGGATCGAACCCAGACCCACCTGGTCGGTAGAGCAAGCCCGAACCAACTAGACCACAGCGGGCGTTTTTAGACACTCAAAATAAAAAAAATGAAAACCTAACAGTTCACAGTTAATATTGTTACCGTAAATGTCCACTTCCATAGCAGTCTTAAGTTCCAAGCAGTGCTATAGAAAATCAGCAAATTCTGAGCTGGCCGTTGAATCCCTGCCTTTACTAACAAATTGTATGGCGGTTATACGTAGATCAACTCTAAATTCCAATTTATGAGCTTATTTTTCGTTAAATGTAACATGTATGTTTGAAAGATTTCTCGTATGGATATTCTGTGATTTGTTGGTGTTATTAATTTACAATTTACGATTCATCGGAAGGGCCATATATGCAAATTAAGTAATGATTGTAAGAAATACAGCGAATGGCAAGATATGCGATGTATGGTAAAAACCAATAAAATTTAACTTCCCACTATTAAGTATCACAATTATATAGAATATAAATTATAAATTACATAAATGACGGTAACAAGCGGAATTCATATAATATTATATAAGATTTTGACGCCTATTGTGATATTATGAAATACATGCTGCGTCTTTTATCTTATAATAATGGCAATATACCAAGTAAATGATGATTTAATCAATAACAATATAAAAAAAAATAATGAAGTGAATTGTGCTATCCTAGTTTCACTTACTGATTTTTGATTACTGATATGACTTGAGAAATCTTATGGAAAGATTGAGTGACGAACCAGTGTGCACAAATAAATTTCGAGATTAATATTAATTGATTAAAATCCCAATAATGACGTTGGTTTTTTTAATGAACTATCCAACCACATATTCTGTATTGAAATATTGTAAAAAAAATAATTTAAAAAAAATTATTTGGCATCTTTGTTTGCTTTGGTTCTCAGAGAGGTTGATTAAAAAACCGTAGAAAAGGTGATTTTTTCTTATTTAAAAAATGATTTAATTGAAAAGATATATAATTACAATATATATATGTATTTTTTTCAAAATAACAGTAATAAATGGTTTCATAATGACGTGATATTACTTTGAAAATTATGACGCCGGCCCGTTCATCTGAAAAAAGTACCTGTTTTCAACTCAATAGCATGGCTTTGACTATAGGGGGCTTTGCCACTTCTCTATATTGAAACGTCAAAAACTCAATTCATAGTACCAAATATTTTTTTCACCTTTTTTAAATACCTTGGGCTGGGCATCATCGCTTCATAAAAATAATTCATCATGTGCTTAGAATGTGTCTTATTTCATCATTTTACTATCTTCCAAAACATCATATTATAAATTTAATAAATTCAAACAAAACAAAAAAAAACAGTCAACAGTTTTTTTTTGTATTTAAAACATATAAAAATATATTTTTTTACAAGAAATCAAGTTATTTTAATGAAATCGATGAATTTTTGTTGTAATAAATGGAAATCGAAACATAGCTTGTTTGTGCACGTCATCTGGATTGGAAGGGTTAAATGAAGTAAGAATTAACGCTACAAACTGGCAACATTGAAGTATGATGAAAAAAATATTGTAAATAAAAAGAAATTGAACAATGTTTATATGATTGATTTTACTGACTAATGACGCCTTCTATTCACCACTGGAGTCATGTAACTTTTAATGACAAGCAGTTGTTTTATTGATGATTGATATCAAACTGACTAGTCGACTAGTGTATGGCTAGTCATATTGCCTTTACATATCTCTATTATATTTTTTAAAGTACGCTTGTACATATTTCAAATGAAGTCTCACGCAAATTTTCTCGGGCCATTAATATTCAGAATAAACTCTTTCTTCAGAGTCTTCCGACCTGAAAAGTAATAGCAATGCACCAGCTTCATATATATTGCCATAGGTGCTGGTAGGGCATCCAATTAACCGTCCAAAGCAACAAACCGGTTTTCGGTTTTTTTCAAATAAATAAACCGGTTAACCGATTTAAACCGGATTTTTTTGTCAAAAAACTTATTTTGTTACCTGACAAACCAATATTCCAAATCAAAAACTAAAGTGCTGTTTATCAAATATGAACTAAGAAGATACACAAAAGAGTAAATTAACCTATTTTATTTTTTCAACCATTATGAGCGGATGAAGCATATGGACTGTTAATGAATTTTAACTAAGCAATGGTTTTTCTACGAAAAATTGTTGTTTTCAAATTTAATAGGGATTTGAAAATAGGACTAAAAAAGAGAATCGCCCTTGCTATGCACCGTTATTTTAGGATTGGAATGGGAGGAAGGAATATTTAAATTACAAACACACATGTCTTTGAATGAAAAAATCCTGTTCGTACTGGCACTTGAATCTGTAAGATCCGTCACGGAAGTAAACGATTTTAAACACTGACCACAGACCCGACAAGAATAGTTGTATACAATTCGATTGCGTTTAGGGCAAAATGAGATTTTCAATAAACTTCGGTTACCCGTTAAAATAAACCGGTTTCGGTTAAAACCGGGTTGGAAGCCCTAAGTGGTAGGAAGCAACAAATTAAGAGACACAAAATACTTAGATAGTTGTGTGCACATTAATAAGGGTATTTGGAGAGATTACGGGGTTACCGTCATGCTATTTTTAATGTGTCCGAAGGATCGAAGTTCAGTAAGAAAACTTTCATTAATAGATTTCTTAATCGATTTATTGGGCTGTGTTCAAAAGTGTCAATCAATTTATGGTTTCGCTGTCACCTATCTGATCCTAAGAACGGGACAAACCGAGAGCGGTTAGCTAAAAACCTCACCCTTTTATCCTTACTCTATTCGAAAAAAAAGCTAAGCGACTTAATAACAAGTAGCGCCTGTGAGAACAATTTATTCTCAGACGCTTCCATTGATAGTTAATATATATATATATATTTTTTTTTCAAAGCATGACATGTCAATTTTTTGTCATTTGAATCTTATAATTATTATATGAGCCCTCAAGAGTTGAAGTAAGCCAAGTAGTAAAAGTGTCAAACTTTTCTATTGAACTTTTAAGTACAATTAAGAATTTACTTTGTGTTTTGGTGGATTGTATATTTTTATTTTACGAAGATAAAACTATTGCAACGTGTATAAACTGAGGTTTCTTCACTTTTACGATACTTTAAGATGTGTAGAAGATTATAACGCATCCAACTCATATTTTCATAAAATACCACTTGGCTCACTTCACCTCACGTGGGCTTATATAATATAGCCACAAGCCTTCATTGCTTAACCGTTGGCATTTCTCCCAAACATACTAGGTAGTAACATTCCACAATCTTTTATTATGAACTGTAAAAATTATTCAGAAGTTTTCTAAAATACAATTATATTTGATTACTTTGTTACTCCACGTGTTATGTTACAAAATGTGACGTGTATCGCAAGGTCTACGAATAAACTAAAATTTCTTATTCTTAGAAACACGTGTAACAATTTGTAACACGACAAAGTGTGAAGTAAAAAAAAATATCAAATTTAATTTGACATTAAAAATGAACTTCCGCAAAGCATCCGCTAAATCCATCGAAAATTTAAAAAATCTAATTTGAATCTTATAAATGATTTTTTTTAAGGAAATTTCAATACAGTTGTACTATATTATAATAATTTACAGTTTTTTTGCCAGAACCAAAAGAAGTTTGGACTCAAGTGTTTTCCCACGTGGGACCGACACAAATAATAGCGCAGAGCTAATCTTATATCATCATAAAAAAAAACTGGGCACCATCTATAAGCATAAAGTTGCGAGAACAATATTATTCTCTTCCTTTATTTTCATTTTCGTTTTTATTTATCGACGACAGAGTTCAGTCTGGCGTATCCTTATTACATGGGCGGAATACTAATTCTATTTGTTGGCGAAGACATTGACCCAAGTTTATGATGTGAAGGTCATATCGTTGGGAGTTCAATGTCGAATACCAATATTTCTTGGTTTGTTGCTCATCATTATTATTGTGCTACGGTTTAGCATAGTTCATGCGTGACGGTATAAAGGTAAGAGTTTGTTACTTGATACAATGTAAAGAAGGAAATATGAATTGCTTTATTAATATTAAATTCAGTTGGGTACTTGGTGCACTAGTCAATGTCGTTGGCTTCCGTAACTGATCTCATGGTTTCAAGTCCCAGTGCCTACTCATTTTACAATGTGATGATGTCATGTGTTACGTCACAATGGGTTTCGCACAAAAAGTATCATTAATTGACGGAGAATTATATATATTTTTTCAAAAATCTGTCGGAAAATATGTGAAGAGGTTGAGATAAAAAATTACCAGATCTACTTGTTCCTGAATAGAGAAAAATACGCTTTTCTTATTTATTTTTTTTAAACATTTTTGATGTTAAGGTTATATTTTGATCCTTAATTGCACCCCCATTAAAACAACAAGGTTTGACTTAACAAAATAAATTCTGTTCTTTTGAATTAGTACTCCAATATTATTTCTATATCTCATTTTTCTCAAAACTGAATTTGGGCGTGTTTGATCCAAGCTCATCATATATAACTTTTTTCTTTCAGTTGACTGATGAAAATATTCTCGGTGAAATCCGTTTTTTAAATAAATACTTCGTTTATTATATAGATAAATATTTATGTATGAATATCGGGGGCTGGTTGAAAATCTATGGAGGGCCGAATCCGAACCACGCGCCTTAGTTTTGATAGATTGTAGTTTTTGAGTGAAAAACAATAATCTAACTAAATGATACGTGACAAAATGATAGAAAAAGCTTAAAATGCATCTTCTGCCCAATGCCATTCTTGCAATAGGACAAGTTAATTCTCAGGTACAGATATACATATGTTAATATCCAGTGATTCAGTCAGTTATTCGATGACATTTTCATTTAATTAAGATGTCATTTTTACTGGTGACATCATTACGATTAGGTCACAATGAAAGTATAATTGAAATTCGTTGGAATTGTGTTTTGAATCACCTTTTATGATATCACTTGAATGAATATACAATATCAAATCAGATAATGAAAGGTTTTATTGTAGTTTACTATCTATAATTATTGTCTTCGTTTTTAAATCGCTTTTATTTATTTGTTTTTTTAATCGTTTTCAAGAATTCTAAAATTAAACATTACGTTTATGTTTGATATGAAATCAACAGGAATTTATGGAAATGATTATATGCATTTATTTTGGTCCCGTAGCTGTTAATACTCCTTTCGCTTCAGTTGCATAGTTAATAATGCATTCCAACGGCATGGGTATACGTGTTGTTTCCATATCTCCCACTCAACTCTGTCTGTAACTTCTAATAGTTTCCTACCCCTTTTTAACATTCCCGCAATGAAGAAATAATTTGAACGTTTGATTAGCAACTTCGTGAGTTTGCGTCAATAACTCTGTTGGTAAACATCATATCTAGTTAGAATATAACATTAAAACAAGTTACTACAATTTAATGTTATCTTAAAGATTGTAAGATCTATAATCATTTTTAGGTTATTCGTCAAACCTGCGATGTTATGTCTGATGATGCTTATTAAAGGGGGAAAACACGTGTAACAATTTGTAACACAACCAGTGGAGAAACAAAGATATCAAATTTAATTTTATATTTAAAATAAACATTCGCAAATTTTACGCCGAATCATTTGAAAATATCAGAGAGAAATTAATGCTGTCTTTCATCAACGAATAATTCGAGTGATAGATACTACCGTGTTTTATCATACACGTTTTTCTCTCAAAAAATATAACATTACTCGTATTTCTAATCTTGTGTAATTTTCCATTTAAGTATAAATTGTCAATACAATATTAGACAGGTATTTTTTAAGAATAATGTACTACAAAATTATGTACACGACTTTGTACTTTGAGTTAAATAATTGCGAAATATTAAGGTATGGAGATAACCTTCAAGACTGTCATTGTAGACATAATTGCTGAAAGAATTCCCAGAACATTTCGAATTGTCTTGCTTCATAACTCATTGTCTATTACTCACTCGTTAGACGCGAGACTTTGAGGTATATTTGACTTCTTACAAGATGATTAATTACAAGTGTTTTTTTTTTGCTATAAATCAGTGGAAATCGCTGGAAATTAGTTTCATTGTTTTGTAGAATAAATATCAGTATGTAAAGAAT
The DNA here is from genome assembly GCA_031772345.1 of Himalopsyche anomala. Lineage (NCBI taxonomy): Eukaryota > Metazoa > Arthropoda > Insecta > Trichoptera > Rhyacophilidae > Himalopsyche > Himalopsyche anomala. Next base: position 12,685,931 of record CM062839.1, read on the forward strand.
TAGGTTGCATAAACGTTATTTTGTTTCATTAATTTTCACTAATTATCGTGTCCGTATGAATTATTTCTCAAACGCTTAAATTATAAGGTCAAAAAATATCAGTGTATTTTGGTTCTACATTTTTAGAAATATCTATGTGTATTTGATAACTATAATATTTCGGCTCAGCAACTTTGACAGAACTATGTTTAAAATTAAATAAGCTTAGCTATAAGTATACTGGCTTAAAAGCGATACTCAATACATATTCCCAACAATTATAATATCCAACTCATATTGAAAAATACAGTTTTAAAGTGATAAATTGACTTAATGTTTTTCCAAGTACTGTGATGAATATGGGATATTTGTACAGTCTTCAAAGCAAATCAGCTCAAATTTAAATATTCAATACTCATTTGAACTAATTCAACTTTTATTTCGCTCATGACGAGCATTATCAACTGATAATAATGTTCAGCTCGGCGAGCAATAAATGTGGTTAGTGTAAATGAGTATTTTTTTGTTGAGTATAATGCCTTTCCACCACGTATTGACAGTGAGAATAGTAAAAGTGATCAAATTCAAAAGATTATTTATATTTACATTCGCTTCTTGTAATGGTTTATGTTATGGTGGTGTGATTAATATTTGTTTAGTAATTAAGCATATCATTGGTTTAATCATCTCTCCTGATTTCTAGTTGTACTAGTGCGTTAAGTTAAGGGCCTTCTTCATTACAAAGATGTAAATATGTTGGTTTTTTGATTTAAAATTGTGTTATACGATTCTTTTGTGAAATTGCTTGAAAATTGAAAGACTGTCTTTTTATAATTAAATGGGGATATAACATGCAATAATAATTATATTATGTCTTTGGCTCGAGTTGATATAAACACTACTTGTCTGTTTTATTGATATAGAATTTCACAAACCACAGGACAACTTGTAGACACACGTACTGTAAAGTTTATTAATTTTGTCTTTTCTATTTTTAAGATGTTTTCCGTTTAAAGTTTAAAGTTAAATATTACACCCTCGACATTTAAAAAATAAGACCATTCAATATTTTTGGAAATTGACTATGAATTAACTCATGAAAATTTGATATTGACCTTGCGGGAATTTTGATCCGTCCCACTTAATCGCTGGAATAAAGCTCTCACAATTAAGTCAAACACGTCAATGTATTTCAATTATGCACAGATTTTTTTATTTAGTTGATAGCTGCTTGATATTTCAGATTTTGGTTGGGTTTTTGGCCTCTCATTTTGTTTTTACAAGGCAACTTGTAAATAGACTCCCTACTTCCAATTAATTGTTATTCATAAACATTCGATGAAAACTTAATTTGCAATAGGAATTAATTTTCCGACTCGGGAAACCTTTTTCACGCAGTAACCTTATTTAACTCGCCTCAAAGGGTGTTAAAGGCATTTGAATATTCATAATACTATCTGAAAGAAAAGGAAATCTAGAAACGATTCTCAAGAGGTATTTGCCAATCTATGCAAATGTATTCAGATCTGTTGTTTTATTTTGAGTGTTTCTTTCTCTTCTATCTTTAGCACGAGAATTGTCGTTGTTGGAAAACTAATCGTTTTTTAGGTTTGTTGTTAAATTCTGAATATGTTTAAAAAATAGTGTTTTATTTCAACAAATTGTTTCCTACAATCTGTTATTCAATAAATCTCTATACACGTTCAGTTACGTTTGAAGTAATTTTTGCGTGCAATATGTTCCATGTAAAAGGGCGTTGATGGATGGATATACAATATTTTTTATGATTATGTCGTCTTTATCCTGACATTTTTTTATAAGTACTGCTTGCAAGATGTTTCTTTTTAAATTCTGTCGTCTGAAATTAAATTTCTCTTAAAAAAAACACCTAACTATGATAATTCAAATAAACCTACGAATTAATACCGTGGATGTGCTGCAAGAAGTCAGAAATTATTAATTTGGTCAACACTGAGTTGTAATAACAAAAGTGCTTATTTTTTCATTTTGCATAAATTAATCAAGCCACCGAATACTGTTCATTTACCTACGTTTAAAATTACTATGTTGTATTTCATGCCCATACCTGAATGAAAGACACAATTAATAAGCTTGTCATTCTTATGAAATAAAATTATGATAATAATAAATAAATTCTATGATTGTGATTATATATATATTTATTATTCACTTTTTTATTTCTAGTCTTAATTAAAGATCAAAATTCAATAACTGTATATAATAATAAATTTTAATGACGTAATCTGTGACACATGAATGATAAAATATAGTATTTTTAATGTATTCGGCGGTAACTATTTGAAAATTCATTAAATTCGACAAATTTATTTTTCACGAGTTGTGTTAAAAATTGGGACACATGTTTCAACTATTTCAGAAGCATCTTCAAGACCGTCCGTTTAATTTAATTAAATTAAGTTTATTATCAACTGTTTTGCCATCACGCTTTTGTTAAAACTACGACTTTTACCAAGATAATCCCAATCAACTTAATATAAATTAAACCTTTTCTGCGAAAACGCAGAACTGTTTTATGCAGCTTTAAATTAATATATATAATATATATATATATATATATATTTACCATGTCCGTTCCCAATATGGAGCATATGGGCTCTTAATGGAGTTTATCTCAACAGAAATGTTTCTACGAGAACTGCTTGTTACTCAGTTCCTCAACCTCTCTTTTTCCAAAGAGAGTAGGAATAAAAGAAAAGGGCTATTGGTTAGCTAATCGCTCTCGATACGCCCTGTTCATAGGATGAGATGGGTGGGAGGGGGGAATTCAAGACATCACATACACCCATGCCTTTGAACAGACATTCATAAACCGATTGAAAAATCAATTTATAAAACTGCCCGTACTGGGATTCGGACCCGTGACCTCCGTAGCGGTAGCCAACTATTTAAAATACAATATATTTAAATTCATTTATATTCCACTGATCGTCATTGGATTATCAACATATTTGAACTTGAAGTCCCTACATCCTCCGCCGGTAAATACGTCGCTGTATTCCGGAAATGAAATCCTGTGTTGCCAGCGCAAGATGCTAGATTGCCTTATTATTGCTGTAGACATATCTTGCGTAGTTGAGAGGTCTTTCATGTTTCCTTGCTGTTATTTTTAGCACATCTAATGTATTGATTTAATGAAAGACTTTGAAATTTATTTAGCTCTCGCGTTGACAAAGGTGAAACACAAGCCTTTCGAATTAAAATAACACAACATTACAAATGTTATCTGAAATGTTATTAGAGCATCGATGAAGAGAACACGAATGGTAAAATTATTAAAACACGAAAAATACTATCTTATAAAGTTAAATATATCCATTTCGTGACCTTAATTTTTTAAATTAAATTATTTCACATAAACCACGATCATGCACTATATGTATATCTGAAATAAAGTATAAAAATAAACTCTTCACGTATTGAGAGATAAATTAATTCCTCTGTGATTTTTGGATACCAAATCATCTTTATCTCATGCAAATGCTTAATTGATCAATACTACATAATCCAGAAATCCAGATAAAAGTATGTATTCCACTCCCAGCACGATCAAAATCAAATTTATTTAAGATCTTGAGCGTGGGTCTTAGTGATGTCTTTGTAAACAGTCAAAGAATAAAAAACAAAATTTTTCAAAGCAAACATTAATTTTTTTGAGAAACGCCGTTCTACTGCGTTACATGGGAAAAAAGCATTGATTATAACTGAATCGTTCACCGAATTAGTATTTCGCCAAGTATACCAGCTTGACGATAGAAGCATTTTCGTATATAGAAAATCAAAATACAATTTTTTTCGACTTATTGTAACTACGGTTAAAAAATTGAAATACATTTAGTCCTCAGTAGGCACAGCTTGAAGATGAACATATTATTTCAGTATAAAAATCTAAATGCGAATTTTTCGACTCATCTTTTTTTTGCCAGCATGGGTGCGATATGTGGAGCACATTAGGTGCAGACATGGTTCCACAAAATCAATACAAGGTTATGGTTCACTGGAGGTGATCAAAGCGCACCAAACGCCGGTAACCTTGCAATATACCTACCCTAAAAACGAATCAAAGAGATAACCAAAAGCTTTTAAATAAATTAACCCTAGGAACGCCGGTACCAGTTAATGCTTTGTATTCATTCTTCCATCCCCCATTACACGGCAGTTAAGGCTGTATACTTGATTGAAACTATTTTTTTTGTACGCCGACCTCACCGGCGAATGAACTGGGGCATGTTTGCAAAAAATGATTAATCGATTTGTGTTTGTATTTTCTTTTGAAACGCTTTATAAAAATTGTATTTATTTCACTTTTCTAGATTGTCCGCGTTAGTTTTGGGTCTGTGTGCCCACGTGAACTTGAGCAGTACCTAATTATGTACATGGTATCTGATTGGTACATGTGAAATATAATTTGGGAGTTTACGACAAGGTTCTAATTACAAAAAGACCTGTTTTGCTTAAAACCCTGTTTCGGTAATGCTATAATCATATATATATGTATACTTTTTTCTATATCCGCTCCTTAGTCGGAGCATATGGCCACCACATGATTCCTCCAAGATTCTCCGTCCCCGCCAGTTTTCTTGCTTCCTCCCATGTCATTCCAGCGTCTCGTAGCTCCGCCAAGTACTTCCTATAGATTGTCAGCAGTGGCCTTTCACGAAGGCGGAATCCATCTGGTTGGTAAAAGCAGAATTTAGGCTTTCTTGAAGAATCCGCAGGACATGTCCAAGCTAGGTCCATCGTCGCTTTTTCACTTTGGACGTAATTAACGGTTGCTTAGTACGTTCCCTTACCTCCGTGTTTTTGACAAAGTCAAACCACCGCACTCCCAGTATTCGGCGCAGGCATCTGTTTTCAAAACACAGTATACGGTAGGTCTGTGGTTTTGTAAGGTGCCACGACTCGCAACCGTAAAGCAGCTCTGTCAAAATGCATGCATTAAATACGAGGCACTCGATTTTGACTGAGTACAGAGTATTTATGACCAATACATTTATTACCCCTAAAATCTAATTACAAAAATCATCAAAGAGTAATTAAGCTAAAGTGGTGACTAACGGTTGATAATGCTCGTCATGAGCGAAACCGGTCATGATATTTTAAATGAATGTATAAGTAGTATAAAGAAATGTTGTGTTTTTTTAATAAAATATTGGATGCCACGGAATTACAATATGTGGAAAAAATTTTATACTCCGTCCTTATACTTTTCGATGTAAAATTACCGTATTGTATACTACTGTTTTTTTTTCCATGATTCTTTTTTTGTTATTTATTTGAAATAAACGTTTACTAGCCATTATACTTGATTAGATTTTTAATGAGTCATTTACTGCAATTACATAAATTCATTTTTTTTACCCAAAAAATATCTTTTTTTGTGACTATTATGGCTTATTGACAATGGCATCCAGACAAATGCAGCGACCGTATCTATGTTATATTATATATATGTAAAGATTGCGTGTCAACCGTTGCTAAAAGTTTAAGCAGTTTTGAGTCTCGTGCTCGGTAATCTTTGTGATTAAAATATGATTCGAATGTTAAATAAATGACATCTGGGATTCTGGTTGTCATTGTCACGCAACTGTGAGGGCAGATGTTTTTTTTTTATTAAATTGTCTATATGTTACAGTTAAAGCATACACTTATTCAATGTATCCATTAATCAGATTAGCTGTATATCGTAAATTTTAAAATACAGCACCATTATATCAGTTAACACCCTATTTTAATCAGTTTTCATTGCGGACAACGATGTGAAAAAAGTGTCCACAAAAAGACTGCTTTTTGAGGATTTTGTAATTTGTCTTTAAATTGTTTTTAATTTTGTAATAAATGTAAAATATATTTAATAAATTCGCCGCCTATGTGGTCGAGTGGTCAACGTCGTTGGCTACCGCTACGAAGGTCACGGGTTCAAATCTCAGTACGAGCAGTTTTACAAATTGATTTTTCAATCGATTTGTGAATTTCTGTTCAAAGGCATGGATGTATGTGATGTCCTGAATTCCCCCCTCCCACCCATCCTATCCTATGAACGGGGCGTATCGAGACCGATTAGCTAACCACTCTAGTCCTGTCCTAGCCCTTCTATTCCTACTCTCTTTGGAAAAAGAGAGGTTGAGCAACTGAGTAACAAGCAGTTCTTGTAGAAACACTTCTGTTGAGATAAACTCCATTAGGAGTTCATATGCTCCACATTGGGAGCGGACATGGTAAAAAAAATAAAATAACAATTAATAAAACACATTTTTTTTTTGTATCGAATGCGAGAACGGGTTTTGCTAATCGCATGTATATCAACATCGATCGATACGAATAACAGTTAAAAGTAATATCCAACATTCTACAACAAAACTCCAGAAATTAAAGATTGTCCGATTTTTTATTGAAAATTTTGAAAGCAGTTCTAAAAATATTGAGCCAAATTTTTAGGTATATTCATTGCGGAAAACTGTGTGAAAAAAGTATTCTTAAAAACAGAATTGATTGTATTGAAAACATAAAGTTCCTAGCTCATTGGGCCCTTTATGAAAATCGAGTTTGACATGCCTGTCCCAGACTTTGGCTGTTATTATTACATGGCCCGATAAAAGGCAACGATTATTAGAGCATGCACTTTTACCGTATGACATTTACGAAGATAGTGGATAATGCACGCGGTACTGGAAAAAACTCCAAAGTTCAACTTGCTCGAGTGCTTAGCAGTTATCGGTGTGCATTTAATGCATATGTGCAGGCCGAGGGACAAGTCGGTCAAGCTTTGAAAATTCCAAGAAAAACCATCGGGGAGTTTTTTTATTCAGCTTACTGCATATTGGCAAAATGAAACTTGTGCTTGTTGGTTGGATAAAGGTAAGTAAAAAGTTGCAATCATCCTACTCATCTTTTGAAAACGATGATTGAAGATTAGCTATTAGTTTTTCGATGTTATGAAATATAAATATAATATGTTTGTTAAAATTTTAAGATAGATTCATCACACATAAACTTATCAATTATTTAGTTAATATTAAAAAGTCCACAGTGTTATTACTTTAAATCAAGAACGATTTCGGTCGTCGCGAGCATTTTCACCTGATGAATAAAATAAAATGCTTTTCCACCAAGAATTGGCAGTGAGCACATTAAAAGTAATTACTTAGTTGCTAACAGTGAACACCGATGGCGTCAAAACCACTTAACGATAATGAAATCTTAATGACGTAATTATGTTATAGTTTATGAATGAAATTCATAATTTTATATTGACACGCTAGATGAGTTTATAATCTTTTAAAAATACACATGCAGTTTGCCAGGGAATTTTTTTAGTTTATTTGTTTTAAACTTAAAAACAGTAATATTCGACATGTTATTTTACAAACATTATTTAAAATTAATGTCTATTTAAAATATCTTTAATATAGGAAAATCTTTTTTCCATAAAATTAAATTTATAAAATATATTTTTTTACCACGTTATCTCTTAATGTGAAGGAAATTCCTATTAAATAAACACTAACAAAACTTGATTTTGACGATGTCAAATTACGTCGGCTGCTTGGTCGAATGGTCCAAGTCGTTTGCTTTGGTTATGGGCCCGAATCCCAGTACAGTTTAAAATACTGATTTTTAACCGCTTTATGAAGTTCTGTTTGAAGGCATGGATGTATTTGATGTCTGAAACTCCCCTCTTCCACTTATCTTATTCCCAAAAACGGAGAACGATTGGGTAATTGCTAGTCCTATCCTAGCCGTATCCTTCTATTCATGCTCTCTTTGAAAAACGTAAAGTTGGGCTACTGAGTAACGAAAATTTCTCGTAGAAACATTTATGTTAAGAAAAACTCCATTAGGAATCCTTATGTTCCACAATGGGAGCATTACATAGTTAAGAAAATGCTTTTGGCCACAGACCCATACATAATCTATGTTCGGGGATTTGAACCAGCGGTCTCTCAGCAAAATACAACGAACTCTCAAAAACGTTGTATACTCAGCTACAGAAACGAAAAAACACTACCGAAATGTAATCAAATAATTTCTCTGATTATTTTTTTCAATTAAGTAAATTGTAATAAAAAAAAACTTTAAATCAAATTTGTCAATGATACACAAAGCTAAAATTACAGCATGACTTCCGATTCAAAATTAAATAAATTGTTGCCAGATGATTGAACTGTCACTTTTTTTTTATCGCGGATGTCCGTTTGCCGTGTTTGTTTACCTTTTATTCATTTTCGTCTTATTTCAATATTACGAAAGAGGAAAAAAAAACAGTCTGGCATTTTTTTTATCAACCAAGAAGCCGTACTTACAAAGCTATGTACTTCCCCTAAAAAAATGTCTATTTATTTTTAAAATTAACCAAGTTTTGTCATTACTTCACAAAATTATAATAAACCATTATTTATTATACCGTATTTTTTTTCTTTCCATTTATAATATCATGTTAAGGTTTCTTTTGAAAGTTTTTTCATCGTGGACTTTTTTTTAATTTTTTTTTTCCATAAACTTTTTTTTCCTTTCTACATCTTGCACTATCACATAAAGTCTGTGTATTTTAATGAAAACTAGTTACTGGTCTCGGATCCGTGGTGAAGTGGTCAACGTCGTTGGCTTCCGTGGCGGACCACGCTGGTTCAATTTACAGTACAAACAACTTTTTTCAATAGATTTCTGTTCGAATGCATGAGTGTCTAAAAAAACTCATTAAAACCCCTCTTCCTTTCAATCCTGAAATAACGGGGCGTAATGAGAGCGACTAGTTAACCACTGTTCCTGCTCTAGCTATAGCTCACAGAGAAAACTTAATAGGTTACGGTTTTTATTTTCTTCTTTATAACCATCTTAATAAACTTATAGTCATCATCGTTTCTTTTGAAATGCTTAGTTATCAATATAAAATAATATTTAATAAATTTGTTACTCCACCTGATGTGTTATAAATTGTAAACTATGCTCCCTTTAAAACAAGAGGTTAACTGCGCGGAATATTCAAACGCCGCGCGGGTCAATCCAACAAATGCGCGGCATAATTTATCATACAAGAAAGTGTTTTTATTTGCATAATAAATAATATTATCATTTGATAATTTAATCAAATAAAAAATAATAAATAACAGAACTCGTATTTTTTTATATACATTAAAATTAAGAAAAAAGCAGAATGAAAGAAATAATCTGTCACTAATAAATTTATTAACATATATTATAAATTTATTCGTAAAAATTCTAGCTTTTTACGTTCCTTACAACAAATCCTTATATTATATACTCAATTAAGATCAATTTCTTCTTATAAAAGATACAATTTTAATTCTAGTTGAATTAACTAAATGTTCAATTTATTATTTATTACGGTCAATAAAGGTGATTCCAAGTTACAAAAAAATAAATGAATTTGGAGTGCGTGGGAGCTGTCAAATTGCTGCGCGACCGCACGTATTTCGCTTTTTTGGAAGTATTATCGGACTGAAAGTGCAACACAATAAGTGCAGTAACAAATCAAATTATATATTTTAAAATATTAAAAAATTAAAATATTAAACATGAACTTACAGAAATTTACCGTCGTATCTATCGAAAACCTTACTAAGCAATTTATATCGATTTTTTTTACAGGAGAAGCATTTTAAGCGGTTAATATAACTTTATGAATGATTATAAATTTACTTACAAGTTTATATAGCCTAGAAGGAATTGGCGAATTGATTTTGCATAGCAATATATTATATGTGAGGTGAATGTTGTTTTATCAAATAAATCGCGATACTTCTTAAAATGGTTGATTTGGCCTTTTTACAAAGCACTCTTCATTAGGAGTGAACATGGTTAAAAATATTAGGATTCACCTTTCTTTGCTGAGATTTCGTATTTATACAAACGGAGGCTATAATCAAATACCCACTGCTTAGCTTTCCTTCGATTAACTGGACGGAAATGGGGGAAGAGAAGACGCTTTGTGCTTTTTAAGTAAACGGAAGCTTAATTAACGACCCAAACGATTGGATTTCGACCCTCTTTTAGAGGAAAGCATCGCTTTTGTTCTGTAATCTTCTGTTATTTACTGTATGATTACAATATTGAATTACACGTTGATTAAATCTATTTTAAACCCTTTGCCGTAGAAAATCAACAAATCTATTGTGTGTCATTGAATTATAATACAAAGTTAACAGTTTCAATACGTTTATTTCGAAGACTATTCTGTTAATCTTTCTCGATAAAAATGTTGTTAAAAGTCTGTATTTATTAATTTTCTTCACATTTAACAATACACGATTGCATTCAACTCATGAAATTATGAAAATACAGTAGTATTTATATATAGTTGTAAGTTTTATTCGATATGCAATATCAGAGGACTCCGAACTACAGCCCGTGGTCAAAGACCGGAACGCGAGCACATTTTTTTAAAAAAAAATTACAATATCTTATTTATTGATCTTTCGCCTAACTGTTACGCAGTATACACAGATATGCTATATCTCTCTGTGCTAGCGCATTAAACCTTAGTCGACTTATGTATGTACATAGTAAGAAATAATAATACATTTCTTTTATTAAGAGTTTTTTTCTTATGCTAGCGTGTTCAATTTTACTAGTGCTAATTAAGTACCGAGTACTAAATCGAATAATTTGAACGATTCGAATGCTTAATTTTAGTGAGATTATTCACCAAAGAGCTTAGATGCCACTTGTAAACTACTTGGGTAGAATATGTTAAAGAATTTACTAAATATAGAGTTGTAACTTTCGAGGATATCAAATATGAACCCTGACTACTTTACGGGCTACGCAAAACATTTACTGTGGGCACTCCCAAAATAAATAAATCTCCCATTTACCTTCCCTTGTCCTTATTTCCTGTCCCGCGAAACTCCCGACGCCTGTTTTTGGCGCCGAAATATCGCGCGGTCCAAAATATTAGGCGTCTACGGCGTAGCTCTTTCGTAGCTTCACACTCCCTCGCGTACATTTCACCGCCTTGCGCAGTCGACGCGTTTTGTGGCATGCGTCCACTGTTTACGCCAAATGTATTTTATTTGTGATGTCCACTTGTTATTTCACCAGTTGTTACATTGTTTTCGTTGTTGTGTAAAACATCTTCAAAATTATGTTGTCTGAACACGGAGAAAGGTAGATTTCCTTTTTTTAAGAATAATAATCAATTGTGAGGTACAAAAAGAGACAAATTATTCGTAATCTGACTTCAAATTGATATATAGTTACAGTTAGTTTGAAATTGTTGCATAATCAATAATATGGGTAGAATGAAAGTTGCGAATTTTTAAATTTTATATTTTAAAAATCCACAAAGTAACCACCGAATCCATTTAAAATATCTGAATTGTGTATATATAATTATTTTTTTTATGTTCAATAAAGTTAAAACGTAATTTTACGTGAATATAAAATTTAAAAAATAAAGTATTAAGTCTGAATTCTCACGATCAATTGATAATGCTCGTGATGACAAAAACCGATCCTGATCATATACAGTAAATGTGAAATGAATACAAAAGTTTTTAAATATAATATAATGTCTTTCCATCAGGTATTGACTGTAAAAACTTTAAAAGTGATAAATATAAAAAGTAGGTAAGAAATTAGTGATTTTGTGAAGCTCATATAACATATATTAGCGAGCAAAAATCTAATAAATGTAGATCTAGTGATGGCGTGTTGGTAAAATGGCTATCGAAAATATTGGGAAAATCCAATGGAGTTTTGGTATTGTTGCCATTATTACCATTTATGTTTATATCTGTTATCTTTTCTTCAAAAGGTTCTCAAAAGCCGACACGAGACTTTACTTATACCTTTTGCAGTACCCTCCTGTCCAAATAAATCATAACTTTAGGCTTTATTTCACGACCTGCTTAGGATGGATTCAAGGGTGTGAAATGCGAAATGTGGGAGACCATACTATTTGCAAGTGGTGACTACTGCCATTCTAAGCCGACAAGTGGTGATATTTTGAACTACATGTTTGGAATAGAAGTTTTGACGGAAACATATATAGTGGCGCCCTCACTAAGCAACTTATTATAATATATGTGTTTTTGCTGTTACGGATAAGTTGGCCGACCACAGTTTTCCTCGAAGTATCGTGCCTCAAGTGCGGGACATTTCAATATTGAATGTTTTCTATTGAATAATTTTTGAAGCACTGTATTTGTGGACGTATTGAGATTTCTCTCGCGGTAATCTTAAGTGATTAAAATATGTAAAATATCTGTTGTATAGAAAATTAAATATTACTGTGGTGATCGTGATGCCAAAAGAGCTTTTGAAAACATTTGATATTCCTTGTCAAATTTAATTCATTGCCTTTTTGTCATTTATAATTTTTTACGACTGTATGAGGACAGCAATAAAAATATTCGCAGTTAATTTGTGTTATACCAACCGTCAAAAGCTAATGCAAAAATCATTATGTTCTCTGTGACGATGTTGTAATATATACCGTATAGATCAGGGGTGGCCAAAATTTTGATCTCTACAATCTATCAACCAGTCGATCGCGGTCTACGCTTTGGCCATCCCTGGTATAGACCGCCAAAAATAAGTGTCCTTATGCATTTAAATTTATTTAAGAACAGCCGCCCCTGTTAGTGGTTTAGTTCTGCAGATTTAAATATTTTGGTTAAAACCTTTTTTAGAATAAGTTATAAATATTTAAATTTGACCTAACAATAGTTACTACATTTTAAACGTCAAATAAATTTTTAAATTTCAGATAAAAATCTTGTCCATGTTGTATTTTTTTTTACAATCAATATATTTACAAAAGAGCATTTTTAGCGGTTGTCTAGTAAAAATATAAATACGTTCCATATATACACACAGATATTTTATTTTGTACTACAATTCTCGATCATGACACCTGACATTCTTATGAGTGAAAGATATTAATCATTAATAAAACACGGCGTCTTTCCTAAGTAACACAAAGGTAACAAAGCGAAAAGCCTGTAAACTGAGTTATAATTAACCATACTTCGGCGTGTATATCTAGTCGCAAAGCTTTGGCAAATTTCGGATATTTAGTAACCTGATCACGTCGAACGATTCCATACTCAACTCGCTTTATTCCCGAAAGCATCCGAATGCATCTTGGCTTTGAAATGTGTTACACAATATCGTTATATACGTAATACAGGCGCGGTGTGTGACTATAGGAACGTTTCGATTTACATATCGTTTTTGAATTTCAAATTGCTGGTTAGAATTCTAAATTTGAATGTTTTGACGTAGAGATTCAGTTGTGACTTTTTCGATGAACGCGAAAGATTGTTTTTATGAAACAAATGAATAACAATTCTTATGTGTCATCTCGATGGATTATTTTTAAAAATATTCAAATAAAAATTATATGCGTATTGCTAGCAATGTGAAGAACAATAAAAACTAAGTAATGCACAGTAAACAATTCAACCAAGCATGCTTCGACAGAATGTGTTATATTTACATATACAAATATTATTCGTAATATGTCGACATATCGACTGTGGAAAGGAAAAAGAACGCAACCCACACATATCAAATTTTACAGAAGAAGCAAAAAACGTGTTTTGATGATTTGGGGCCATATGCAAATTATGAGTTATACCAAAGCCCCCTATAGTGAAAGCCATGCTATTGAGTTGAAAACAGGTACTTTTTTCAGATGAGCGGGCCGGCGTCATAATTTTCAAAGTAATATCACATCATTATGAAACCATTGATTATTATTATTTTGAAGCAAATACATATATATATTGTAATTATATATCTTTTCAATTAAATCATTTTTTAAATGAGAAAAAATCACATTTTCTAAGGTTTTTTAATAAAAATCTCTGAGAACAAAAGCAAACAAAGATGCCAAATCATTTTATTTAAATTATTTTTTTTACAATATTTCAATACAGAATATGAGGTTGGATAGTTCATTAAAAAAACCAACGTCATTATTGGGATTTTAATCAATTAATATTAATCTCGAAATTTATTTGTGCACACTGGTTCGTCACTCAATCTTTCCATAAGATTTCTCAAGTCATATCAGTAATCAAAAATCAGTAAGTGAAACTAGGATAGCACAATTCACTTCATTATTTTTTTTATATTGTTATTGATTAAATCATCATTTACTTGGTATATTGCCATTATTATATGATAAAAGACGCAGCATGTATTTCATAATATCACAATAGGCGTCAAAATCTTATATAATATTATATGAATTCCGCTTGTTACCGTCGTTTATGTAATTTATAATTTATATTTTATATAATTGTGATACTTAATAGTGGGAAGTTAAATTTATTGGTTTTTACCACACGTCGCATATCTTGCCATTCGCTATATTTCTTACAATCATTACTTAATTTGCATATATCGCCCTTCCGATGTATCGTAAATTGTAAATTAATAACACCAACGAATAACAGAATATCCATACGAGAAATCTTTCAAACACACATGTTACATTTAACGAAAAATAAGCTCATAAATTGGAATTTAGAGTTGATCTACGTATAACCGCCATACAATTTGTTAGTAAAGGCAGGGATTCAACGGCCAGCTCAGAATTTGCTGATTTTCTACAGCACTGCTTGGAACTTAAGACTGCTATGGTTATACACAACCTTGAAGTGCACGGAGACTTCTAAACTGGTGTTTAATTGACACAATCTAATATTAATTAAAGAAATTGTCTAGGAAAAACCTTTATTTCAGTCTTTATTCTTGGTTTTAATATTTTGCAAGGTCATCTTTTTCAAACTTAAAAGCTTAATTTAGATACTAATTCGGCATTTGCAGTTTGCATACTTTTGATGGAACGTGTATTAAGTTTGATACATTGTGATTATATAAAAAAAACTGTTTTGAAAAAACTGTGGCCTACATTTATTTTTCCTTTCCACAGTCAATATGAAGCAATCGATACTGTTGAAAATTCAAAAAATAGAATACTCACTTGTACTAATTCCAATTTTATTTAATAAGATCAAGACCGGTTCCGCTCATTACGAGCATTATCAACTGATAAGAGAAAACAATGTCACTGTTTTATTTCTACAAAATAAAATAAAATAATGGTGTGTAACAAACAATTGTTATTAAAAGGAATTATCAAAAAAAGGTACAAACTTTGAATAAGAGAAACTAAATTGATTATGTACATATTTTTTTATCTAGATTTTATTGACCTCATTGTCTATTAAAGAGGATTGAATTTTACCATCAGTGAAAACATATTTTCGATCGCAGTAAGATCGATGTTAGCTAATTTACGTAACACTCATCGGGGATTATGTGTCACTGGTCTATGACCTTTTTCCGGATGTTATTGATATTGAGGGGGGGGGGTGGCATTATCCGGTAAATAGGGCGATTTATGTTAATGTTTCTGCGTGGCGTCGAATGGTTTCTGTGTTTTTGGTATTGAGGCACGTTTGATCGGTTTGCGAAAAGCACGAATCTATTATTTACAGGGCGTGTAATTTTAAAGCAAATACTCTCAATAAACCGAGCATTTTTTAACCACCCTCTTGATCAGCTTAGATAATATTATTTACGCCATACGGCACAGACAATCTTTGATTGTTATCAAAATATATTATTCGTGTTTATTTTTTGATTCACCCATATAATATATTTTAATTCGAGGAGCAGTCGGCAATCTAATCTATTTGTATACTGCTGTGTCTGCCTAAAATGGACACTATATATTATATTTATATATATCGAAAGAAAAAGGACATAACCCACAGTTTTTTCAAAACGCTTTTTTATCGCCCGCTGTGGTCTAGTTGGTTAGAGCTTGCTCTACCGATCAGGTGGGTCTGGGTTCGATTCCCGGTAAGTTCAATGTTAAATTGGATTTTTTCAATTTTAATTTGAGATCCAAGACATGAGTGTTTGTGAAGTTAATTCTCCTTGAGTTAATCTCATGTGACATTCAAAAATTCTCATCGAGTATATCTCGTATGATCTTTCAACTTCAAAATATTTGACACATTGGCGTAAGCTGTAATGTCAAATATTTAAAAAAACAGCATTTTTTCTATAATCACAACGTATACAACTTGATACACTTTATATCAAAAGGGTGTAAGCTTAAAATGACGAATAAGCATCTAAATTTAACTTTTAAGTTTTTTTTTAAAAAGGGTTGTGAAAATTGCAACCAGGAAAAAAGACTTAAAAAACGTTATTCTTAAACATTTTTTAAAATTAATATTAGATTAAGTCAACTAAACACCAATTAACAAGTGTCCGTTCACTTCAAGGTTGTGTATATTTCATAATCTGCCTATGGCCCAAAATCATCAAAACATGTTTTTTGTGCTTCCTGTAAAATGTGTTATGTATGGGTTACGTCCTTTATCCTTTCTACATTCGATATATACACAAATGAATCGTACATATCCCACAATTTTTCACCCTTTCTATTTTAAGAAAATAGAAAGGGTAAAAATTAGAGAAATTAACTAAACACTAGTTTTGTTCTAGCCATGTCTTTTTATCCCTACCCTCTTCGAAAAAGAGAGGTTGAAAAGCTGAGTAACAAACAGTTCGCGTAGAAAAAAAACTTCTGTTGTGATTAGTAACCTATATTATGCTTGGGAACAAAAATATATACATATATACATTGTTGGATTATTCGACATAATTGGAAATAGTTTAGTAAAACAGAAATTTTTTCTCATATGCAGTAAAGTATCCGATGTCCCATTTTTACATTTTACAATTTCATTTTGTTTTTCGATACCAGATGGCGGGCCTCGCGCCAGCATTTAATTACTCTTATATGAAGCCGTTCCGGCCAGCTAGTCATTAATTGAAAATCAATGTGTGAAATTGTGTATCTGAAAATGCGAATCCTTAACTACTGACTGAACCATGAGGATCGTTAATGCTGATTACTGTATATAGATTTGAGTTTAAAGGCATTTAATTATTAATTATAAAGAATTCAGTTTGTTTGACGGTTCAAATGAATAGTATTTGCGGCCATAATTCTACTCGTCAGCACTCTATCGGTTAACTGTCTCATTTTTACCTTGCCTTTGATTTAAATATTATATAATATGTAAAGCTCCATTGTAATCACGCAACTCGATATTAAAAGGTACAGTGATCCCTCAATTACGCGAATACAATTAAATTTGTGACAGATTTTTGGAAACTGCACCTCTAAGATTTACAAATGTAGCTCAAAGACTAACTATCAAATATTGTAATAAAAGCCATCTTCAAAGGAAATATAATACAACAATTTTATCAAAAAATCCTTGTAGATAAATTTCCGAAACTAAGACAATTAGGAATGTGCATTATAACTGCATTTGGCATCACATATCACTGCGAGCTATTTTTCTCACTGTTAAAAATCGTAATATCGAATTGTTGAAACAGGTTAACTGTCGACATAAAAAAATATCATTTAATAAAAATAAATGCTGAAAGGGTTTAAAAAAATAAAACAATAATTTTGATTTTGATCTGTGTGTTAATTATTAATATAAAAGTATCATAATATTATTAAGTATCATAGTATTATAAGGCTTAAAATATTTATGTGTGGCCACATTGGTACACATTAGTAAGTTATATTATCAAGTTACCAGCGGATCCATCGTGTTTGCAAACTAATAAAATTCTTTATATTTAAACTATTTTTTTTAATATGTGTGACATTTGACTTATTTTCGTCGTAATTTAAACATCAAGGTGTTCTTAAGTTGTGATCAAATTCGTTTTTCGCTTACATTCGCCGGAGAGCTAATCTGTTATTGTAGCAGGCGTTTTTCTGAATAAATCTGAATTAAACAGCTTCTCCCGAACATAATTTCGTATACTTATTGTTATTTCTGCATGAAGAACGAAAGCTGGCAAGGAAAAAAAAACGAATAAATTTTCTCGTTCCTTTCCTCCGTCGATAAATCACTTTGCTTGTCACCCCTCCACTCTCAACTTGATGATTCCTCCCCCGCCCGTGTTTTTGAAGCCCTCACACCCTTATATAAATCCCCTGGCGTAATGGTTTCATCACTCGGGTAACGTTTCATAAACACACGACGGCCTTTTATCTCGCTTAGAGGTGTCGAAACTTTTTTTTAATTCACTCGCGCTCTGAAAATATATTTCCAAAGAGTGTTCGATTTATAGTATTTTCGATCGGTAAAAGCAAAAAATTGCTTTACATCCAAGATAACTTCAAGACTGTTTGGATCTCTGGTGGTCGAGAATAAAATATAATCACAACAATGATTCACTATAAAAGCTCGAGATTATTGTATTACCGACCAGTGCCACCATCAAAATTTACCACTTTACCCAGCCATACTCAACCTGCGGCCTAGTAAGCCCTAATGAGCGGCCCAGTAAGCTCTTACCAAATCGTGGATTTCAAATTCCTCGGTGAGCTAAAAAAAAGGGAGAAAAAGTATACCAAATCGTGGATTTCAAATTCCTCGGTGAGCTAAAAAAAAGGAGTATACCATAAATATGTTGCGGCCCACGTAGAGAAGCAAATATCGGAATGCGGCCTGGAGGAAAAAAAGGTTGAAGATGGCTGACTTAACCGATGTCGGAAACGAGGTTTATAAAGCTTTCGTCTTAGGACTAGTTTTTCCCTAAACACATCCTTGTATCTTAACTGTTGGAAAAAAATGTTTATTTATTCTATTTGATGGCAGAAACATTTTCTATGAATCAAATATTCAATCCATTTATAGAAAATTCATTGGTATTGTATTACACCGTTTATTTTATTAATACAATAAATGTATTTACAAAACCTCTTTTTCTTTAACTTACTTTCTACGGGGACCTTCTCATCCGCATTGGTTCTTTGTATCAAGGTTCTACTGTATCACCAAAAAATATAATAAAAAATAGTATTTTTACAACCTAAAGAAGATGTTCATATTTTTTTTTTACCGTGGTTTAATGTGGAACATATGGACTCCTAATACATTTTACATAGTTTAAAAAATCAACGACAACTGCTCGTTGATAAGTATTTCAACCTCTTTTTTTCCAAGAGATTTGGGATCGAAGGATGAGGGGAGGTAGAGCAGTATTAATGGTTAGCTAAAATGTTCTCGCTACGCCCAGTTTTTCATCACAGACATCATCATGCCTTCGAAAAGAAATCAATAAATCAAATAAATAAATCAGTTGATGAACGTGTCCGTGCTAGGATTTGAACTCGTGACCTCAGCAATCAAAGTCAACGACGTTGACTACTTACTACACCACGTATCCCGGCATTTAAATTTACTTTTTGATATATATTTTTTTCGCTGAGTATTTGCAATGTATCTTATTCGATACAGCTTTCAAATACGCACAAATCATACATACCATACGCTATAGGCCTCTGATTAAGAATGGTTCTCCATCAAGAAAATGGGTAGTCAGTGTTGCCAGCTGTTTTCCCCATCCACATGTTCCCGAAAAATAGTGCTGAGAAGGGTTTTGTGCCACTAACCAACCGCATACCACTAAGAAATATGAGGCAACGAATTGTTACAAAACATAGTTGTAAAATGTTGAAATATGTTAACTCACAAACCCTTTTCTCTGATATATTTATATTATAGAACATATTATAAAAAACGTTGTCAATTGATGGAATAAAAATCATTTACATGATATAATTTTATTATTGTAAAATCATAGCGAAATATTTAGTTTCACAATAATTATTTCATAATAGCTTTTTTGGTATCACGCAATTGTTCTAACGATGGCGTTATGCCTAAATATGTATTCAATAATAAAATTTTATAAATTTATTATTCCACTTGATGTGATACAAAATGTGACACGTGTTTCGCTTATCGAAATATTGATTATAATTCTTAAGTTATAAATTACAGAATAAAAGTCGTGGTTTGTTATTTTCTACTGGACATACGGAAGAGGTAAGATACAAACTTTGATAGCTGATAATGCTTCTTAAAGTGGCAAAAGAGTGTTATATTTTATAACACAAGTGAAAAACCAAAGTTGTATATTAAAATAAACTTCTATGATACAATGTTACCGCCAAATCCATCGAAAATTCTAGCGATTGTCTCATCTTATCCTTGAAATAATAATTCTTACTTTAATAAAATTTGTTCTTTAATACTGAATGAGATGACCCATTATAGTTTTAGAAAGGCCAGCGCATTAACAGTTGCTTAAAAACGGTTATAGTTTTTTTAGATTTGGAAATTGTATTACGCCAGTGTTAAATATAACAGTAACAAATATAGAAATTCCATAGGTTTCTATTGTTATCGAGTCATTTCCTCTTTATCGATATGGCAACACCTTTTCGATTCCCCCCCTGTGAGTAATCTATTACCCATTTCCCGATTTGGGGAAAACATTCCACTTTAACTGGCAACACTGCCTCAATTCTCAACTGTCAGTGCAGGCTCGTCGTTTATCTCACTTCTTTCCCGCCATCCGGCACCGGGTGGAAACGGAAATAAACATGTCGGCGCTCGCTTATTACTACCACTCGGCCTCTCTTCCTCGTCGTCATCTTTAGAGATTTCTTTTGCTCTGCGATGTGACATTATATGCGTCATATAGTAGAGCCGGTAATGTTTTCCTCATTTATCATCATCGACGAAATTCGACGCGGTTTTGTGCGACTCGTGCCAACTTTTTAACATGTTAGTGTGTTTGCTTTTAAAAAAAAAGATGGAGTATTTTTATCAATAACTTTTATGTACCTGGAATACCTGACGGAACTTACAAATGTATTGAGTATTGTAGCAGCCAACATAACTATATGCTTAAATGGTTTTACGACAAAACGTTAACAGCTTGACGACCGTGGACGCGTATTTGAGTCTTTGATAAACAAAGGTTGCTGGCCGGCGGACGCATATATGCGTATAGGCAAAGTATCTGGAAGCTAAGAAAATTAAATTTTGTAAAGATATCTCAATTTTCTTACAAATTATAGTGAATTTAGTAAACTTACAATTTTTGCAACATTTTATTTCGCCAGACGTGCGGTCATTAAGCTGTTTAAGATACCAAAATGGTGTAGACGAATTGATGCTATGATGATAGAATTAGAGATATTTAATTAAGTACAACAGTGCATGGCTAAAAGATAGGTCCGGATACAGATATCGGGCCAAAAATATGATGAAAACATTAGGATCTTTTCTTGATCATATTGCGTTATAGAAAGCGGTCGTGAAACAGCGGCTGCATACACATAACGAGTGGTGGTGGAAATGATCAACAGCCAACTTGTAATTTTAAATCTTTTATGAAACGTTACGTGCGTACGATTATCTTCATGGCATTTTTCCCAATACCCGTTTTTCTTAAGACCAATAAACCTTCTCGGGAAAATAAAAAGAATCGGTTTTGAGGTTTAGTGACTCTCACCGTGCCAATCTTAAAATAACGAGGAGTAGCGAGAGCGATTAGCGTACCACCAGTCATGTCTCTTAAAACAAGAGATACTGAACAATTATTGGCTTAAAAGGCAATTTACCGAATTGTGTCGCTTAAGTTTTTTTGCCGAGTATGGGTCCATATATAAAGAAGACTCGTGCCATTGTCTGTAGTCATCAAAGATGACGGTAGGTGGTTATTTCCTTATTTGAATTTAAGCCCAAGATGTCTGCTTGCAATTAATAATAGCTGTACAACTTAATTAATCACTACGTTTAATGTCAAATACGATTTTGCTTGGACTTGTTAAAAAAAACAATGGTATTTATTTATTCGTTAAGTGGCGATGATACCTGCATTAAGCATACTAATTCTGAGAAATGAATGTTTAGCATAAATACTTTTTGTTTCGCGAGCAAAAAACCTTTACTCAGTTTTCGTTATAGTCTGGAAACAAATAAGTAAATATTTGCTCACATGCATTATATCTGAAAATTGGCAAAGAAACTTTTGTGTACACATCTTTTGTTGTGTATGCAAGGTATCAAAACAATAAAGTATTATAAGAAGGTATCTCAACCGATTTTTTATTTTTATTTGAACTTATTATTTTTTTGACATCACGAACATCCATGCATTCAAACAGAAATCGATAAATCAACTGAAAACATTTTCGTACTAGGATTCAAGCCAGTAAGATCCGTCACAGAATCCAATGATATTGACGACTGCGCTACGGACCCGACAACATATAATACAATCATACAAATGAAATAAAAGTGTTCACGATCTCTTAAAATTAAATAACTACTAATTTGTAATGAAAATAAGGTTACATTGAAAATAATTTATTTAAGAAAAGTATAAAATAAAAAACAATTCCTAAATATTTATACTATTAACAATAATATTGAATTACTAAAATATTTTTACTACAATATTATAACAATACTTTTATAAAAAGTGTAATTCTCTTCCATCTCGTAGAATTGAACATTTGATAAGAGAAGTGAACCAAGCGTATTTTAGGAAAACATGAGTTGGATGCGAAATGATATTCCAGATGCCTTGAAGCAGTGATTCACAAACCGCGGCCCGCGGGCCGGCATGCGGGCCTTTTTCAATTTTGTGGTGGCCCTTAAATCTTTTTCACGTAAAACATTTATTTAATAAATTTAAGTAAGCTTTTTCTTCAACGAAGGAGAGTAAATCGGTTCATAGAAACAGGCTTACAAATATTATGTTAAATTAAAAAAAAAACTAGTCAAAAGACCAAGAATGCATTATCTTATGAATTGCATATAAATATTTCAAAATGAAACAATTTTTAATAACCAAGTACTCGTAATCCTTTTTTTACATGGCTTATTTATTTTCGAAATAACACGGTCAAAATAATATAATGGAACCTATTACCCATTTATCTAAATTCATTTAATATTTTTTACACGGTTTTAAGCTGTTTTACATGGGACGTACACATGTCCTGTGTAAAAAAGAATTGAGCGTACTTTAAATCATTTTTTCTTTGCGGCCCGAACCCACAATAATTTGTTTTATGCGGCCCGCTAGAAGGTAATGGGTGTGCATCACTGCCTTAAAGTATCGCCAAAGTGATGTAATATTACTAAATATAATCAATAATAGTATTGAAAGTATTATCCTTAAAAATATATATATTTAATCCACAAAAACACTAAGTAACCACGTGATTGTATCTGAAAGTGCAATAGATTTTTTTTACAATTTTGCTACATCTCTTACTTCACTTCTCAAGTGTTTTATTATCAGTTAACACTTTTAACGTGAACGTTAATCTATGAAAGACGGGCTTAAGTTTTTTCAGTGACTATTAATTTTGTTCATAAAACCATAATTGTTCTTATTTAAAATTAAAAGACAAAAAAGATTTCTCAAAAAAACTCTCGCACTGTGGTTTTTTTTTTGACTGAGAATTAATAATTAATTTGGTTGTTTTCTTTCATTGAAAAAATACATTGTTCAGTGTAAGTAATCGAAGTTTCTTGAATATGGGAACGATTATAACTGATTTTCACTCTTGATGCAACCAATGCACGCAATTTGCTGGACGAAGTATTGTAAAATTAGAACAAAATTTCTTCCCAACAATTATTGTATTATCGAAATGCGGTATTAAATGTAGTGCCATTCTCCATACATAATAACACCGTATACTCAGTGCTCACTCACATTTTCTAAATGACTTATTTGCGTGTTTAGCATCAATATTACTAATGCACAGAGTCGTATTAAGATTTACATGCGGATATCCTGTTTTATTTCTTTTTTATCATTTTATTGAACGCATTAACAGCACACCTATTCAATTATATTAGATAATTTCAAAAGCCGTAAATGTTGTGGTTATATCAATGTAGTAACGTTAAAAAGTAATTAGATTCAATTTACATTCAATTGTAATATAACACGGATATGTTACGTGTTATAGAAGTTGGTTCTATAGAAAAATTGGGGCTAGTTTTTTTTGTGATTTATTCAAACTAAAAAAAATCATGACACTAAACCTTTTTTTGTATTGTGTTTCCACTATTTGTACCGTAGGACGACAAAAACTACAAAAAATATGTATTTTTTGTCTATTTTATTATCCACTATTTATTTTATTTAGTATTGCGTAACCATTCCTAGTTAACCGCCTGATGCTTTGAAACATGAATTGAGTGTGTCTTTTGTTATCTATCCGTTTTGTTTCTCTTTCATACAAATTATTTTGTGCTTTCAATTATTTCTCTTCTTGTGACAACTTGGTACATATGGTGTTAGTAGTCTGCTACCACTGATTTCAGCTATAAGTCGCCCGCAGAGGTCAGAAGTTTGGCCACCCACGGTATATATGTAGGTATCATATTTTTTCAAAACGACATATTTGTAATGGAAAACCTTTCATCTCACAACTATATTTTTTTCCGTTAAATATGAATTGTCTTTAGTACTAGATTTAGACAAAATCTGTTTCAGAGTTTTTCTCAAAACCATTGTTTTGTTGCTTCTCCATTGACACCATAAGTTCCTGTGTAATTTGTATACATTTAATAATATATATTGCCAATTTTGTTTTAAAAATATCATAAATGAACTTCTATATTAAACACGTTGTTACTTTTTTCTTTTTACCTGAACGTATTTAATATATTTTTTTCTGATAACTCACTGCTTCTTCCCTATAAACAACATCTTATAGGTAGTAGTTTTTACTACACTTATTTGCGATTATATCCTTACTCTCTGCATCAAAGAGAGAGGTTGAGTTACCGATTAACAACCACTTCACATATAACAGGTTCTATTGATATATTTCACTAAGAAATTATTAGCTCCACATTGAAAAGACACATGATTGTTAACTGTAACTAAGTGTCTACTATTTGGATTCTCGATCATCTATATATGGTTGACAATTAAGAATTATGTAATATATTATAGTAAATTAACAATGTAAAAATATACAAGCTATATTTTCACATTTCTATAATTATGCAATCTCGTAGTATTGGCTGATGATTTGTGTTATCGAATAATAATTTGTTGCCGAAACTATTCGGAAGTTCGGGTGCTTAATTTCGAGCGATTTGCACTCCTGACCGCATGTCGATTGATATAAATCTGTTTTGAAATGCTATTAGGTCGGAATGCATCTGGGTTAAAATGCGTTTTGGGAAACTCGCAAATTGAAATATCAAAGCGCTCCATGTGACGTGGTGAACCACTTTTTCGTATTCATTATAGAATATTAATCATTTTTTTCAGTTATCAGTTTTACCAATTGAGTACAAAAATCCATCATTTAAATATCATTCAATCCGTGACATTCAATTGAATTGACGTAAAACCTTTTGTATATTATAACCGTTGTCGAGTTGTAAAAGTTATTGTGCTTTCGTCTTTCTTATTGGCATCATTAAAGTGTCGTATTTCCAGATGGAAACATGAATAAATTTATTTTTAAATCTATATCCGAAGGCTTAGGTGTCTGCAATTTCTTCACCTTTTCGATCTTTACGACGCGGCGTAGAGCAAGTGATTAACTAATTAAAGATTCCAACTTATATTCAATATTAAATCTTAATTTATTTCTACACTCTTTACCATTAACGAACTGACCTTGTTCGTACAAGTTATTCTTCCTAATTCACATTAGTTATATCCGTTACATATATTATGTTAAGGTAAAATAATCATAAATATTACAGCGATCAAAAGAATCCAATTCTTAAAAATAATATCCACCTTTTTAAATGAGTAAGCACATGTAATTTCAAAGACCTGTACTAATTGTAATTAGTTATGTGATAACTTTACCAATTAATTTAACGTCATTAAAGTCGAATCATTAATAAAATAAATCCAGATCGCCATGAATAGCTTTTAACCATTAAACGCCCGGCGGTCCCGTACAGGACCAGTGATTATGCTATATTTCGCTATCGAATTACGCTGATTTATGATAATAGTATTCAAAATATGAATATTAGCTCACATAAATGATGACTTTTAGATACCGATCCATAATTTTATTTTCAGTTTATGTATATTTTCAATATTTTTGTCGTATTGAGTAATATAAGCATCTGAGTTACAAGGTCGACTTTTGGAATATGCGTTGTGTTAGGCGGACCGTAATAAGTCAGCTTTATCCACACCATACAACATATTTCAATGGGGATACAGATTTTTTTCCATACCTAGAAAATTCTCTATTGTTTTTGTAATTTTATGGTTTAAATTTTTTAAGTTTTGTCTTATTTTTATCGTTTTAATTCCTTAACTTTAATGTATAATAATATAAAAATGTGAAAAATTGTATATAAAGCTTTCGTTAATTATAAAAAATCTTTTATTTTGCTAATGCTTTTTATTTTAATCACATAGGCTCACTGGTTTTAGAGATATGTATAATTATTTTTATAAAAGCTACGGGTCATGCAAATATTTCGCAAAAAGTCCATGGGCGTTTAAAGGTTAAAGTAATGATAATACGTTGTATTCTTATTTTATATAGACATACAGCTTTTTACCAATCGCCAGTTCAAGTTGATGTATAGAAATGCAGAAAAAGCAAAACCTGTCTCGTTAGTTACAAAACGTGTGGAAATGCATACATTTTAATTGATTTTAGACTAATAAGTTTCTTAGTTAATGATATTTTTCATCATTTATATTCTATAGTCTGCCCTTTGTGACAAAATATCTGTTCAAATTGTGAATTGTTAAAAAAATAGCGAATGGGGTTTTCATTGAATGACAGCTGTTTCGATTTGTTGTTCAAAACTCGTAGTTCTGACTCTGTAAACTCTAAATTCATTTTTTTTAAAATTGTGTCTTTTAAAATTTAGTGGAGCTATATTTTTGTATTCGCAAAACATTTTACATAACCTTTCGTCAAAGGATAATAATACTCCATTGAAAAAAGGACTCCTATTCAATCCATCGGAAAAGTGCTCCTTTGTATAATATATCGATGGGCATCTTCCGAAGAAAGGTTAATGGCTGTTTCTCATTACAAATTTTTCTTATATTACTTACCCATTGAACGGAAGAAGACATTTTAATACCTGACTTGTTTCATTAGAATTCTAGTTTTAAAACTGTATTTTTTTCCATAATCGCAAGTTAAACGATCTTGGAATATTATCGTTCTACATGGTTTCGTTTTAAAAGGTTTAAATTCTCAAATATACACAACCATACATTGTTTATTCAATCGATTGATGGATTTGTACATCAAAAGAGCAAATACCTGTAATATGTATACCTTTACATATCATCATTTACATGACACCGAGAAAGCGATAAAACTGTAGTCTATAACCATTTTCTTACCATTAGGGCTTATCGGTTTAAAAAAGCGGTTTTTTAGTTCAATATGCGGCATTCTAAAATTGTTTTTTTTAAATTATTTTGGTAACCCGGTTTCAAATATTAGAATTAATACTTTCGATGGATTCGGCGGTCACTAAAGTTCATTTTAATATAAAATAAAATAACTCTTTCAGAGGCATCCTCAGACACCCACTTTCGCAAATGCTTGCTTAAGTACGAATGAATGAACTTAAGTATGGGCGAAACACGTGTCACAGTTTGTAGCACAATACGTGGAATAATCTCAGTTATTTTATTTTATATTAGAATTAATAATTGTTTTTTTTTATTATGTAATTGAAAACTTTGATATTTTTACACAAATCTGCCACGGTTATAAATAATTCAAAGTATTATATATATTTCTTGAAGTATTATGAACGCTACAAATCTTGTCACAAGCATTGGTCCATTTATACTCGATCGTCGATATAACATGTCACAGGTGACAGCGGTAAACACAAGTTGTCAGCAGATAAGCAAGCACCCGCACTTAACATGTTAAAAGACATATTGACTCGATGCTCTCGATCAATCATATTAATTTTAGCGCTGGTAAATTTCTAGCTCTCCAAGATCAGTCGATGGATAAATTAAGTGTCTGTCTCATCGACTTCATTCGATTGCCGGCTGAATATTGACCTAATCATCTGGGTGTAATTATAATTGACTTAATCATTTAAAACAGCCATCTGATAAAGGTCTAAGTCCTAAGTTGTTTCTTACGATATTATAGTTGAAATAATCATTAACCTAGTAAGCGAAACAACATAGATTTCAATTCAAAGATTAGGAAGAGAAGGAAGAGTTGAGATTACAGAAACTCGTTCCTAGTCGTAATGTTATGGGTGCAATCGGAGTCATAAAACGACGGGCGACTCTTAATCCCTTTCTAATTGAATTAAAATACAAAGAGGTTTATATTTCAATAGACATTTAAGAAAATTGCAAGGAATTTTTACATTTTGCGTTTTCATCAAATCGGAATATGGGTCGGACCATTTGATATTGAAAGAGACGGATTCACAGTTATTTTCACATATTCGCAGTTCACATCCTTGGATACAAAGCAGTTGTTTTTCCTGACCTGAATTTCCAGTTAGATTATTTTTTTTTACGTTAAGTAAAAACTTTTTTTGTTTCATTGAACGATTATTGTATGATTCAATGCTATACTATGATTATATGTGTCTTTTTGTGTCGGCTGTTTAAAAATGTTATATTCGAAAGGTTTACGTTTAAATATATTATTTAATTTAAGATTTCGGCTGAAGTTGCTTGGTGGAATTTAAATATAAATTTTGAATCGTTCAACTTGTCGTTTACTTGTGTGAATGAACAAAATTAAAATGATTAAAATTTAATATATTGCCTAAGTATATTATATAATATAATTTATAGATTGATTGCAGTATAGCTAGTTTGGTAATGTCATTTATATAAAATCATATTTTAATTATCAAATAATACACTTAACACGTAAAGTCACCCAATTCATATCGCCACATGATCTAATTCGTTGATCTATGTAGATATAAAACCAGCGTTATCATATATAGTTTATTATTTACAAGAATATTATTTATCTAGTCAGTTAATCAATACATGTAACATATCAATTATTTTTAACAGATAAAAATACATTTATCTTTTACTATCTGTAATTAATAACTAATATTTTTATATTCCGAATTCAAGTGTTTTTTGAGAAGTTGAAACAAATCGATATACCAAGACACATTTTTATGTGAAAGAAAAACATAAAACATTGGGCCATCGAGCATATTATACAATCAAAGTTTTACGAAATATGAATTTGATAAAATTAAAGTTTATTTGATGGAAATCTTACGGCAAATATATTGATTACACATCGTTAATGTTTTAACCTATAATTGTTCCCTGTCAACTCTTTGAAAATGAAAAATACACAACTGATACTATTTTAAGTTAAACTAATAACTAAGTGTAAAGAACAATTGTTAAAATAATGTATTTATAATGATATGAATTTTAAATGAAGTATTATCTATGTGTAGTTAAAATGTTTAGGGCCTCTTACGAATAAATAATAATAATGTGTAATTTAAAATCAATAAGGTAAAAAAGGCAATGAGAAAAATCGAACTGATTAAAACAAACGAGTTTTACTCGATTCGTTTCAAAGAATATTATAGTATGTACATCCCAATTGACAGCGCAATCCAGACAATCGCAAGAAGTCGATTCAAACGATTTCGTCCTGAGAAAAAGTCGAAACAAAGAATTGGATGTAGGTCAGTGGGTCAAACAGACGCGCATTTCCTTGCAGTTATTACAACACTAGGGGATGAAAATATGCGACTCGAATAAATACCGCAGCAGAATGCGAATAACGATATTATGAATCCTTTGTTTAGGCGACGTTACCCGTGTTGAATGTAATATAAAAAGTTGTGTACGTGTCCGATGGAATATTTAAATTCAAACAACAACACGACAACTTCTTTATATTTGTTGAATATATCTGTACATTTGAAGTAGAATTTCACGTGACTTACAAATAGTTCTGTATTTTTTTCAGTTGCGCTTTATTCAGAAGTGCCAATGTAAGAATGTATTAACTGACACATTAGTATTACATTTGTCGGGTTCGTGGCGCAACAGTCATCATCGTTGGCTTCCGTGACGAATCTTACGGTTTCAGGTCCCAATACGAAAAGCATTTTTCAATCAATTTATCGATTTCTTTTCAAAGGTTTTGGGTGTTTTTGATGTCTAAAAATTCCATCCCATTCTTCCAATCCTAAAATTACGCCGTGTAGCGAAAGCGATTAAGTACCCACTGGACCTGTCATAGGCCTACCCTTCTACCCTTAGAAAAAGGAGTGGTTGAGTTACTCAGTAAGAAACACTTCTTGTGTAAAAAATCTTCTTTTCAGATATCCCTATTATGAAACCATATGATTCACTTAAAAAGCATAATTGATTAAAAATAAATTGCACGAGTCAGTTGGTTATGAAATATCTTTCATACTATTTTTCCTTTTTGGTTGTGAAAAAGAAATATTAAAAATAGTTCTGACGATGACCTGAAGCTGAAATTACTATTGACTGTGTTTACTATCAATGTAGAGCAGTTTTTCTCAAACGGGAGGCCACGGACAATTCTTTTTGGGGTCACAGGCAAATATCCATAAACTCGCAGGTTTTGAAAATCCGGCAGCGATAAAACATTTTGCGAAATCCGTAATTTTGGGAAATCCTGAGTCTTAAAAATTTTGTAATTCTGGGAAGACCTAAAAAAAAGTCTCTCGACTTTTCGTTTTGGGAAATCCCATCCCAAACTATGATGTTAAGGTAAAGCATCTTAATTCCTAATAGATTTTACTATTTTGTTTGATTTATCGATGTTCTATTGTGATGGTATAATAATTTATATTGATTAAAGTTTGAAAGAAAAATGTGAATAATCTATGATAATATTATTAAGGAATATTGAATTATGTTATATTACAGTGTTATTTAATATTTTCATATCCTCGTCACAAAAATAAGTATGCATCTGTTAGCGAATATATTTTATAGTAGGTTGAGCCCCATAAATTGCAGGTGAGGTGTCAAATTAAAATTTTGCTGGTATAAAAATTGTAAAATATGAGAACCACCCCTGTTCGCTTTGCTTTGTTTTCAGCCAGAGATGTGTTGCCATGTCTTCATAACGATGATGAATGAAATTAAAAGTTACCGGCGGTGAAAGGAATAAAGATGTTAAAAATCTGGGCGCATTTTTGATTGCGCCACGCTATGATTGACATTCTTTCCAACCAAAATAAACGAAACGAGTAAAAAGTAATGACACAATCTCGGGCAAATGTAATCTGCCATCAAACACAGCATAAGCAAGCACTTGTCGCCAACAGCTGAAAAGGAAAATGAAAAAATGCGGTACTTATTCAAATTATTCCCACGAGGGTTGCGTTTGTATGTTCTTTTATGATTTTTCGAATGAACAATGTAAAATGTCGTAAATGTTATCAAGGAAAAAACTTTATAATTACTGTTGCGGCTATTGAGTAAACACTATGAGCAAATCGCATGCTTAACATGTTGAGTCCCGGAGCCGTGTTTTCACGTGATTAGCTAGCTAAGCGTTGAGTACCGGGACCGTGCTTTCACGTGGTGTGATATCCTTTCAAAACATAGCCATAATTGTGATATTTAGTAACATTTTTGAAATCATTCGAAAACAGGTATTCAATTATTATTCTGATCAAAAATAGTTACTTATTGTTCATTTTTTATTCTCAAGACCACATAATGGTGCAGTCGCCGAGTCTACAAATCAGGATGCCAAGTAACATCACTAAAAATATTCCAACACTAATAGCAAAGGCAAAAAATAAATAAGCCTTGTAGATATAATGATCATTGGTGAATAGTGTTTATTTATTGATTTGGCATTTACTTGGTAAAACTCCATTATATTAGGGTAAAAATACCAATGTATTTATTTCTACAGTTTTTTTAATATTTTAGAACTAGTTCTGACTATGGCGTAAGCCGAAATAGCTATCAACGCAAAAATATAAAAAACTGTAGAAAAAAATACATTGTTATTTTTACCCTTATATAATGAACAGTGTTTGTTTTTTTTTATATATATCTATGTTCGCTCCCAATGTGGAGCATATTTCCTCCTAATGAAGGTATCTCAACAGAAGTTTTTTTCTACGAGAACTGTTTGTTAGCTCAACCTCACTTTTTTCAAAGTGAGTATTAGAGAAAGAAGCATAAGGCTCAAACAGGACTAGTGGTTGGCTAATCGCTATTGCTACACCCAGTTATTCAAAGATCAGAAAGATGGGAGGAGAAGAAATGATGCGAATTGACATCACAAACACCCATTCTTCGATAACAATTTTCAATTGAATAATTCTCAAATTCACTGTCATCTTATCGGGAATCGAACCCAGACCTGCGTAATCGGTAGAGCAAGCTCTATCCAATTGGGCCACAGCAGGCGACACTTAATACAGTGTTTGTTTTACTTCATATAAATTCCACGTCAGTATTAAGGTTTTTCGATTGAAAGGCAGTGCCTATACTAAAGAATAAAATAAGTGATATTCGTGATGAGCGAAACCGGTCGTGATCTTATTTCAAAAGTGTAAAATGCCGCCAGTGTGGTCGAGTGGTCAAAGTCGTTGGCTACCGCTACGGAGGTCACGGGTTCGAATCCCTGTACAGGCAGTTTTATAAAATTGTTTTTTCAATCGATTTATGAATTTCTGTTCAAAGGCATGGATTTATGTGATGTCTTGAATTCCCACATCCCACCCATCCTATCCTATGAACGGGTCGTACCGAGAGCGATTAGCTAACCACTAGTCCTGTCCTAGCCCTTTCCTTCTATTCCTACTTCCTTTGGAAAAAGAGAGGTTGAGCAACTGAGTAACAAGCAGTTCTCGTAGAAACACTTCTGTTGAGATATACTCCTTTAGGAGTCCATATGATTCACATTGGGAACGGAATTGGTAAAAAAAAAAAGTTTACTAAATGGTGCATTTTTTAAAAAATAAATATCATGTATTTTTCTCATGTGGTACTGTGCAACCGTATTCAATGTATTTTTTTTTATCTCTGAATATTTTTGTTTTTATATAAAAAAAACACTTTTTTTCAACTTTTCAACTTATTAACGCTCACTTTAAAATCCTGTTTAACCCCCCTAGCCCACCCCCTGTTTATTCAGTATACTTGTGAACATGAGTTTAATTTTTTTTCGTGTTATTCAAACATGGAGTAAATGGGCATTAACAATTACAAATCATTCTTTTTAAAATATATTAATATTGAAATTTTTCTGGTAAACTCCTCGCGAATATGCACTTGAAAGAATAGACATAATCAACTTGTTATATATATGAACTCGAACAACCGCTATCAGTTGATTTTACCAAAGCATATCGATGGCATATCGTTGTATAGCAATTATCTTTTAACCTATATATTCTATCCCTTAACCCCTGGATAACAAAAAATGTATCTTGGGTATGTTCGACCGCTTTGCTTTTTATAAAACAAATATCAGGCTAAATCGAATAACCTTTTATATTATTAGCTATATGACAAACAAACAAGGGTTTTATTTGGGAATATCTCTGTTTTTGCCATATCATTTCTATTCGTGGATATTTCTTAAGCACATGTTTACAGTGAAGTTGAATTTGCGGCAAGCGTACTCCTATAATTCCAATTCTAATATTGTTATCACTATGCGATTAATAAAGTAATTAACGCTTGTTTATGTCGCTACTGTCTGTCATTGTCCGACTGATTTCACGACCGCCTTACTTAAGGGATGAATGGTCAAGGAAATTAAGAAAGCTACATCGGCATCCAAAGTATTTTTTAAAATTTCAATTAATAAAAAGAATAATGAAAAAATCTTCTCGTTCAACGTGAAATGTAGTATTTTGTGTATCCATTTATTGAGAATTAGCTTAAGTGCTACGCTGGCTAAGTCATGGTTACACCCATGACTGCCAGACTTCCTAAGTCACATATGTGGACTGCCACCTATAAAAGATAAATCATAAAAATGAGTGCATTAAAATTAAATTAAACTATTACAAAAAAATACATATTCACGTTCATATCAAGAATATAGAAGCTGATGTTTGAAATGATTATTTTCGGAGTATTTGGCTAGTTTTCAAATATTTTCTCGATTTCGTACTGTCTTTTTAATTTTATATACAATTTTAGTTAAATTGGGATTTTGAAGAATAATGAAAGACTCGGAATTTGAGTGATGAACTTACCATAGTTCCGCTCAAATCAAGGCGTCTGGCACCCCTGAATACATTCGTATGAACAATAACAGCCGGTTTTATACACGGTCGATTTCACATGAGATTGGATGGTTATGTATGCTTTAAAACGAGAGTTTGTAAGAGTTCTTGCTAGTGTGCTTTAAAATGAGAAGAACTTTTAACACATCGCGTTAACTTAACACTTTTTCTCTCGTTTTAAAGCATACACAACCACCCAACCGCAAGAGAAAACACCTGTGGGTAAAACAAGCTCATGTGATGGCAAAAAGAGTAATGCACAGCAATCTTTATAAAATGTAAGAAAGAGGCTGAAAATGAACTGTCAATGACTGTAGTTTGCTTGGTGTGTCGAGCTGGAAGATTACCATTTTGGACAGAGATAGGTGAAAAGAATTGCAATTGATCCCTTTAGATTGTTTCTTAAATATAGTATTGTTTTAAATATCGATATAGTCTGCTTGGATAAGTTTCTTCAAATTGATATATATACGAGTAATCAGTTGACAACGCTCGCAATGAGCGAAACCGGTCCTGACCTTTTAAATAAAGTGGAATATAGTACAAAGGAATATTGTTTATTGATTTGGCATTTACTTGGTAGAACTCCATTTTAATAGGGTAAAAATATAAAAGTATTTCAGTTCTACAGTTTTTTATATGTTATACGTTGACAGCTATTTCGGCTTTCGCCATCGTCAGAACCGCCATAGTTCTGACGATGGCGAAAGCCGAAATAGCTATCAACGTATAACATATATAAAAAACTGTAGAACTGAAATACCTTGATATTTTTACCCTAAGGAATATTGTGTTTTTATTAAAGTAATCCTTCGCTATAAATTATTTTTATATGAATTGATATGTTACACTTTTAATATATTTTTGGCATCCCAGCTTCGAAAGTTTCTCCACATCTATCTTATGTTTTGTTATCTCGTCCTGTCACCGCCAGAGGCGTAACTGCCGCCACCGAAAAGGGCCCACGATGCCAGCCTAGTCTAAGCAATTTCTCGGTTTGCCAGGTTTGTGGGTCACCAGCCGCATGATCGGCCATTTGCAAGCGTAATGCGCATCCCACGCTTGTCGTCACCGATCCCAACAAGCGAATTATTTGATTTGGGAGATTCGACCGATGTTTTTCGCCGTTTACTTGAGAATGACAATAAAGCCAAAACGTTTCGAGAGCACATACGGCCACGTTTGAGATAAATTGATGTTTATCTTTCAAAGTAGCGGCACAATAAGATTTTACAGCAAACAAAAACTCAAATATATTCAAATCTCAAAGAATGTTTTGAATCATATGGGCCCATTAGACGTGAAGTTAGCCAATTGGTATTTTAGAAAAAAAAAGATACGTTGTAATATTCTACACGTCTTAAAGTATCGTAAAAGTGAAGTAACCTCAGTTAATACACATTGCAATAGTGTTATCTCCGTAAAATTAAAATATGCAATCCACCAAAGCACCAAGTAAAGACGTGATAGTACTTAAAAGTCATAAAAAAGCTTTACCATTCTATTATAATAATAAATAACATTTTATGTCACATACCTTTTTTTAAATTTATCTGAGAGTCAAGTTCTTTTGTCATTTCTAAAAATCATGATTGTTGTAAATAATCGTAATCTTTTGAGTCATTGCACACAGTAACTCAATGCAATTATTACAACTGTTAAAAATGTTTTCTAGCACATATATTTTTATTTTTTAAAGATGAGGGGATACAAGAATATGTTTAGTATAAGACTAATCGTTACCCCTTTTATTTCATCGAATTGGTGGAAGATAATCCATAAATCGATTACAAAATTAATTAAAAATTGTCCGTACCGGAATTTGGCCCCGTGAGCATCATAATAGCATCAAATGACGCTGACCACGGACCCAAACCATTTGATCATTATGTATATCCAACGAAGTATCTCTTACACTTTTATTATAAATGTATCTTGGAGTATGCTTTCTTTTAATAATATAGTCTTTTAATAATAACCGACTTTTTAATAAAAACGTTCTTTGAATTCCAATTTATTCTAATATATCGTTTCAATCGGTTTTCAAAACTTCACAAAAGGGTTATTCAATGAACATAGCGAAAAAAATGTTTGATTTTTTTAAAACTTAGTTTATTAATACTAATATAATAAAGGTAGTTTCAAATCAAAATATTAAGATTTGTAAATTAATAATAGTAATGACAATGCTCACAATGAGCGAAACCGGTCCTGATCCAATAAATTTGATGTGGAAAAAGTACTAAAAATGTTTTATTATTTTTATTATAATGCCATTCCATCAAGTATCTATATATTAATAGTCGTTAATGTCCGTCCGTCCGTCCGTCCGTCTGTAAATTGTCCCCGATTTCCCCTTCCCCTCCTCCGCCCCAGCCACGCTGTCAACATTTTTTTATTCATACTAAAGAGATACTTTTTTCGTTTGTATATTATGGTCGCGATTTCGCCTTTTCGATGACGTCAAGAAAGACGGTCCCCCTCCCCCCCATCCTGCCCCGCTGTCGTCATTAATTCATTTCTTCATTTTTCTCTGACGTCATGAGTGAATTTTTGAAATCATGACATTTTTATTTTATTATGTGTAAAAACAATTAATTTTCAAAAAATATTCTGTCAAGCTGTGGGATTCGATACCATGCCCCAATTTTCATGCGCGACGTTCGGACACCTAAACCACTGCTCCACAAGTCCAGTTGATGGTTACGAAAAAAAAACTCTATTTAAAGTTTTAGTTAACTAATAATGACATCTGTGGGTGAAATCTTGCACTAAACGAATTTGACCGTTCTGCAGCGTTTTGAGAGGCTATATAAGGCTGCTCAATTAAATATATAATAATTTGATTAACTATTTATTTATATATATACGAAAAATGGTTGTTAGCAAGCTTAAACATTATTCCAAATATTAAATAATTTACGAGGTCTATTTCTGCTAATACGAAAAATAGTTGTTAGCAAACTTAAACATTATTCCAAAAATTAAGTAAATAACAAGGACTATTTTTGCTACTATGAAAAATGGTTGTTAGCAAACTTAAACATTATTCCAAAAATTAAATAATTTACGAGGTCTATTTCTGCTAATAGGAAAAATAATTGTTAGCAAACTTAAACATTATTCCAAAAATTAAGTAATTTACAAGGACTATTTTTGTTACTATGAAAAATGGTTGTTAGCAAACTTAAACATTATTCCAAAAATTAAATAATTTACTAAATAGGAAAAATAATTGTTAGCAAACTTTCGAGAAATTAAATAATTTACGAGGTCTATTTCTGCTAATAGGAAAAATAATTGTTAGCAAACTTAAACATTATTCCAAAAATTGAGTAATTTACAAGGACTATTTTTGCTACTATGAAAAATGGTTGTTAGCAAACTTAAACATTATTCCAAAAATTCAATAATTTACGAGGTCTATTTCTGCTAATAGGAAAAATAATTGTTAGCAAACTTAAACATTATTCCAAAAATTGAGTAATTTACAAGGACTATTTTTGCTACTATGAAAAATGGTTGTTAGCAAACTTAAACATTATTCCAAAAATTCAATAATTTACTAAATAGGAAAAATAATTGTTAGCAAACTTAAACATTATTCCAAAAATTGAGTAATTTACAAGGACTATTTTTGCTACTATGAAAAATGGTTGTTAGCAAACTTAAACATTATTCCAAAAATTCAATAATTTACGAGGTCTATTTCTGCTAATAGGAAAAATAATTGTTAGCAAACTTAAACATTATTCCAAAAATTGAGTAATTTACAAGGACTATTTTTGCTACTATGAAAAATGGTTGTTAGCAAACTTAAACATTATTTCAAAAAATCAATAATTTACGAGGTCTATTTCTGCTAATAGGAAAAATAATTGTTAGCAAACTTAAACATTATTCCAAAAATTAAGTAATTTACAAGGACTATTTTTGCTACTATGAAAAATGGTTGTTAGCAAACTTAAACATTATTCCAAAAATTCAATAATTTACGAGGTCTATTTCTGCTAATACGAAAAATAATTGTTAGCAAACTTAAACATTATTCCAAAAATTGAGTAATTTACAAGGACTATTTTTGCTACTATGAAAAATGGTTGTTAGCAAACTTAAACATTATTCCAAAAATTCAATAATTTACGAGGTCTATTTCTGCTAATAGGAAAAATAATTGTTAGCAAACTTAAACATTATTCCAAAAATTGAGTAATTTACAAGGACTATTTTTGCTACTATGAAAAATGGTTGTTAGCAAACTTAAACATTATTTCAAAAAATCAATAATTTACGAGGTCTATTTCTGCTAATAGGAAAAATAATTGTTAGCAAACTTAAACATTATTCCAAAAATTAAGTAATTTACAAGGACTATTTTTGCTACTATGAAAAATGGTTGTTAGCAAACTTAAACATTATTCCAAAAATTCAATAATTTACGAGGTCTATTTCTGCTAATACGAAAAATAATTGTTAGCAAACTTAAACATTATTCCAAAAATTAAGTAATTTACAAGGACTATTTTTGTTACTATGAAAAATGGTTGTTAGCAAACTTAAACATTATTCCAAAAATTAAATAATTTACGAGGTCTATTTCTGCTTCTACGAAAAATGGTTGTTAGCAAACTTAAATATTATTTCAAAAATTAAGTAATTTACAAGGACTTTTTTTGTTACTACGAAAAATAGTTAACAAACTTAAACATTATTCCAAAAATTCAATAACTTACGAAATTTCTGCTATTACGAAAAATAGTTGTTGGCAAACTAGAACATGATTCCAAAAATAAATAATTTACAATTTAAATACTGCAGGGCAGGGCTGTCGATATACGCCCCCAGATATATTTCTTTTACTATCAGAATTTCTGGATTATTCAATAAATAGGTTAGTAATTTATTTTTGACGCCTGTAAATTTTCTGACTACTTAAAAATGCAACAAAAATCCCCCCGTTGAGGTCAACGGGCTTACAGCTAGTCTATATATTAATACTCGATAATGTCCGAATGATTGCACGATTGCATGATTGCATGATAGTCCGCGATTTCCCCTCCCCCTGCCCCTTCCCCCTCCCTCCTCAAAGCTCCGCTGACGCAATATTTTTATTCATACTAAAGACATATTTTCCCAATACACTGTTTATTATTTGACGAAACAAATCGCTGAAAAAATTTCATACAAAAAAACGCCGCGACCGTGGATCGAACACAGAACTCTGGATTACCAGTCGAGCTCTCTATCAACTGAGCTAACGTCATAAATATCAAGGCGATAAAAATACATTATATAAATCAAGCATTTGAAAATGGAACGATATTTGTGATTCACAAACTGACTTCGATTGTTTGTATTCAAAATTCAAAAATGGAATTGTGACGTCTGTCAAACAATGAGAGCTAACGTCACAATTATCAGCAGCGATAAAAATAGAAACTATATATTAAATTTCGTTTGAAATTGGAACCTTGCATATTATATATTTTATTTTACGAACATTTCTTTATTCCTCTGTACCCTAGAGGTAGAACGCTCGATTGATATCCTGAAAGTTGTGGTTCGAATCTAGCCTTGAGCGTTTTTTTTTGGTTTATAACATTTTTTTTTTTTTGAAAACTTTCTTTTTAAATCACATTACATCTTGATCGTATGAAAATAAATGCTATCAAAATAACAAAATCCGATTGACTAGCGAAATAAGTTTTTCAAAAAATAAATATAAGACGCAATTATTTCAAGATTTGTTTTTAATCTAGGTACATACGTGGTATAGTTAGTTGTTGGCGAAAGCATAGTTTCAGTATGTGTAATAAAATAACGTCAGTAAAAATCATTATATATATATATTCTAAAAAACAAGTTCTATTTGGAGAATAAGTCAAAATTTTGATAATTTTGTTTTGATAAAATGTCCAATTAATTTATAATATTTTGCATGTGAAAATTGCATTTTTTATATAAATATAATTTTATTCTTTGCCCATTTATTTTCCGACTTTTTTCTCACATTCCATTGAAGTGAAAAAAAAGTAGATATTAAATTATTCTAAAAATTAGAATATTAGATTATTCTAAAAATTCCAAAATCTATATATTAATAGTCGATAAAATAATCACTTTTCACAAATCACATTTAACAATTCACAAATGTGTGCGTACTGATGTCCTCGGGTCTTTTTCTTTTTCTACGAAATATTTTTGTTAGCGTACTTGAAAATTAGTTAAATAAAATATATACTACGAAAAATGGTTGTTAGCAAACTTAAACATTATTCCAAAAATTAAATAATTTACGAGGTATATTTCTGCTAATAGGAAAAATAATTGTTAGCAAACTTGAAAATTATACCAAAAATAAAATAATTTACGAAAGTTCTGCTTCTAAGAAAAATGGTTGTTAGCAAACTTAAACATTGTTCCAAAAATTAAGTAATTTACAAGGACTATTTTTGCTACTATGAAAAATGGTTGTTAGCAAACTTAAACATTATTCCAAAAATTAAATAATTTACGAGGTCAATTTCTGCTAATAGGAAAAATAATTGTTAGCAAACTTAAACATTATTCCAAAAATTAAGTAATTTACAAGGACTATTTCTGCTAATAGGAAAAATAATTGTTAGCAAACTCAACATTATTCCAAAAATTAAATAATTTACAATTTCAATACTACAGGGCATGCTGTCGATATATGCCCCGAGATATATTTATTTTATTTTTAGAATTTCTGGCTTATTCAATAAATAGGTTTGTAATTTTCTGACTTCTTAAAAATGCAACAAAAATCCCCCCGTTGAGGTCAACGGGCTTACAGCTAGTTGACAATAAATACCTTAAAAGTGAGTAAAATAATATTTAAAACCGGGTTACCAAGTTGAAAAGTCCTAGTTTTTACAGATTCAAATCAGTCGCTTTATTCGATCCACTACTGCAGTGCTTCCCAATCTTTGTCATTTCACGGCCCCCTAAATCTGAAAAAAAAAATCCTCGGCCCTCCTCAATACAAAACATGTTCTGCGGCGGCCCCCAATCTGGGAAGCACTGCACTACTGAATGAAACTCTTCTTTGACACTTATCTGTCTATGATTGTTTACTTACATGTATTCCGGCGGTTGATATTAGGGCATCTTATCCCGGGATTTTGGGATTGAAAATTTCTCCAATCCCGGGATCCCGGTATTGTTCTTTCAACATAAAATCGTGTATAATTTAGGGTTCAGGATTTAAAAAAAATTACTCGGAAGTTTTGAAGTCCTGAGATTTTTTAAACAATTTCATGTAGATTTCAAAAACCCAGGAATTTACGGAAAATTTCGAACCCTCTTCTTTTTCACCTCGCTCAACTTTTTCTAATCTTCTATCCTGTACTGTCACGATCCCGGGATTTCGGGATCCTGGGATTGGAGGCCCTAGTCCATATGTCGTATTGCGTAGTTTTGGGTAACTATAAATCACTCGATATGTCTAGTGATTGTTTTCTTTCCGGTAAATCGGTACACTAATAAAATATTTTTATGAATAAACGGACCACTTTTTTTCATTCTGCTGTCCCGGAGTATTATTTATTTCACCAAAAGCCGTATATTTATCAGCATGTTTTGCGAATATAAAAAGCACTGTAAATATTTTGATACACGGCTTGTTTCAGCTGAAAACTTTTGCCATATTAAATCAATGAAAAAGTTTTCGAAAGAGATTTTTATTCCGTTCTCAAACTTTGTACTTGATCATCGTTATTGTATTAATGGTTCGAAATTCGTTGTCAAACTTTTGCTTTGCCACAACTTTATTCGAAAACATTGAAATTATAACTAAAATCACGTGATACGAACGATGTTATTTATTATTAATATATTTGTAACCTGTAGCAAACAATAATCGTAAAATTATAAACTATAGCCTAGTGCTTCGGTACTTGTTTGAATATTGTTTAACAAACAAAATAAAACTAGAATTACGAATACTTGAAATAGTAGCGATGTTTTAAGTTAACTGTATAATGGTTTTAAAAGTAAACCACGGCTTCTAAACATTTTTAGAAAATTGAAATTAAATAAACATAATATATTTGAAGATAAAAAATGAAAATAAAAAGAACGACTAAAATGAAAAGAATTATGAGTTATATTAATTGAAGTGTTCAACGATTAATTAATGTTATATATATCCGGGGATTAAAATCCGTCATTTTCGGAAATAAATCACAATGGGAAAGTCTAGTTCAAAGGCTTTTTTAATAGTGAAATATTTTTTTTACACCAACTACTTATTGATTTTCCACACATATTAATGTTGTACCAGAAACGTCTGCTGCATATTTTGTTTAAGAGATAAAGTCATTCTTTTTTTTCTTTAAAATTTCAATAAAAACTAAAGATTGCATCATAACGTTTTGCTACTATGTAATTAAGCTTTGTTAATTTTATTATATGACCTTTTCCAAGCTTATAATTGAAACCGTTGACCGTTATTATTTGAATATCAAATTAATGGAGCTTTAAGTGGCATAGGGTGTGTTAGTGTCAAAGTTCATCGAGTCTCATTTATCGTTAATGTTATTGGTTGTTTGCATTCCTTATCCATTTTTACAGACGGAAGAGCATGATCGCTTCAGAGGTAAGCAATCTTCAGTGAAGCCAGTTAACGGGAACACCATATACATTCATATGCAAATTACTATATATATACATCTCTACATACAATATCCATACATGTACCAACACATACAACATATACACAAGAAAATCAACTTAAAATATTCATTTTCATGATGCTAAGAGTCGTGTTTATACGTTTTAATAATTTTAGATAGAGGTCGTGTATGCAGTTGTATTAATTTTTAAACGAAAAATTAAATCAATGTGAAGCAGAACTGCTATTGGCCTTAAAACGATTCTTAGGTATCGTTTCATCATAATTATTAAGCTGAGAGATTGTTGGGTTATAATGTTTTCCTACCTCAGTGTGAAACTTTTGAGAGATTTCACGAACAAACTTGCGAATGGTTGGTATTTTCAAGTCTCTATGAATCAGTGAGTTGGGCACGTATCACATGGCTTTAGACATCTGTAGCAGTTATTTATCATTTCACGAATTCTATAAAAAGCTGCTTAATTACCAAAGCAAATAAATATATTTTATAGAGGCTCGTAATAATTTAATTATTCCAGACATCTAAAAGGTAACAGTAACAAATAATAAATGTCTTGATCTGAAGCTTTTCGAGGGTCAATATTATTATATGGAAGTTAAAGTAGGGACTCGCAGATGCCAATGATTTTGATTACTTATTGAGTGAGAGAGTATTAAAAATGAATGCTCGGATTAAGATTTTATGATGATGAAAGCCGGAAAAGATATCTTATTTGTGTATTTTATTCGTTTGCGTATTTATCTTATTTTAGTTCTAACCTGTTTAAGTATTGGATTAATTTATTAGATCATACATACACGTTTTTGATTTGCGTTTATAGTCTCATAACTGTGTTTTGAATTTTGTCGATTTTATGCGTAATAAAATTGCACTTCGTGATGCAGTGACCTGCCAGAACATGACTACGAAGGAAATCGTTTAAAAAGCAATCAAATCCGACATTACCATCCGATCTCAACAATCACAAATCAAAAATTTTGATTTCACGTAATAAAACTATCAAATTGATTTCACACTAATAATGTGTTTCCATAAAGATCCTGCTGAATTCATCGAAAATATGACAATACAAATAAACACTTAATATGATATATGGAACAGTTCTACTTTTGATACTATA
Source organism: Himalopsyche anomala (assembly GCA_031772345.1). Lineage (NCBI taxonomy): Eukaryota > Metazoa > Arthropoda > Insecta > Trichoptera > Rhyacophilidae > Himalopsyche > Himalopsyche anomala. Next base: position 12,729,865 of record CM062839.1, read on the forward strand.
CGACTCAATTGTAAAAAATCCATTTTTTTATTAATGATCCGGACCGGTTTTTCTCCTCAACTTATGTAAATATAGATCGATTTAGCTTTATTTATACAAAATATGTAAGACTAACCCTTAATCAGGCTAGGTTATATATGTTTTCCCACCCGAATTTTGGTTTATTTCATCAGAATAATGGTTTTAAAACTTAAACATATTTCCAATCGGTTCATTAAGATTAAAATTATACAATATATGAAAAACTTGCTTTATGTTTTGTATCTAATCTTTTGTGAAATACATTTTTTTACTTGGAATAAAGTTTAATGCGACCCTGTGACGACCAAAGAAACAATTGGTAAAATAATGTATAAACAATAATACAGAAATTGCTTATATATTTCACTGAATAGTTTGACCGTTACATTTTGTAAGTATCCCTTCGCCTGAAAATGGTTCTGGTGCCTATATAGAAGATGGCGAGACGCCAAAATAGTTATCGATAAAAATGCACTAATGTCATCATATCTTACCTCGCTGTAATGGAGTTCTTTCAAAGAAATAATAACTATTTTTTTTGTAACATGTGCAATGGACTATTGTCATCGTATTTGCTTAAATAATTTATAAACCTTTTTACTAAATTTTGCATTTTTCACGTTAACCCTACCCAGTCGTTGGGTTAAGTTTATATCACACTATAAACGTGTACGTAGTTTCTCTTTCATAGTTTCCGTTTGTCAAATTTGATTTGTTACGCTTAATTTTGCACGACCTTTGGCCAAAGATTTTATACGGCACTTAAACTGGCCGAATTGATTGCGCAATGTGCCAGAATGGCGGATTCGTCGCGGGAATAGTATGATGGCCTGTGCGCGAATCCCGGACGCCGCATGGGAAACAAACATTGAACAAAACGTGATATTTGGTCGGCCCATAACGATAATAATGTCGTTGATTTCGTTTCCTCAATAATAATTTCGAATTGCCCGGCGGCCGTAAAATATTTATCTCCGGAAGTGATTCGTCCGATTCATTGGAATTTGGGTCAAAGCGAAGGAAATTGTGGGTTTTCGATTGTTTTATTCTTGCGTGATTAAGGTCTTGTGTTATAATGCCGGTCCTTAAGTAGAATTGTTAATGCTCTTGTGTGTCCGTTCAATCCGATTGCGATGTACACGTGATCGAATCCCCGTAGATGTCCATATATGTAGTAATTGAGAAGTGAAGTGAGACAAGTAACAAAACGGTGAAACTTATCTATTCGATTTTAAAGTACAATCACGTCTTTACTTAAGATCGGAGCGTAGCTTGACCGATTACCTAATAACTAGTAATTTCCTATTCCAATCCTTCTATTCTAATTCTTTCATAAAAAGAGAGTTAATACCACTAAATAACAACCAGATTCCAAAAAAAAAGTTAGATGATCTACTTTAGGAGTGGGCATGTTTTTACAATGGCAATTTTATTATTTATTATTGATACGTCAGCTCTCTTTTAAAAATAATAGTAGTTAGCTAATATCTCTGTACGTAATGGTTGGTGGTTGTGAATTAAAAATAGATTACAGATATACATACATGCCTTATGTATACATCGACTAAAATTTTTTGTATGAACGAATCCATTAGGGGAGTTAAGCCCTTGACTATTTATGTGTTAAAGCGATTATCTAAGAACATTTTCCACGCGGCTACAGGACTACCCGGAAAAACCCAGTATATCTTTTTTGTTAATGTTTTTTTTTTGGCAACTATAATCTGCCCTCCTTAAATTGTATTACGAAAGAGGGCAGGTTAGATTTTCCTCTTTGTTACAAGGTTAGGCGTGATAAATGTGTCAACATTCTTTTCGGAAACCAAGGCTTTTCCGGTCAATACATCCCATCCCACACCGGCGCTTATTTATTTATCATAAATAATGCTTAAAGGCTGTTGAAAGTATGTTGGAATAGTGTGAATGTGCCAAAAATCGACCTTTTTTTTATATCGAAAAGAGTGAAACTTACGAAGCGATATTTTGAAAAATACTTTTTCGTGCTGTTAATACAACACTTTTTTTTTTAATTCAATGTTGAGAGCTGAAAATAAATATATATATATTTTTAAATATGTTATTGCTAAATATTTCTATCTTAAATTCGGTGACCACATGTTCGATTCCCATTTGATGTTTGCATTCGTTTCATACGTGTGGTCCAAAAGAACGGAACATCGGGGTAGCAATTAATTCATCCCCCTTTTTTCCATGTTCGCTCCGAATGTGAAGCATATGGTCTCTCAACGAAGGTATTTCAACAGAAGGAGAGTTGTTTGTCACACCCTTATCATTTTAATTGGTTTTGTATAAATAGTCATGTATCAATATATTTTTTTATCAGTTGAAAATGATAGTGATCAGCGAAAGCGGTCATAATACTAAATAATAAACTTGAAATTAGTAGAGTATTTTTTTTTGTTTTTAATAAAATGACGTCCCACCAAGTATTGATAGTGAACTCATTAAAAGTGATAAAGCCAACGAATTTGCCTTACTTCGTTTTGTATAAATACTATTGTATCATAATATATTTTCATCATTTAAAAATGCTTCTGATGAGCGAAAGCGGTCGTTAAATTAATAAATAAACATAAAATTAGTAATTTAAGATTTTGACTGAAGGTGCTTGGTGGAATTTCAATATTAAATTTGAATCGTTCAAATTATGTACATTCACACAGATTTTGTCACTAACGACCCGGGTTTCGCCTTTCGACATCTTCAGGCGTTCAAGTGCACGGATGAACTTGATCTGACTAGTTCAAGTTGCAGTGACTAGTGAACTGAGTCAATTCAAGTTCATCCGTGCACTTGAACGCCTGAAGATGCCGAAAGGCGAAACTCGGGTCGTTAATGACAAAATCTGTGTGAATGTATATAATTTGAACGATTCAAATTTAATAAAATTAGTACAATATAGTGTTTTTTAAATTTTTAATGCCGTCGTATTGACAGTAAACACCTTTAAGTGATTCATTTGTTTTTTTTACTACGAGCGTGCAAGAATTCGTTCTTTGCACAGATACACATGCTTGAAGATTATTATCGTTGACATTATACGTTTAATCTTGTGGTAAATTGAGTGACGCAAGCTTTTGACGAAGTAATGACGTTTGTTAGATTAAGAAAACAAAAATACTCAAATGCAATGACGCAAGGGCTCCAGAATAGCAGCTTAATATCATTAATTTCGATAAGACAGTCAAGGTAATCTCAGATATTGTAATAATTTAAAAATAGCATATTGTTCCACTTAAGCAAATGACTTAACTGAATGGACAAAAACATTCCGGATCTCATTCGCAAGGGAATTAAAAGAAAATGATACCAAGAAAATCGTATTATTTTATCAATGTTTTATAATAGGATTATAATACTGACGAAGAAATTATTTTGAAACAGGCTATTTAGAGCTGAATTAATTAATGTCTGTATCAACTGAACGATCGATATATTGTAGGACACTTGTTATTACATTTAAATTTAAAATAAAATGCAATGTTTTATTAAATTGCGGTAAAAAATTACCAATACAACGGTATCCAATAAAATAAAAGGAATCTAATTAATAAAATGCTCTCCTGGAATCAACGCGTTGCCATTAGCGACGATCATAAATAATTTTACTTTTTTCGGAGGAGCGATTCATAGAAACGCTTAGAGGTTGTTAGAGAAAATTTGGGCAGTTGTAGAATTTTTGAGCAGTTACATACAATATGTAATAGTTTATTTAGTATGCGTTTATATCCTTATAGTAAAATTAACCTAAATGTTTTTAAGATTCTTAGTAATATAGATATAAAACTATTATATGAACTACAGCGTATGCCGGTAACAATTCCCTTCCGTAAATGTCAGTAAAATGTCGTTTAGTTGTGTAACTCTTGTTAAACCAGTGTGTTAAAAAAAAATACGCCGAGTCATGGCGCATTGTCCTTTTGGTGAAAATTTCGCATTGCCACGGTGATTTCATATTATCAAATTTAACCTTTTTAAATCATACAAAAAGTCGATTGGACTGGAAGATGTCGAATTATCCAAATTAGTCTCGGTCTCATTTACCAAATTGGGAATACGAAATAGAGTGACCAGGTTTAACGGATAAAAAAAATGTTTAAAATAAAACACTTTTATACTGATTCCTCATTTATTTAAGACCAGTTTCGATCATGACAAGCATTGTCCACTAAAGAAATACAAAAAAAACACAGATATTTATAAAAAAAGAGTAACAATGTATTAATTGGAAGAGGTAATAAATTTAAATAACAGATAATTTTGTGTCATTCATTTATAATTTGTATCAATTGTTTGTCACACTTTCTTGTTAGTCTTGCTAAATTTTGTGCAAATAATCTTGTATCTTTTTATGTTTCATCAGTTTGTAAAGCTTGCCACAAGCAAACGGCTTTACTATTATGCCAGTTTTTTTCCCCTCTTTTTTTTTTGCATTATATGTGTTTTTTTTTATGAAAATAGATTTGGTAAAATATTTTGACGAAAAAAAACATTTACATAAAAGTAAGTTTTGGTAAATGTTCCACTTGGGGATCATGGCATTATGGCGCGTGTCAAAAAAACATTAATAATTGACTAGTTCAAATTTCTTTTATTCATAATTTTGTTATCTTTTATTGGTCGTTAATCATTCAAACAATATCGTACTGTGCCGTAGCCGAAATATTTTATCACTTAACAGTGTTATTAATCAAAATGATAAAAAAGTTATCGAAATAAAAAAAATGGTTGGATGGATCTAATGATTTTAGAAAAAAATTTACATTATGCTGAGCGTGCTAGTCATTACTTGGTAATCTCTTTTTGTAATCCTTGATATATTTCAGCATAGAAGCAATATCAGTTTCCGTAAAAAATTGCCATTGCTTGGAATCCAAAACGTAGAAGTTTCGTTTATAATTGTATGAAATAATGATGGGCGATAAATCCGATCGTTTGTTCATCGTACTAATATTTGTAGACAAACTCAAAATTTCAGAAAAATTTGTTCTCATATCAAGTAATGGACCAATTAAAAAAAAATGTTGACATTGCTTCTAGATTTCATTCGGCATGTCTTGAGTGAAATTTTTTTTCTCCAAATATCGGCTCGTGACAAAAAATTCCTTACTAACATTGGAATAGATTAACCTCGACTCGCAATGGTACATTAGTTCTTGGGGAAAGAATGATCTCTTGTTAGCAATAAAACCCTAAAAAATTTTTAGGACCAGTATGGTGAAAAATTGAACAATGGCGGTTATTTTGGGTGCATTACAATTGTACTTAGTTTTATATAGTTCCATTATATTTTCATCAAATAATGTTTCTCATATACCTTCACAAGCGATTTTCTTTAGAATTTGTACTATATTTTTCATATTGTTAAATATCATTGATTCTTTTTTCATTTATTTTTGAAAATTCTGGTCTTATATTTTTCACGAGCGATTAAGATTTTAAAATTTTAGAGTTAGATAGGGAAATTTTGAATTTATGAAGTGATGTACTTTCATATTTTTTTAAGTGGAAGTTTATTGTCGAATCTTGACTGAATTTCGACCTTGTGTGGAAATTTTTGGTATGTGTCTCTGAAATATTGTCACCGATTTCTACTATCTCTGACTGTCGGTTTCGCGGTGATGTTCACAAGATTATCACTAGGTTCTGTTTCTTCGTATCCATAAAATTTGGATATTTTGAGATTTATTCAATTCAGAAAGCGGAATAACTTTTCTCGTAGCATATCTCAAATTAGTAAAAATAAAAATAAAGCACATGTATCAAATATTTTACAGGATCGCCATTGATCTCAAATGGGAACCTTACGATACAAACAGTAATAAAAATGATGCCATATTTTTATTTATTTATAGCTAAGCTTTAAAATTTACAAAAACTTTATTTAAGCCCATGCGGCGAAATAAACAAATTAAAATTTAAAGAAACAATACAAAAAATATGTTATACAAAAGCCAGTTTTATTTTTACGATTTTTACTTTAAATTTTAACTTTTTAGCACTTAAATTTATCTTATAATGCTATGCAAATTATTTTCTGTAAATATGGTGCTATGCTAAGACTTTCTGAACGGTAATGTGTTATAGTATATATATTCCAGAGTATGACCCATGGAGCACTATAATAGTCCGCGTACCCAAATGGGGATCATGGAGGTAAACGGGTATTTAAACAAATGAGGAATTAGTACAAAAGTATTCATTGTTGATATTGTTTCACCAAATATCAACACTTAAAACCTCAATACTTTCGATGGATTCGGCGGTAACTTTGTGGAAGTTCATTTTAATATCAAATACAATAACTTAGATTATTCCACGTATTGTGCTACAAACGGTGACACGTGTTTCGTCTCTTTCAGCAAAGTAACAATTTTACAGAATTTTCATCTAATCGAAAACGGACATAATTTTAACCCTTCAGGAGAGATTTTTTTCGATAAAAAAAATATTTTTTAAGCCATATTGAAATCATGGATAACTTTTATTCCTAACAAAAATTTAAAAAAAAACGCCAATTCGTTGTATAGAGACTCTGCATGACTATATGGTCATGCTCATCCTTTTATTACCGTGTAATATTGTGTACGGACAGTAGTAAGGACGAGCCTGACCGTATGGGCATGCAAACATTCGGGGTTGAAATATAGCTAAACGTGAAATTTTTAAAAATATTTACAATTTGACCAAACTAACAGTTTCAAAAAGTCTATTAAAAAAAACGGAAATTCAAAAATCGCATGTGCTTTTGGTGGCCGTTTCACAATACCGCCGTATGGTGGCCGTTTCGTAGCACAATACGTAGAATAATCTAAGTTATTTTATTTTATACTTAAACCTTATTATGAGATGTAAAATATGTCAATTAAGCAACAAAAAAAAAATAGAGATATATGTGATCTATACATTCAAAATTAGATTTTAGCTATCAATACTGAAATGTCGGTATTTATTTATTTTCAAAACCAGTATTTTGATATTGAAAAAACATGATGAATACCGGGAACCTGGTTTCGGTAAACTGGTTTTGAAATCCCTTGCTGTGCCACTATAAAATGTGTTTTACTTTATCAAAAGTTTGCGTGCGCTGATTCCGTGTATGAAAGAGTACGGTGCCAATATGGTATATCATGCGGACAGGTGTGTTTACATTTTGATAGGACAGCATTATCGATAATATAGCGTTGATTGGAATTCCGAGAATTCCACGCGACAAATGTAAAATCATGAATATTTTATACTTGTATTTTTTAATTTATTCAGTCATCGAAGACAAACTTTCTTCAGCCATATATTGATTGACCCGTCAAAAATGATTGCCATAATTAAAATGTGACCTTAAATGTATTGATTTTACCATATATGTACCAAATTTGCCATGCGGTAAAATTATGATTACATATTATAGAGCAGGGATGGTGAACCTACGGCACGCGTGCCTGAAGTGGCACGTTTGAGAATTTGGATAGCCGCGAACGATTTCCAAGTTCAAAAAATTTAATTTTTAAGTTTAAAAAAATTAAAATTTTGATCAATTAATCCGTGATTCATTAATTTATGCCGTTTTATTAATTATCAAATGTCAATCGTTTAAAAAAATATTTTTTTATTTTTTACTATTTTGTAAAAAAAAAATACTGTTTTTGGCACGCGGACTTAAAAAGGTTCGCCATCCCTGCTATAGAGTGTGCGCATTTTTATATGCGCGACTTAGCGAAAAGATTAGGACAGTAAAAATGGTATGCCAGAAAAGAAGTTCGTCCCAATTCTGTTCTTACAGAGGTATCACTGGCCTCACTGTGATGACCGCTGCAATGGTCAAATTTAACATCATCGATAGTACTTACATGACATTGATTACATTCGACACTACTCCGGTTTCTTATTAAAATGAACATTAAGTCTTAAGTAAATATTATACGAAGATAAAAGATTTTATTACTGATGTACGACTTTATTTGCAATATTGTTTGATTGAAAAAACGATAATATTTATTACTTTTCTGCCTCTTTTACACGCTTCGATTACACTGTCGAGAAAGTGAAGAATACAAAACAATCTGCACTCGACGTATAGTACTCGGTCTAGTGATTTGGCAAGTGAAATGATCATGCGTGTGAATAGCATACGTCTCTATAACCAGGATCCAAGCGATAGCTCTGTGTCTGCTCAAGAAATCGCCGTGTCGAGTAAATAGTTCATTGTCAACACTGTGCACATTACACATATCTGTTTTTCTTTAGAAAATAAAAAATTCTCTTCGTAATATCTATTTTCCTGTCCAGATACGTTTATTTTGTGTCTTGAAATCATCTTCCAGTTGCTCTAACATCATAATTTGATTGATATGTTTTTTGAAACGTTTTATTTTACGATGACTATTCATATTGAAACGATGTTGAATTAAATAAAACGCACGTAAAAATAAAATTACTAGCTGAAAAAACGTGTTAGCGTGTAAAATTTACTTAGTCAATATTCCTGCTCGGTAGCGTTCTAGCTCGGTCTAAATGAGGCATTAAATTGCATTTTATTGAAAAAGTGTTTTATTTTTAATTAAAGTCATGCTCAAGATTTCCTATATTGATAATTATCCGTATTTTTATCTGCGCAATGTATGTTGCTGCTTCTGATAACAGTGATTAATATTTGATTAATATAATCTTAAAAAATATAATATATTATTTAATTAACTTTTTTAAATGTATTATTATCTTGTTACTTCTTCGAAATGTTTCATAGTATTCTCAAGTATGCTCACTTTTCACAATATATTACATAATAATTAAGTATTAAATACATATTTCAAACATAAGTCACAAAACTTTCATTTGCGAGTTTAGTTACACTCGCATAATGCACTGTGTAATAGTTAATGCTATGTGTAGGTACACCGTGAAGTATATATTTAAGCCTATAAAATTACTATAATAAAAGGACGAGTATAATTTCATTTTATGTCATTTAACTTTAAGTGCGTAATTGTTTTTCAAATATAAGTAAGATTCGTCAGCATAATCAGTAGGCGTAGATAGGTTTAGTATTTCTTGATTTTGTATAAGTAGCTCTGTATCTATAATATATGTATAGACAAATTTTTACCTTCGATAGATTTGGTGGTATCATTGTGAAAGTTCATTTTTAATATAAAATGATTTGATTACTTTGTTACTCCACTTTTTGTGTTAAAAACTGTGACACGTGTTTCGCCTCTTTTATTCAACAAGTGGAAAAAGAAAATTATCAGATTTAATTTTATAATACATATCAGTTGAAAATACTCGTGATGATAAAACCGGTCCTGATCCTAAAACATAATTGTGAAATAAGTACAAAAGAACGTTATATTATCCCTTTAATATGCTTTTCCACCGAGTATTGACAGTAAACGCTGTTAGTATCATTTAAAAAAAATAGGTATCGAGTCGCTGAATTTGTTATGGTTTTAAAATACTAATGAGAAATCAGGTTTACGAAAGATTCAGAAGAATAGTATTTATACAATCATCTGTACACCTTCCTATACATGACGAATGGATGACTCATTTAATTAACGAAAAAAAACTTGATATTAACTGCACCTACCGTGAGGTAAGCAAATTCTTACGATTCGTAATAATTCAGGTATTTTTGTTTGTTTCCTTTGTCGATGATCCTATACAAACCTTATTTAATATCCTCGAAAGATATGTTTAATTTTAAAAAAAATTGGGTGCCGTACATAATATAATATATATAATTATTGATGACTTGATAGTTATTTGTCTTTGTCATAATATTACACATTATTTGTTCATATTGTAAGAGTGACTCTTAAAATATTATTCGTAGCTTTCTATGAAAGTTTATATTTTTGTAGTCATCTAAAGTTTACCACTTTTTAATGTTTGATGGTTTTCGACAGTGGTGGCAACCTGTTATATGCGCGTGCCAAAGATCACAAATATTTTCAACGTGTCTAACAAAAAAATGAATTTACCAAATTTTCTACAGTTTAATTACATATGTATAAGCAACATTATGTAATTGTTATGAATTTTGTTTTGTCTTAGAGAAAGCTAGCTATTTATTTATATTTAATTTAAGTAATATTTATAGAAAATCTTAAGAAAAAAAAAGATATTTTTTTTGCAAAACATACAATTTAAAACGTGACAACATTGTGTACTCATCAAGGCTGTGGAGTCGTGAAGAAATACGTCGATTCCGACTCCGACCATAGTTTCAAACTCGACTTTAATTATTTTTTAGGCTTACTAGCATGCCGTTACGCCACTTTTCATACACAATTGTTTTTATAAGTATTCGGAGTTATTGGTTTTTTTCGAGCACGACTCCAGTTAAAACAATCTGACTCTACAACCCTTCTACTTACTTACATAGAAATAGTATTTTAAATTACGTAAATTACAGTATCGGGTCCTTGGTGCAATGGTACTACTACCCACATCATTTTTTCACCTATCACCCTTCAAATAAAAAAAACCGGGGTGTAGCGAAAGCGATTACCAAACCACTGTCACTAACCAAAAATATGCATATGTTCAGATTTCCTCTGGCTTCTCTATGAATTGCTACTAAAAAATGCACAATTGTTTATGCTTGTCGCCCTTGGAGACGCGTTGCCTGCGAGTCGGTTGTTTTTTTTTTTTTACAGATTCCTTCTAGATTTTTCTATACAGATTCAGATTGATAGTTATTTACCGCATCGTTATTGCGTTATATTTAGTGTCCGAACAGTGAATACTATACAATTCAGTATATTTCACAAATCGTGTTCTACCATTTCCTTTCAATACCTACTATCTTTGAAAAATAAAAATAAAAGTTGAGCAACTGAGTAACAAGCAGTTTTCGTAGGAAAAAAACTTTCGTTGAGATACCACTATAAGATGGCTATGTGCTCTACAGCTCTACAATGAGAACGGATATGGAATTAAAAAAAATATGCAAATAATTGGCATGAAAAGCGAAGTTTCATAAAATGATTATTGTTTTGTTTCTATGAATATATATGGCATTATAATATTTAATTTATTTAATTTATTTAATTAACATTGCAAAAGGTTGACAAATTATAAATTTAAAACTATTACAATGGAGAAAAAATAGTACAAGTTAATATTAATCAGTAGAAAAAAAAATGGCAAAGAAGTAACTGAGTAAGCTCGAACGAACTCTACTTTATTACATAAAATAGTGTTCGCGCCGGTACTCACCCACGTCTACGTGGAATTTGTCGACATCCGAAGCAATATTGTTGAACATCGTTAATGCTTCCCCAGTGGCATCCCAATTGCAGGCTGGTTTACACCTTGGGAGAAAAACAATTCAGGTCACGAATTTCTCAAAAAATAATCAGGAACATTTGATTCACATTCTCAAGAATGGTGAATTTCTCATTTTGGCCAAGTATAAGTCGAAAGGATATATTATGGCTGATCATTTCTCTTGAAACAGTAAAACTATTGAGAGTTATGCATGCTAAGAGAAAGTCAGTGATAAAGCTGGGTAATTCCATACACTCATATAGAGAAGTGGTTCAAAGTTCTTCTGAATCTTCTCCCACCATAAGGGTATATTTCGTGCTTCTTGGGGCCCAAACAAATTGACCCACTCTCATGCTGCTTCGATCTAAGCGTTGGTTTTGTACATTAATGATTAGAACTTTAACCCCGAAAAGACTTGGTGGTACGGATGACAAAGCCCAACATTTGTAATGCTTGTCTTGCAAGTAATCTTTATGTGATTATGAATGTTTGTTGCTTCAAATTGACGCCAGATCTCTGACTGGATGAAATTCGCGAGAGAATTCGGATGTCATTGAATAACGGAAAAAAATTAACACTCGCGTCACTCTTGTAAAGGATAAAAAGAATTGCTTTTATCAATATTGAATCGTGTTTGTTACACCGCCCTATCTATTATATTAATTATATCTGATGTAAGACGTTGTCAATCATCTAAGGTGACATTCTTCAAAAAATGTTTTCAAATATCAGCGAATAACTAGAAATAGATTTTTTAATAATAAAGCTTGCTATATAATTATGAAATTAGTGAACAGCATGGCCCCAGGGTTGAACATGCGGAAAACACAGAGTACGTGCAAAACGGCATTGATTCGAAAAGCCCATACGATAACGTATTGTTTTCTGTTCTAAAATTACTTACCAAAAAGCCTAACAAAACCATCAGACAACCGATCAAATTGGAGATTTCCAAAAGAATGTCTGATCGACCTCGTCAAATGCACTTCGAGAAAATATTGTAAGAACAGTCAACTTGCAGTCCTTTTATTATTCGCCGTGACACGTAATCCGTAAACCCATCAAGTTTGTGTGGTTTGATCTTCCGACTCTGAACCCTTGCTGCTCATTATTTATAAATTGTTCAATCCTTTTTAAAATCATATGATGCATAATCATCTCAAGAACCTTAGTGGCGCTGAGAGAACTGCCACCGGTCTATAATTTTCAACTGAGGATTCTTGCGCCATTCTTAAAAGTGGTGTAATCTTAGATATTTTCCATATTTCAGGGAAAATGCCTGATTTCATAACGAGTTTAAATATATAACACAAAGGAGTAAGTTCATTAATGTTGGAGTCGTGTAAATTTACATCAGATTTTCGTGAAATTGAGTGACTGTTGAATAAGCCTTTTCAGATTCAACGTTTGTTAGAGAAAAAGTAGTTAAATAATGAAAGCATTATATATTTTTCTTTTCTTATCCACGGATTTTCAGAGACTCGAGTACGGTTTCTTATTGTGCTTTATTTTTTGTTACAGATCATGCATCCGTCAGCTATCGGTGTTCAAGTCGGTGATGAAATACAAGTAAAGTACTTCGGACGTGACCCAGTCTCTGGTCTTATGCGCCTCTCCAGGAAAGTTCTGCAAGGTCCGGCGTCGTCTATCGTCAAGAATCTCGATAGATCTTAACAGCCAGCTTAAAAACCCCCAGACAACATCTGATATTGTTTTGAGAAACAGTTATTTGTATACAATTGGTTTTATGATTTCTTTTATTGTACATGGTATTCACTTTTTTAAATATTTTTTAATAATCTCTTGTTAATGAATGTACGAAATTATTCGTTGGATTTCGATGTATGAATGACTTGTACTTGTTTTTAAAATGTATCACATTTTTCTGTACTTAGCTTATTTCTTTCGAAATGCCTCGTCATTGTGTCTGTCATACCTGATTATGACAGACCTATTTAATTAGCTACACTCGGTGAAGTAAAATAATTTGAGGTTATCTCAGCAAAACTTACATAATTAAATAACCATCGAATCCATTTGAATTTTTTTCCGCATCACTGTATGAAGTATTATAATGTGATTTCAGTATATGAAGTATTCTCTGTAAAGCCTAAAAATCATTCTCAACAAAAATACTTTTAAATGAAAAATTAAATAGTTGGAAAATCACTTTTATTTCACGGTGTTAATTATTGTCGATTGTGGAGAGGTATTATATTTATAAAAAAATCAGTTTTATGTACGTGTGGTGAGCGATACCAGTACTGATCATTTAACAAAATTGTAGAGAAGGGCTGAAGAATATCGAGTATTTTAAATCAATATTAACCCTATCCCTACAGGCATGCTATAAATATTTCTTTTTCTTTTGTTCAAACATTGACTTTCATGAGCATTATTTTTTTTACTTCTTTAAATCAATTCACAATATTCTTACCCCACATTATTTCACATTAATAATGACATACTTTACTATATCTATCTTACGTTTTCGTTTATCGTACAGTTGTCGTACCCAGACTGATTCAATACGGAAGAGGATACAAAGAACCTTTCGTGTTTATCCGTTTTTTCTTTGATACCTCTTGCGTTCTTTCGGGGACTTCTGTTGTTCAGGTTTTGATTTACAAATAAGAATCCTTCATTTTCGGTAATATAAGTCATATAAAATAGTGTTTATGAGCCTCAATTCTGATACCAATCAACAAGACGCCTTTTCTTTCACCAGAATATGTTATGGCGAATTATATTATTTCTGTTTTGCTATTTTCTGTGAAGAGGTGTTGAACTTCCTTTATTAGTATAATAATCAATTACCAACCACATTTTTTTCAGTTGTGTATGTTTATTAAATCTATATTTAGTCTCGTGGAGGAAATGAAATATGTAATAATTTGTATGGCTTTGTATGATATAATATTATTATTGATTTAAGTTTTTTAAGCTTAAATGTTGTAATTACCGTAGGCTATGATTATATATCATAGATTGTTTTTATTTGTTACACGTTAGACTCTAACGCGAGATGAATGCGTTTATTGTATGGTCGATAATAAAATAAACTTTTCATACGTAGTGCTTGGTTTATGTATTATTCTATGTGTATTTTATTTTTAAAGGTAAACCACATCGAAATTCTTTCCTGACATCTAAGTAGATGATTGTATATGTAATATAATCATGTCCTGGAGGAGATGATTGTAGTGAGACGCCTGCGTAAAATGCATGCGTCGATGTGAATCTCTCTATTTATAATCAGTTTTATTTAAATTGACAAAAGACTGTTTTAGTGAATATTATTAACTCGGAATTGTAGCTTCTACAAATAAATAATTGCCTATGTGCTAACTCCGTCTTCACGTATTTTTTTCAAGGTTTTAAATCAATTTATTTGGATTATTTTACCATGGTAAAAGCCTTTGTTGCTACAATAAGCGTAATAAACAGCGGTATAAATGTAGTAAATGATACGATCGATAATGTCGAAAACAATAAAATAAACCAATATTCGGGTTGAATGTTCATGTGTTTATAGAAAATTAACACTCGAAAAATGAAAATTCTAGACACGGCTGGGTTCAGAGTTCTACTGTTGGTTTTGGAAAGCAAGCGGATTAATTCTTCGAGGCGAGCCCTTCCAAGCCAGACCCGTCAGAAAAACAAAGCTGAAATCCTGCTTGTTTTTTATGAGTCGTAAGTATTTTGTGGTACAGCTTTGAGCGGAATCAGCGTCACTTTGGGTGTCTGGAATTGCCCCCCTTTAATAGGCAGCGCCACCCGCAGTACAATAATCGCATTATGCCCTTCCCTCCGGCGTGGCTAAGTGTTAGCCCTTTGGGACCGGATGGTCGGCTAAGTGCTACCGCCGACCCTGCCCAGAGCTATGCTTTAAGTGATGCTCACGGTGTATCGGGTGTACTGGTATTCGTTACATTTTTACCCAGTTCATGATCGATTTTGTCAACTATCGATTATCTAGTACAGTGTTTCGTAACAGGGGCTTAAACGCCCTCTTGTGGGTATTACAAAATAGTTATGTATTTTTATCTTTTGGGTGCGCTGCTGAAGTCTAACTATGTATGCCAATCCTTGTGAGAAAATCGCGCTAATTTCTTTTTGTCAGTGCATCCGAGGTTATCTGCATTGTACATCAGTTTAGCATAAATTGACCCTTATACAAGTTTTCAAGGATAAGAAAAGGCAGATCTAGATAACAAACACATGTATTTCGTGGAGATATAAAAAACAAAAAGTACTATAATTTAAGATTTCGACTGAAGGTGCTTGGTGGAATTTCAATATTAAATTTGAATCATTCAAATTATGTACACTCCCACAGATTTTGTCACTAACGACCCGGGTTTCGCCTTTCGGCATCTTCAGGCGTTCAAGCGCACGGATGCCGAAAGGCGAAACCCAGGTCGTTAGTGACAAAATCTGTGGGAGTGTACATAATTTGAATGATTCAAAAAAAAGTACTATAACATAAATATTGAATCAGAAAATCCCAAATTGTGCCATTTTTTTAAAAATACATCGATACGTATGGGATTCATACAACCGGACAAGCGACGCATTGAAGATGATGGAACGCATCCTTGTAACATCCTTATTGACATCGACTGTATTTTACCCAAACGTGATAATTATTTAGATAACATTAGCTTTTATCATGAAGAGACGAAAACAGTGGAAACTAAATTCTTGGATGATTATGATGATAACGTTGTTTCAACCGATGGATGATGGTTGCATAAAACGGTGTATAGCCAAAAGACGAGTTTATAATTGGATACTTTTTAATACACACGACTACAAAAAATCGTAGTTATCGTGTCGCTCTATTGAATATTGATACGATCCCGAATATTCGAAAAATACGGATATCGAATAACCAGAATAATTTTCCATCTCTAGTTCTTAGTGAGAGCCTGCGTTCATTAATGGGTCCAGTTTTTACAAATGCTTTGTCTTTAATAAGGAAAAACAAACAGACACAATAAAGTGCGTAAATTTTCCCCCTTTTCAATTAAACAAATCTCGAAAGTTTTAAGGATGAAAGCGTTTGCTGGTACAATATTAAAAAGCTACATAATAAGCATCAAAGGCTTGATGAAGATGTTACATCAAAAATAAAAAAAATGATTTGCCACAATTCAGCTGCTTATTTTTTTTCGAATATTTCTTATTTATTCTTTCGAAAAGAGTTATATTTTACAAATGTTTTGGTCCAAGGGTCACATCGACTTCTTAACAGTCGGGCCAACCTAGATCTATTATATTTGTAGAACAGCCATAAATTTTCTCAAATATCTAAGCGTGTCTGGGTGATACTAGCCCTCTGGTATTTTGTAGACGTTTATATAACGAACTGATGTATTAAAATGGATGGATTAAGATCAGAGGTGAGCAAAATTTACATTTTTACCAAATCGAATGCAATAGATATTAAAACATATATATTGAAACGATAAATAGTTTTATTTGGTAGATATGATATCATCGTCATTCTGACACAGGTAATAAATACTATAGAAAAATTCTATAGAAGATTTGACCACTTATTATGTATAAAACGGCACATCAATGGTATTCCAAGTATTCGTAAAAAATGAATATTAGAAATTCGAATATTAAAACCGTGTAGAATTCGAATAATACGAATTGTATTTTTTCATATTTATGACTAAATAAATAACTTTTTAACACATACTAGTTTCCAGCACGTTTATAGAGTGAGTATAATAGTGTTTACATAACTAAATCGTCACAGTTTTGGTAGAAGTTGTTAAGTAACAGATTAGTAGTTCTGAGTAAACAGAAAATTAAAAATATCGGCTTTTAGAATAAATCCCCCAGAGTCGATCTTTTATGTTGCAAAGACAATTATAATATCAATATCTGAAAAAAAAAAGAATTTGAAATTAATAGATAGACGCAGTTGCCAGGCTTTATAGCAACCATAATAATAATTGCATAAAAGAATAAATACATTATTGGGTCCTATGGCGCAACGGTTAGCGTGTTTGCATTTTTTCGATCGATATATCAATTTCTGTTCGAAGGCACTGGTTTTGTCTGTCTCAAAATTCCTTCCCACCTTCCCGATCCTTCAATAACTGGGCGTAGCAAGAGCGATTAGTTAAACACTAGTCCTGTCCTAGCCTTATCCTTCTAAACCTACTACTCTATTTGGAAAAGAGAGGTTGAGCGGCTGAGTAACAAACAGTTCTCGTAAAAAAGTTTTGTTGAGATACCTCCGTTAGGAAGCCATATGCTCCACATTGGGAGCGGACATGGATTAAAAAAAAAACAAATAAATAAATGTTTTTTTTAAACTATGCACGAACACCAACAGAGTTATTCCAGACAAATAATTGATATCAAAGAATCTCTTTTTGTATACTTGACTCATTTTTGACAGCTATTTTAATTACCAGCGTCTGCCAGAAAGGTTACTAAATTTGAATAATATTGTGAACGAAGAATTCATATAATATTCGAACATCGAATATTCATATAAATTAAGTGTGTACATGTATGCAACTGCTGATTCTTAAAATATTCTTTGTATTTTTTTTCATATGTAGTGAGTGAGTGTTAGTCGAGTGGAATATGTATTGACGTATGATTTGATGAGATAAGATAATATCAACTTATAGATATTTCCTCAATGATGTATTTTTGGTGATCAAAATGTGGCCTATATCGATGTCATGTTTTGTTAATAATCCTACCTACATGCAAACATATCGTATTGCCTCGAGCATGAGCTTACTTATATTAGGTACGGTTAACTTACAGCTCTTGGGAAAACTTACTGCTGGCATGGGGGTGGTATCCGATATCTTTCTGCGAACACTGTTAACTATGTGGAAGTATTAGCCACGTTGAATTTAGTTACATACTTTAATTAAGTCGAAGATTTTATCTAATGAAACTTAACAAATAATTAATTCATTAAAAAAATCAATATTAATATGGATGCAAATAATTTAAGTTTAAGATTTCGACTGGAGGTGCTTGGTGGAATTTCAATATTAAATTTGAATCGTTCAAATAAAATATTATCTGTGTGAATGTACATAGTTTGAACGATTCAAATTTAATGTATGCAAATTAGGGCTTATACAAAAACCGGTTTTCGAATGTAAATATTGTTCTAAAAGTTTTACAAAAAATGGATAATTCAATTAAAACAGCAAAAAAGGTTGATTTTTTTATGTTGTTTATTTATACATATACATAATAATACACAACAATTAATTATTTGGTTTTAATTAATCTTCAGAAAATATGATTTAAGAAAACACAAAGCGTCCACTGATTGTTTTGTAACAAAATTTCCTGATATCGAAAATACCCTTTTGCTGGGAAATGATGTGGGACATATAGTCTTTAAGGCATAAAATAAAAGATCCAAATTGTCTGTCCTTTATAGACTTGTTTATGGAAAATTCGGCACAACCGGTTACGAAGTTGAAAAACCGGTTTTCGAATGTCACAAATTTAGCAAAAGTCCGGGTTTTAAAACCGGTTTTTGAAAACCGACAAACCCTAATGCAAATGTTTTAATCAATATTTTTTTATTTTTAAGTATAATTTAAAATTGCATTTACTCTTATTGAGCAAAATACACTTAAGATATCTGTCCGAGTAAGCATTCGCAAAAAGTAGAGTGTGGCTGGCAAAAGAGGCGTTGGGATTCTACTTAACACTTGCTCTATACGTGCACTATACATGCTACTAAGAAAGACAACTGTAATGACGTTTTATGTATGATTATAATATTTTTTAAATGTATCCATTTCAAAACTCATTATCAGCCTATTAGATTTAGCTTATAATCCAAATTATAAATATTGGTTTTGCTTACGTCATTTAATTTTTAATACCGCTTTGTCCTTTGACGCACATTAACTCAAAATACATTTATGTAATCAAAAAAATGAAAAAAGAGTAAAACTCGTTTTTAAGATTATTTTTATCATACAATAAAAATCAATCGATCTTATCTTATCTAATTTCAGGCCAAGGTAATAAGCACACGTTATTACTGCACCTTTAAAACATTAACACATAATCGATCGTGAAGAGGAAAAAGGACGTAACCCACAGTTTTTTCAAAATAGCTTTTTTTCGATAATCACAATGAATCCAACTTGATACACGTTCTATCAAAAGGATGTATGCTGCAAATGCCGAATTAGTATCTAAATTTAGCTTTTAAGTTTGAAAAAAGATGGGCCTGTGAAAATTGAAACTAAGAAAAAAGTCTGAATAAAAGGTTTTTCCTACACAATTTCTTAAATTAATATTAGATTGTGTCAATTAAACACCTGTTAATAAGTCTCCGTGCACTTCAAGGTAGTGTTTATTTCATATTTACATATGGCCGAAAATCATCAAAACACGTTTTTTGTGCCTCTTGTAAAATTTGCTATGTGTGGGTTACGTCCTTTTTCTCTTCCACAGTCGATATGGTTTTGTTAACTTGTTTGCATAATTATTATTTATACATTGGCCATTTTTTCTTTTATCTTTCAGCGTACCAATGTATTATTATTATGAAAAATCACAACATTACATTCGATAATAGATTCGATGTACAGTTAGTTAAAAATGTTTCAATTAACTGGTAATTGAATAAGTCACGGACAAGTAAAAGTAATAAATCTCTTGAACAAGATTTAAGCCCAGCGAATTTAACAAATACTCTACCACAATTTACAGAATTCTAATAATTGAAGATTGCTTATTTAAGGTTAGGTTAGGGTATGTGCACATCTTCAACTGTTGAATATGTTGTACAAAGACATCGCATACATTTTAAGGTTATGTTATGTCAGATGACAGTTAGCGTAATACGCACACACCACTGGATATTTAACACCTGACTAACCTATGATGACACACATTTTTTTAATTCAACGATCAAGAATATTTCAACCAACAAAATATCTTGCATTTAGAACCTCTGAGAGAAGACGAAGAGTCGTAAGACCGTGACATCGCTGGATGTATGTCACAAGACTTACTAGGAGAACGGATGATCGAGTAAAGTGGAGCCAAGAAGAAGAAGAAGAATTCTAACTACGTCTGAATAGTTACTGAATGCACCGGCTAAGCTGATTTTTTTTTTACCATGTCCGCTCCCAATATAGAGCATATGGACTCCTAATGGAGTTTATCTCAAGAGAAGTGTTTCTACGAGATCTGCTTGTTACTCTGTTGCTCAACCTCTCTTTTTCCAACGGAAGTAGGAATAGAAGGAAGGGGCTTAGGACAAGACTAGTGGTTAGCTAATCGCTCTCGATACGCCCCGTTCATAGAATAGGATGGGTGGGAGGTGGGAATTCAAGACATCACATAAATCCATGCCTTTGAACAGAAATTCATAAATCGATTGAAAAATAAATTTTATAAAACTGCCTGTACAGGGATTCGAACCCGTGACCTCCGTAGCGGTAGCTAACGACGTTGACCACTCGACCACACAGGTGGCTAAATTAGCAACGCTGAATTAGACAATGTATATTTAATTTACATAAACTAATTATACATTAACTGTAATCCGTGGTGTAGTGGTAAATAAATAGGTCGGTCATTGATTTCTTCCCTATTTTTTTTTTGGATATCTTTCCGAAGTTAGAAAAAATCACAAGTTAACAATTAAATCAATAAAAAAAAGCACAATTATTTAAAAAAAAAAATACTGTACTCACTTCTTGTAGGTACGATGCATTTGATGATGAAAATAAAATTTAAGTCAGATGCTTTATTATTTGGGTCACAAATCCCATTATTTCACTAATATTGTTTGTTTCGGAGGAGTCACTTATTTTGAATATACATATGTATGTACTTAAAAATTAAGTTACAAGTCAAAAAGGTGGCAGGGCGGCGCGGCGAGCTGGCTCATTTTCAGGTGCCAGGTCGCCGACCTGGCCCCACTACACCACTGGCTGTAATATATACATATTATTATAAAATAGTATTATACTTGTATTTCTTGAATGGCGCATGGTTTTTTCAAATTACTACACTGTATTTATCTTTTTGACTTAAGTATTAATTATTAAGAGATGTTTTTTCAGATTGTACACATTGAAATTAAGAAAATTTTGATATAAATAACTCAACATAAGAATGCGTATCTTCAAGGCCGGCGCCACCTTACGGACGAAATAGGAATCCGCTTAGGACGCAAGTGGAAGAGTACAATATTTTTTTATATAATACATTAGTAATATTGAATATCTATGAAGTGAGCTTCATGCAGTAGCTTGAAAACTCAAAAATCGGTGTCATCATAAAAAGTACTGCTCTTTATAGTGCAACAATGTATTAAACGAGAGATAAAAAATGTCCACATATTTTTTATTTTTTTTATTTTGCAGATTCCGTTAATTTTTGGGTTTTTGAAATCGAGGCAGCGAGTAATTATTTTTTGAAAAATCCCCGCGAGAACTTAAAAAAAAGGTCTGACATTTCTTTACTTGAAGAAACCCGCAAATTCCCAGGATTGCCTAAGGCGCCAAATAACCTCACGCCAGCACTGCGTATCTTGCCAGAACGGTGACATTTATACATAAGAAAATGTTGACATTTGACTGTTATTTTTTGATTAAAATGATCATACTCCCAATTCATCGTGGGCGAATGAATATACGGATAAGACTACAGCTTTATAATCAGTCATCATTTAACATTTGGAGAATTTTAGGGATGATAAAGTGGTTGATTATCAAATCACTTAAAAGTGATAAGTATGAGAAAAGAAGCACTGCAACACAACGGCCTAAGTTGTCTAGTTTTTAAGCCTTATCATAGCGATTAGAAAGCACCGAATTTAACAAGAGCTAAGAAATATCGTAATATTTTTTCTTGAGTTTATCTCAAGTGATTTTAAAAGTAAAATGTTAACTTTTAAGTTTAATAATTTAGTTACACTATTATTTTTAATTTTACGGCAACCAATCTCTATGACGGCCGGCCCAATGATGATAACGTTAATTGATTTATGGGCTGATTATCTAGTCTTACTAAATCGATTCTGAAATAATTGATTACAAATATAATAAAAAAATCATGTGGTGTCATGATTTTAAAACTTAAAACTAATATTCAATTACTTATCGCCTTTTAAAAAAAATAAGCAAATGCGGTAAAAACAACATTACTGATTTCAGCGTTAAAGCTAAACATTTGTAATAATATTCACTTTTATTTATTAAGCTCAGGACCGGTTTCTCTCATGACGAGCGTTATTGATATTGAAATGAATTATTTATTAAACTTTTTTATTTCATTTTGATTTGTATAAATAATACTGTAACATTTTATTCTCTTATCAGTTGATAATGATCATCATAAGCAAAACAGGTCCTAAGCTTAAGAAATAAAAGTAAAAATTAGTACACAGTATATTTTATTTTTTAGAATATAATATATTGTCTTTCCACCAAGTATTGACAGTGAACACCCTAAATATTACATAATAATTATTACATAAGCACATATTAATTAATATTCTGATTCGGTTCCAACACAAAATTATTTGTCGTCTGGCAAAGTAAGCTTAAAAAAAATCAATACAGTTCGTTTCTTAAAAAGTTTAGTGACCCCTGCCGTAAAAGTGGTATGAATTATATATAAAAAAATACTTGTAGAACTAAAATAATTTAATATTTTTTCGGTTTATTCAATAATTTTGCTTGTATACGATTGAAATTGACCGTACCAAGTTTCACGGCAAATAATGATTATTATTAATCATTGAACACTATAAACTAGTCCAAACTTGGGACTAGGCACTTAGGTGAATGAGACAATAATTAACCACGAACCCCTTGTCAACATTCCTAATGATCAAGATTCTTCAAACTACATATTCTGTCAGATTCAGTTTCGAGGAATAATAATTATCACCTAGGGAAGGTTGATAACTATTATCGAAATCAAACCGTTTTTAAATGTATAATATGTTTATTTTACGGCCGGAATGTTTTTGAATCATACCAAAATAATTATTTAATTCTATCCTTACCCTTTTTGCAAAATGAAGGGTAAGCAACTGAGTAACAGCCATCAAAATATCATGCGACTTGGCTGTAAGCCGCAGTGGCAAATATTGCTTCTTATTCAAATATATCAGTGATGGACATGCGGCCCATTTTGAATTTTGTGGTGGGCCTTAAATCTTTTTCTCAAACATATTTTTAACGCGTAAAACATTTATTTAATAAAGTAAGCAAGCTTTTTTTTCAATGAAGGAGAATAAACCAGTTCATTGAAACAGGCTTACAAATATTATGTTAAATTTAAAAAAAATAGTTAAAAATTAAGACCAAGAACGCATTAACTTATGAATTGCATATAAATGAAACATAAATATTTCACAATGAAACGATTTTTAATAAGCAAGTACTCATAATCCTTTTTTTGCATGGCTTATTTATTTTCGAAATAACACGGTCAAAATAATAAAATGGAACCTATTACTCATTTATCTAAATTCACTTAATCTTTTTTACACGGTTTTAAGGCTGTTTTACATGGAACGTACACATGTTCTGTATAAAAAAAGGATTGAGCGTACTTTAAATCATTTTTTTCTTTGCGGCCCGAACCCACGATAATTTCTTTTATGCGGCCCGCTAGAAGGTAAAGGTTGTGCATCACTGAAATATATTAATGATCATTCTTTTGCCTATTACATCGTATTACTGTAATAGATTTAATATTTTGTGGAATGCCACGAAGCTTTCTTTATTGTGAGATTGTCGCTTTTATCATTAATCCATTTTTAATAAAATAAATGGATTTCAAATTCAATTATTTGTAAAAATACCATTAAATAGATGACTTTAATTAAATGATAATATTTAATTTTGTATCCAATATAACACTGAAATACGAGTCCAACAAAAAAGACATTTGTATGTTAATTGAAAATAAATATCATGTACATGTTTAAATTAATTTAATGTTTTATGTAATTATTTGTTTCAATATTCTATGATTTATCGTTTTGCAACTTTATTAATTAATACAAAGTTGAGTAATCAACGCAAGTGCGTAATGAATTTCATTTTAGTAGATGAAAACAATATAATATTGTTTTTAGTTAATTACTAATGTTCATAATATACTAAAGGCGGCATTAGACTCATGTGATGTGGGTATATGTGTATGTAATATGTAATATGTATTTATAATAAAATGTGCTTAATTTTAGTTAATATACACTACTGCTTCTCCTTATCTAGACGTCACTGCTTTTATGCTTCACTATACTTCACTGACGTAACGAAACATGTTAACAGTTTTTTCTTCTACCGGGAGTGTCTCAGGAGCAACTGTGTATTAGTACTAGTAGCATGTACTCATGTGAGTAAAATAGAGAGGTAAATTTTTTAATTGTTTATTTTCTTGAAAAAGGGCATCAAATATAGTCTTGAGTCTTGACAAGTATATACGCTATACATATTTGGAAAAGGTAATTTATAAATCATAAAAATAAAATAATGAAAAAAAATAAATCTATCAGCGATGTTATTTCTGTCATACAAGGTCTTTTTTAAAAAAATATGTGAATTTTAAATTAAGGTAAAATAGTTTTTCCTGAGCACACTTATTTTTTTTTTTTTTTTTAAATGTATTTTGTGAAACTAAACGAATATCGTAAATCACTGAAAAAAAATTCCGCGTCCCAGGCTCGAACGCAGAACTCTGGATTACCAGTCGAGCTCTCTATCAACTGAGCTAACGTCATAAATATCAGAGCGATAAAAATAGTGTATATAAATTTAAAAAATTGAAAATGGAACGATATTTGCGTTTCATACTGACTTCGATTGTTTGTATTCAAGATTCAAAAATGGAATATTGTGACGTCTGTCAAACAATGAGAGCTAACGTCACAATTATCGGCAGCGATAAAAATAGAAACTATAAACTTATTAAATTTCGTTTGAAATTGGAACCTTGCATATTATATATTTTATTTTACGAACATTTCTTTATTCCTCTGTACCCTAGAGGTAGAACGCTCGATTGATATCCTGAAAGTTGTGGTTCGAATCTAGCCTTGAGCGTTTTTTTTTGGTTTATAACATTTTTTTTTTTTGAAAACTTTCTTTTTAAATCACATTACATCTTGATCGTATGAAAATAAATGCTATCAAAATAACAAAATCCGATTGACTAGCGAAATAATTTTTTCAAAAAATAAATATAAGACGCAATTATTTCAAGATTTGTTTTTAATCTAGGTACATACGTGGTATAGTTAGTTGTTGGCGAAAGCATAGTTTCAGTATGTGTAGTAAAATAACGTCAGTAAAAATCATTATATATATATATTCTAAAAAACAAGTTCTATTTGGAGAATAAGTCAAAATTTTGATAATTTTGTTTTGATAAAATGTCCAATTAATTTATAATATTTTGCATTTTTTATATAAATATAATTTAATTCTTTGCCCATTTATTTTCCGACTTTTTTCTCACATTCCATTGAAGTGAAAAAAAAGTAGATATTAAATTATTCTAAAAATTAGAATATTAGATTATTCTAAAAATTCCAAAATCTATATATTAATAGTCGATAAAATAATCACTTTTCACAAATCACATTTAACAATTCACAAATGTGTGCGTACTGATGTCCTCGGGTCTTTTTCGTTTTCTACGAAATATTTTTGTTAGCGTACTTGAAAATTAGTTAAATAAAATATATACTACGAAAAATGATTGTTAGCAACCTTGAACATTATTCCAAAAATTTAATAATTTACAATTTAAAAACTGCAGGGCTGTCGATATATGCGCCGAGATCGATTTATGCTACTATGAAAAATGATTGTTATTTTGTTTGGATAAAATGTCCAATTAATTTATAATATTTTGCATGTGAAAATTGCATTTTTTATATAAATATAATTTAATTCTTTGCCCATTTATTTTCCGACTTTTTTCTCACATTCCATTGAAGTGAAAAAAAGTAGATATTAAATTATTCTAAAAATTAGAATATTAGATTATTCTAAAAATTCCAAAATCTATATATTAATAGTCGATAAAATAATCACTTTTCACAAATCACATTTAACAATTCACAAATGTGTGCGTACTGATGTCCTCGGGTCTTTTTCTTTTTCTACGAAATATTTTTGTTAGCGTACTTGAAAATTAGTTAAATAAAATATATACTACGAAAAATGATTGTTAGCAACCTTGAACATTATTCCAAAAATTTAATAATTTACAATTTAAAAACTGCAGGGCTGTCGATATATGCGCCGAGATCGATTTATGCTACTATGAAAAATGATTGTTATTTTGTTTTGATAAAATGTCCAATTAATTTATAATATTTTGCATGTGAAAATTGCATTTTTTATATAAATATAATTTAATTCTTTGCCCATTTATTTTCCGACTTTTTTCTCACATTCCATTGAAGTGAAAAAAAGTAGATATTAAATTATTCTAAAAATTAGAATATATTAGATTATTCTAAAAATTCCAAAATCTATATATTAATAGTCGATAAAATAATCACTTTTCACAAATCACATTTAACAATTCACAAATGTGTGCGTACTGATGTCCTCGGGTCTTTTTCTTTTTCTACGAAATATTTTTGTTAGCGTACTTGAAAATTAGTTAAATAAAATATATACTACGAAAAATGATTGTTAGCAACTTTGAACATTATTCCAAAAATTTAATAATTTACAATTTAAAAACTGCAGGGCTGTCGATATATGCGCCGAGATCGATTTATGCTACTATGAAAAATGATTGTTAGCAAACTTGAACATTATTCCAAAGATTTAATAATTTACAATTTAAATACTACAGGGCAGGGCTGTCGATATATGCCCCGATATATTTATTTTATTTTTAGAATCTCTGGCTTATTCAATAAATAGGTTTGTAATTTTCTGACTACTTAAAAATGCAACAAAAATTCTCCCGTTGAGGTCAACGGGCTTACAGCTAGTTATATTAATTCCAGTATTACAAAAAAAAATGAAAAATATTACAAATTGGGGTCGCAATAATGAGCATGTAAATTAAAATCGTATAAAATATCACAAAATCGAATAATTTTCAAAAATAATTTCAACAATGTGTGAAAGAATGTAAAGCTTTTGGTAGATTTAAATTATTCTAATTCACTTAGAATTTTTTTTATTAAAATATGTCAATGTTTTTGTACACTAAAAATTCGATTTTGGCTAATTTTCATTATGAAAATAGCCGTATTTTTCGTACCAGTATTGCAATTGAACCAATTGAATTTAGTACCCAATTAGAAATCGTACCGGTATTGCAATTGATACATGGAAAGTATATCAAAAATCCACGAAAAATTTCGTATTTTTTTTATAACGGCTACATATATTTTTGCTACGCCCCTGAGTAGCTTCACGCTCCCTATGTGAGCTTTGTCACTTTTATTTATTGTTATTTTATCGTTAATATTTGAACAGAACTCCTGATAAGCCTTTCATAAGGGCGTTTATTCAAATATTAGTATACAATTCAGTATGTGATTTAGGAGATTTCAAATTTGGTATAACGCAAACAAGAGTTTATCGAAAAAAAATATTACAATTCTAATGATTATCTGATAAAAAATATAAACTGTATTTGTTAAAAACAATGGTGTCGAGTATTTGGCCAGTGATAACACGGCGATTGATTTGGAGTAGTATTTTTATTTACCGACGTGTATCGGTTGTTTTTATTTAAAAGCATTTTAATCTCCTAAGAAAGAATTTATTTGTTTAGATTTTTTCTATGAAATTGATTTATTTGGAAATATCACGAATAATCGAGTACGCTATGACCAATGCTCCCTCTAATTTTCGGAAGGTTATGTGCGCAAAAGTCATTGGATGTGTAACTTTGAAAAGAAATGATTTGTGCGCCAAATAACGGTATTTAGACCTACTAAACGAAAAGGTTAGTTTTTAATAATGACAATAATCAACAACACTATTTAATTTCAATTAATTTATTCTGATGATGGTATAGCTGATGTAACTTTTGTGCGTTCTGTTGTAATGTATGAATTTAATTAAGATTAAATAAATCGAGCAGCAAATGAATGTGAATTATAACAATGGGGTACAAATATCAACGTATTTAGTTTTACGGTTTTTTATAATACTAGTTTACAGGTGTTTTGGCGTGCGCCATCGTCTTTTTTTGATGATTTTCCACAAGGGAAATGAATACATTAAAAGTGAATGTACAATTTATCATGATTATTTCGTATGTCGAGGGTGATGTAGTGAATTTACTTTCGAATATCTAAGAGTGTAAATAATGCAGCTGGAATTAATTCGAAGCAATCCATGTGTTAATAACGCCGACGAAGTTGGTGAATGCGTTATCGCTGAAAAGGGACCGAGTTAAATTATAAGTTGTGAGATAAGTCGAACGAGCGTTGCGTTAATCGCTGGGCCTTCCCCTGAAACCGTTACGGCGAGTCGCGCTTTTCCGGAAGATAGGATTTTCGCACTCGTCAGCTCTAAGCGGTGGACAGTGCAACCCTCGAGACGAAGGCGCCTGCGCCATCCATATATACGAATGAACACATCGGTGATTTTACCCATACAACCGCGAATCACGCACCGCGGCCGTGCGGGCTGCGGGGGAAAGGGGCCAGCCGCCCGGTCCGCCGCCTTCTCTTTTACCATTCCGCCCTGAACGCAGCTGCGAGTCGGACGTTTTGGCGCGCGAACCGAACGCGAACGGAAAAATACGATCGCCGCAGGATGCCGCTCGAGCGCGACGTCGCCACTTCTCTTCCGGCGGCGGGAGCTTGAAATTTTGAAAAACTTCAAATTCTTAACCGACCCCGCGATCGCGCCGGCCACCCCTTTCGCTCTCCTCTCCGTCTTCTCGAAAACTCTCCGAAAAGTCTTTCGCTCCGATCAAAGTTTGCGCGGAGTGTCGGCTCGGCGTCCAGCTAAACTTTATTAGATCACAATGACCGCCGTCGCGAAAGCTGCGCGCTATGAATAGATTTTCTTTTAAGCTTTAACGTCACGCGCTTCCCGCCGTCACCCTCGTCTCTCTCTCTGTCTGTCGCGTTTTCGCCGACCGACTCTTATCGCGTTATCGATAAAGATACGCTCGGCTTGTATTTAGATCGCTAAAGTTATCATCGCAGTATTCCGAAAATATTATCCGCGATCCACCCGCACCGTCGCTCGTCAGTGCAGAGGGGGTTTCGACCGCGCCAGCTCCCCGAGTGTCTCCGAATCATTTTTTAAGTATTGTTTTAAGTGTGTGTGAAAGTGTGTCTCTGTTCGTTATCGTGCGGTACTGTCTATCCGATATCGTCTTCGGCTGGCGGTCGCATCGCATCTTATTTTGTTTTTATTACTCTGTATTCAAAAAACCGCCACCTGCACAACGTCAGTGATGAGTGTTGCACTTCTTACGTGAGAATTGACAGGATGTCATCTGACTGATGCGAGCCACGTTTTGAGACCGAGGAACGCCCTCTTCTCGCACGATTGTTACGACAAATTATTCTCTGCTGTGTACAATGCAAACTTGCTTCTTTCCAGTGCAGTGAAGTCACTTTTTGAATACATTTATGATGACTACCGATAGATAATACAGTTTCCGAGTGTTTTAAAAACAAGTGAGAAAGTTTTCATACGATGCTGAAATTTTCCAAAGGAAACTATACAATCAAATTTTTTCCGTCTTGAAATTTGTCAATCGTTCGAACAAAAAAAAAAACTAAAATGAATTCCATCAGCCGGCTATTTATCGTGTTGTGCCTGGCGCTTCCGGCACTGTCCCAAGACTCAGGGGGCGCGACCACGAACGGCGCCAACTCCTCCAATATAACTGTCCCCGTTAGCACTCAGAGAATTTGCGAAAATGGACTCGTGGTACCGGTGTGGCAGCCGCAGGGAAATATCACCACCACTGACCAGGTCATTCGAGGGGTGTTCTATTTCTGTTTTATGCTGTATCTCTTCATCGGAGTTTCCATTATTTCCGATCGCTTCATGGCCGCCATCGAAGTGATAACCTCCCAAGAGAAAGAAGTCAGGGTCAAAAAGCCTAATGGCGAAGTACAAATTGTCGTGGTCCGAGTTTGGAATGAAACTGTTGCGAATCTGACTCTCATGGCTCTGGGTTCGAGTGCTCCTGAGATTCTTCTTTCCATTATAGAAATTGTGGCGAAGAATTTCAAAGCTGGAGAATTGGGTCCCGGTACGATCGTTGGATCTGCCGCGTACAACTTGTTTGTTATTATTGCGATTTGCGTATGGGTTATACCGAATGGTGAAGTGAGAAAAATAAAACATTTGCGAGTATTTTTTGTAACCGCTACCTGGTCAGTATTTGCTTACGTATGGCTTTACATGATACTGGCTGTGTTTTCTCCCGGAGAGTTGGAAGTCTGGGAAGGTCTTCTCACCTTTATGTTTTTCCCTGCGACCGTATTCACAGCGTGGGTGGCAGACCGTAGACTCCTTATTTACAAATATTTAAACAAAAACTACCGAATGAACAAACGAGGAGTCATTGTACAAGTAGAGGGTCATGATTCGGTGGAGATGAACCTAAAAGATGATGGTCTTAAATGTCTGGAGGAAAACGCTGTTTCAGATGAAATGAGAGATTTTGAAGAATCCAGAAGAGAATATATTAATACTTTGAAAGAATTAAGGAAACAATACCCTCAGAGCGATCTGGAGCAGATCGAATGTATGGCTCACGAGTTAGTATTGAATAAAGGGCCAAAGTCTCGCGCGTTCTATCGTGTCCAGGCGACACGAAAGATGATGGGTAGTGGCAATATAATGCGTAAAATATCTGAAAGAGCGCAGAGCGATCTCAGCGAAGTAAAAGCTGAACTCCAACGCCAAGACATCGACGAAGAACTAGCGGAGAACGGAGATAGCCGAGTTTATTTTGAACCTGGCCACTATACGGTTATGGAAAATTGTGGAGAATTCGAAGTGCGAGTAGTCAGGACTGGTGACACCGACGAATCCTGCACTGTAAATTATCACACAGAAGATGGCACAGCAGAAGACGGAAGCGATTATATCGGAAAGAAAGGCACTCTAACTTTCGAGAAGGGAGAAACGGAAAAGCGCTTCACATTGGAAGTGATAGACGACGACGTATTTGAAGAAGACGAGCACTTCTATATTAGATTGAGTGATGCTCGAGGTCCCGTCTCACTCGCTTCTCCCAGCTTGGCCACCGTGATGATATTGGACGATGACCACGGTGGAGTGTTCGCTTTCGCCGAGCGAGACCACGAGTTAGTTGAGTCGGTGGGAACATTCGATTTAAAGGTGGTGCGCTATTCGGGAGCAAGAGGTCGAGTGGCCGTGCCTTATTGGACCGAAGATGGCACGGCTAAGCAAGGGAACCAGTACGAGTTGGCCAAAGGAGAGCTGATCTTCGAGAACAACGAAATAGAGTAAGTACTTTATTGTCATGAAAATATCGAATTAAGTCAGCCTTCGAAGCATACATAATATTCTTAAATATAATATATTTAAATAAATAGATCTAGTCGATCAGAAGCAAATGTTTTTTAAAGCAGTGCTTCTCAACCTGGAGTCCGCGATAATTTTCATTTATTCAAAACTCTTTGTGGTAAAGTATGAAAACTTTTTTCAGGGGTCCGCAGATTATTGTTTTCAGATGTAGGGGTCCGTGGCATGAAAAATGTTGGGAAGCACTGGTTTAAAGCATGACCGAACCAGCATATTATAATGTAGATTATGTATTCCTAATATAATGTATTATCACAATAACTAGTTGTGAGTTTTTCTGTCTCGTATAAGATGTAGGAGGATATAAAACGTTAAATACACCAATGTATTTTGTATATGAATCCATAAATCTATGCACGAAAGCTTCTTTTACAACGCAACTTAACGACGAAAGCTTTAGCACTATCGAAAGTTTGTTAATAGGAATCAAAAAATTGTGTAATAATATTGTGTTTAGCAAAAGTTTCGAGAATAAAATCTGTCCGTTAGCTTGCGTAGCTATTTATAATGCTAGGTATGAAGACGTGTGTATGTTCAGCAGCCCGTGGAAAATCTATCCGAGTTTAAAATTTCAATTTTGCTCGTCGTTTTTAACGAGACGTTTTTGTTTTTAAATCATTACAACTACTACTTTGTTTATACATTTATTGCAAACTGTATTATTCACGGAATACGGAAAAAAATTTAAAAACCAAAATAAAAGTACGTTAAACGGATTTACTTTACGCGGAAAAGCATGTTTTCTTTTCATAGAAGTTAAAAAATATTGAAATTTATTTTTAGTTGTATGAATCCTTAATGAAATGTTATTTCAAAGTGAAATAATCATTTAGTTTAATTTTGTTATTCTTATCTTCTTTAATTAATCTTTTTTAATCCTCTTCATATTTTTCAGATTGTTCGATAACAACAAATTAAATATTGTCAAGCTGATATGATTATAATCTGATAATGTATCAGCCGTTAACATAATTATTGTAGAACTCAGTAATGCTGTATATCTTTAATTAACATATAATGGAGTTCTATTAGTTAATAAATTAACAATGTTTGTAAATGTCTGCAAATGGAGTAAAATTTTTATTTGTCGAGTTAATTGTGGTTTTTGAGCAAACCGGCTACACAAAACAAACTGAAAATTACTAATTTGGAGTTTTACCACAAAATTAGTAGAAACTACATATATAAAAATCTAAAATTTTTAATACGTCTCGAGTCTTGACGTTTGAGATATTTTTATTCCAACTTTTTAATAACAGCTGATAAAAGATGTTAAATATCATTTTAAAATGCTGTTCTCTTAAAAAAATCAAACGCAATTCTTTATTGTGCTAATTCCACATTATTAATAAAGATCAAAACCAGTTACACTCATCTCGAGCATTACCGAATGATGAATGATACGTCCGAACAAGGTTATTTGTTGGGGATTTATTTTTCATCATTTGATAGTGTTTGCTATGAGCGAAACCGGACCTGACCCAAATAAAAAAAAATTGCAATTAGAGCAAAGAAAAAATGTGTGTTATTATTTTTAAAATAAACTGTCTTTTTACATATAAAAATAAAGGTATGTATATTCTATAAGCATTTATTTATACAAAAGTTAAATATTCCTGCCATATTTTTATATCATATTTTGTATGTCCAGATGGTTTACAGTGGCTACATAGGTGAAACGTAAAAAAATATAAAAACGCTCGAACACAAACTAATAAAGTAAAGTTCTTATACAAAGTGAGGCGTTTATATTATTATATTAATATTTACTTGTATCATTAGACACCAATGCTCACTTACTTACTTACAATAAAATATTATATATCAACATCAATTTAATCTGTCGAGAATTTTTCGTTCAACAATATCGTTCAAAATTTTGCAACAAAAAATACAAATTATAAATTAAACTTTCTTATTATGTTTCGTGTATAGCCGTCTATTTAAAATAATTCATGAAAAATTTGCGCAGTTTTTTTTATCGCAAAAGCAATTGAATTTTTTTATTGCTTGTCTCAATAAGTATGAACACATTTTAAAGCGATGAAGTCCGCTACATGATTTATTCTTCCACACTCAAACGTGTTTTAAAAAATGATATACATATATATTAAATTATGGAAAACGATTCATCAGACTGACTAATGGTTTATGTAATTATTCTATCAGAGTAAGTCATGAAAAGTTTTCAGTCAAATCAAAAATTTGTTGTTTTGAGTTAAGTATGAAGAAATGCTTCGAGTACCATTTTCAAAATGTAAGATTTGGTAATTTGTAGGTGTTTGTATAAGAATCACAGTGGTTATTATTATTTAGATCCAAACAACTACGAATATCATGTGAAAAATGATTATTAATATCATTTTTATCCATGTCCGCTCCCAATCAGGAACATATGAGGATATTACTTGCAAACACGCTTTATTCCAAAATAAAACAATGTACATTTTGAAAGTATTTTTAGTCTTACATTACTTTGAAATAAATAAAAGCACGCGAGTGAAAGCGGCATTTAACAATGCTTATGATAAAATTCCATTTTTTTTAAATGATAACGTTGAATGGCGGTAATTTATTTAGTTTAATTAATTGAATGAAACAGTTAAGTAGAAGCGACGTACGTCTTGTTAATTGACATTTAATTATATTTTTTTAAAACTATTGTGACAATTCAATTCGTATCCTAACAACTCCGTTAGTTGTTATGTTAGTATTGTAAAGTTGAATCAAATCTGCCTTTATTTATAATCCATTTAAATCGCAAATACTTTTGTTTTGAGACGAATTTACACGTACTTAACTCAAATATAAATGTTGTGTTTTGTGTTCTGACATTTTCAGATCTCATTCTATCGGAATGAAATACTTGATTATGTTCCTTAAATATTAAAAAAACACATTATTTTTATTCAGATCGGAACATTTTCTATTGATCAGTTAAAATGCTTGTGGTCAGCAATACCGTTATTTCAATATAACGTATTCCCACCAATAATTGACAGTGAATACCTTTATCTTGAAATTTAATGTAGATTATTAAAACAGCACAATTGGGGCTGTCCATGTGGGGCTGACACAGCGACACGATTAATGACAGTTGGGGCCACATCGTACTATGTGGGATATCATAAACCCTTTATAATATAACTTTTTAGAATAAGATATTTGCGAAACTATTTCTACGTTTAAGGATACTTAATTTAAGAAGAGAGGAGGATGTCAAGCTGAGGTGCACAACATGCGGTCCTCTAAAGTTTTCAAATAAAATAAATTACGTATATGTTAAGGTATAGTAGGGATATGGTAAGGATTTGATAATAAAGTTAATTTTAAAGAATCAGCCTCAAAATTACAAAGACAAAAATCGCGTTAACTTTTAAATTATAAATACAACGTGTATTTTTTTTTTTTTTGTAAATGGGTATTTTAAATTATTTTTTTACAAACGGCCCGAGCCGGTTTTTTATGGGGCCCAATAGAGCAGTGTTTCTCAACCTTTTTGAGAGCGTGGCCCCTTTTGAGTGTCTTTATTTTTCTGTGACCTTTTTATTTTTTTTAGCTCACCGAGAAATTTGAAATCCCCGATTTGGTATACTTTTTCCCAGAATATTTCCGAAAAACCTTTTTTTTAAGCTCACCGAGGAATTTGAAATCCCCGATTTGGTATAATTTTTCCCAGAATATCTCTGAAAGACCTTTTTTTTTTAAGCTCACCGAGGAATTTGAAATCCCCGATTTGGTATACTTTTTCCCAGAATATCTCCGAAAGACCTTTTTTTTTAGCTCACCGAGGAATTTGAAATCCCCGATTTGGTATACTTTTTCCCAGAATATTTCCGAAACACCTTTTTTTTAGCTCACCGAGGAATTTGAAATCCCCGATTTGGTATACATTTTCCCAGAATATCTCCGAAAGACCTTTTTTTAAGCTCACCGAGGATTTGAAATCCCCGATTTGGTATACTTTTTCAGCTCACCGAGAAATTTGAAATCCCCGATTTGGTATACTTTTTCCCAGAATATTTCCGAAAAACCTTTTTTTTAAGCTCACCGAGGAATTTGAAATCTCCGATTTGGTATAATTTTTCCCAGAACATCTCTGAAACACCTTTTTTTTAGCTCACCGACGAATTTGAAATCCTTAATATAACTCAATTGTTCTACCACACCTCTAATGGCAGTAGTCGTATATTTAAAAAAAATACTTCGATAATTCGTAAGTGATGATATCCGTAAAGCGAATATACTGATTTCATCAATGTATTTCAACCTTCAAAATAAATTTATTCAATGTCTACAAAATTCTCAATTATATACACTACGTCCCACGTTGCAATCAATATAATCAATTAAATATGATCGAAATAAATAATACCGTTCTCTATTCCAGTTAAACAAAAAAATACAACGAAGGATATATTTAATATTGACAGCAACAAAAAATTAACCAGTTTTTGCTCTAAAATTAACAGAATTTCCGCAAATATTGCCGATTGCTTTAATTCGACCTAGCGTAAATATTTGCGCCACCAAAAAATAAGCATTGCCGAGTAAAACAAATCGATTTTTTGCCATTATTTAATAGCAATGCCCCGCTGACTTTTTGCGTTATGATAATGTGATTCAGGTACAAAAAACAACGATTTATGAATGTTCATTCAGATTGGATTCTGATTTATTACTCGAGAATTACAACGAATAGTTCAAAAATGAATCTTCATAAATCTTTAATATCTTCCATTATTTATACATTGAAAAAAATACTATTCTAATTCTACGAACAAATTCAGCATTATCTTAGATTAGTCATGTCTTAAGTAATATATTATTTTGTCGTCGTTCTAGGAAAAATACATTACCTGGGATGTTTTCAGTTTTGATTGAATGTTTGTTATATATTTACGATCGATGTTTTGAACAATAAATGCGTGCGAAATTTTGAAATGACTTTTGCTTTAGAAAAAGGAATATTTTTCGACTTAACGTTTTTTTGCGAGAACGGGGGTGATATCATAAAACTACTATCTTAATTTACCACGCGCCTACAGTAACATATATTATATAGTAATGTTCTAAGATATAAGATAATCAAATTCGAAAGTTTTTGAAAGATTGCCTTTTTATGCACAGTTTTAAGTTCAACTGAAAGAAAAATGGAATGTTACTTGGCCTGTCATGAATATAAAACAGGCGGATCGTGTTTCAAAGTTAGTAAAGTAGATAAATTGAATTGAAATTAGAGAAATGTTATTGCAATATTAATATTGCAACACCCTTTCTATATTGATGTTGGGATATTTTTAAGGTTAACTAACCTGCTTGTGTAAAGATTCAATTTATATCATGTATTAACTAATACATGATATAAATTGAATCTTTACACAAGCAACATATATTATATATTTTTAAATTATATAATTCCCAATAAATGAACTATTAGAAGATAGTAAAAAAAAAATTAACGATACTTCGCTTCCAAAATTGTACCAACTCAAAAAGCATAGTTTTGAGATAATAAAGAAAAAATATTTTTTGGCAAGCTTAATCTTCTGTTGTACATCTAATTGTTGTAGACTTCAGTAAAATTATAGAATTATCTACAAAACTAACATATTTATTTAATATTACAAATATAATTTAATATTTTTTTTCTAATATTCATTAAAAGAAATTTGAATCGTTCAAATTTTGTGCATTCACACAAAGCTTGTCACAAACGACCCGGGCTTCGTCATCCGGCATCTTCCGGCGTCCAAGTACACGGATAATCTTGTGTGAATGTACAAAATTTGAACGATTCAAATTTAATATTCAAATTCCACGAAGCACTTTCAGTCGAAATCTTAAAAAATCATGAATGAAGTTTTTACAAGTGTATTGTTGTGACATTGTTGTAGATCTAAGGAATATTAACCACCTTTATTCTAAAATATCTCAGATTATCACTTGTTACGTTTTGAAACTGATATAAATCGGTATTCTAAGCATTTTTCATACGTTACTTAATAAATAGCACATTTTTGACTTGTTTACGTCAACATATCGATATATGTATAACCAAAGCGTGCATTAGTGACCCTGGAAAAAACTTGAGTATATATTAAACTCAATCTATGGATGTCTTGTTAACATTTATTACAATCTTGACTTACATTTATTACAGAAACTAAATAATTAGTTAAAGTATAAAATGTTTATCAACTTTATTGATAATTATGTAATTATTATTTATTATAATAAACAGTGCTTAACTTGATTAGCACACCATTAATCGATTGAAGGTTTGCCAAAACGTCAAAATAAATCGATGTCTAGTTCAAAGATTCACGTTTCGAGAACATTTAATTGGAAAACTTTTTTTGCATCATTAAATTAGTGAAATGGAATTTTTTGAACGATTATGTATGCCATTCATATTGTAAGTTATTACAAACCCCAAATTAATATTCCAGTGCGGAAAATTGTATTCATTAATGTTTCAATCAATTTATAGAATCGTGATTAGACGCATGGATGTTTGTGATGTTTAAATTTATTTTCACACATACGATCCTAAAACAGGTCGTCGCGTGGGTGATTATTATCTTACTTCTAATGCTGTCCTAATCAAATTCTTCTATACTTACCTATTTCGGAAATCAAATGATAAGTGATTTTATTACAATCAGTTTTTATTGTAAAGCTCCATTTTACACGCTTTATTAAGTATGTAATATGTATATACGGTGTAAAAAATCCATATTTCATATTATCGAAAACCGCTTGATAAACAAATAATTTTACATTTGTCAGTAAGAGCGTACGAGAAGTTTGAGTGAAATTGATATGTCGGAGGGCAAAACCTGAGTCGCCTTTAAGGAAACTTTTGGAAACTTACAAAGTTTTAACCATTCAAATATTAATTTGAAGTTACATAGATAGCTCGCAATAGAGAGTTCTAATTCAATTATTTGCACCTTTAAAAGTAAATCACTCAAAATTATACGGTAAAGTTAAGTAAAGTGAGTACGTAGTATCACGTTGGATACTAACTCGTCGCTTAATTGATTAAGCGATTGAGAATATTTAATTAACTTTGTGCGAAGTGATCTCAATACTAATATTTCCGAAAGTGGGATCCCGATATTACGGATGCTTTTTTCAATACCAAAATACCGGTTTCTGAAAAGCAAAAATTGTTATTTGGCGTTGTAGTTTATAACGGTAAATATATTCAATCTTCGACGGTCTCTGGCTTTAAATCTGAAAAGGTTTTTTTCTGCGATCTCACTTGTTTGCACTTAGATTCAATTAAGATTGCTACCATAATATTAGTTAGTAATTGCCAAGGTATATGAAATTAAAGAAGTTAACTTAACTTGTTGATTTTATTTAAATGTCACTCGATATCAACACAAGGAGAAAATATATCACAAACACCCGTGGCCAAAAGCCATGACCAATTATTAACGGTATTGAAAAAAATACATTTGAATTCGAGTTGATAATTTGATAAATTTATGAATTGATTTTTGGACTTGTTTGAGTTTGAATGCATGGTTGTTTTTTTTAAGTCTAAAATAACTTCCTACCCGTTATGTCATATTGACAGGTCTTAGTGGAAGCGATGAACTACAATCCTTCTATCCTCACTGTTTTCAAAATATAAGAGGTTGAGTGACAGAATAAGTCTTAGTCCTAGTAGAATAACATAGTAACAGGTATATCATTTACAGCTACTGTAATCTAGATGAGAAGCATCCATTTAAAATCTATCTGTTCTTCATTGAAAACGGTAATGGTATAAAACAACATTTTTCAAACATTGTTGTAAACTATTATTCCTCTGTGCTGCTTAAGTAATGCCGAATTGACAAATAATAATTGTTTGGTATTTTTTTTGTTGAATTCAATACATTATACACGATTTCTTCTTAAGATACACCAAGCTCCAATGAAATATATACTAATACTTAAATTGAGTTACTGATAGTCCTTTTTTCGTTTCTTC
Organism: Himalopsyche anomala; assembly: GCA_031772345.1. Taxonomy (NCBI): domain Eukaryota; kingdom Metazoa; phylum Arthropoda; class Insecta; order Trichoptera; family Rhyacophilidae; genus Himalopsyche; species Himalopsyche anomala. The sequence continues at coordinate 12,769,732 of CM062839.1, forward strand.
TGCAAACGACAAGTAACAAATAATAATCTGTCTTTACAAGCAATGTTGGAAACTTTTATTTTATCTTATTTGAAACAACGTTTGAAATCTTCTCAAAGTTTAGCGATACCTTAAAATATGAATCAACCTAACGGAAAATAATTGCCGAGTCTATTTTAGTCACGTGAAAGTCATTCTGTGAATTTTGTAGTAACTACTTAATGAAAGTAATCATTTTATTTTGCCTTTTATTTGAAATAATCATGCAACGTAATTAAATAAATTATTCAACCGTGATGGTATCGATTTAAAATGATATTTCATTTAGATTTATCGCTGATCGAAAGGACGGTCACTATCATTTTTATTTTTCAATACGTTTGTATAAATATACAGGCTCACCAGTGTGATATCTGTTTCATTCTAATACAGGTGTGTCCAACCCGAGGTCGGTGACAGAAAATAACGTGACATGAAAAATCTTTTTTATAGAATTTTTAAATAACATTTAAAACATTAAAGCTAATGTCAATGCGTCAAATATTTTATAGTTGAAAGATCATACGAGAAAAACTTGATGAGAATTTATTGTAAGTCACTCGAGATCAACTCGCGGTAAACTGAAATAACAAACTTCCACGTCTTAGGTCTGAAATTTAAATTTGACATTGAACTTACCGGGAATCGAACCCAGACCCGCCTAGTCGGTAGAGCAAGCTCTAACCAACTAGACCACAGATTGTGCTGTTATACTTTCGACTCAATTTTTGGTTGATAATAACTACGTACTAACCTCTGTTATAAAGAATCTATATATACAAATATAATGTATAGATTTGAAATCAGACATTTAACGTAAAGAAACATTTATTTGTCTTTACTGGAAGGCGTATATTTCCAGATACAAATATTTTCTTGAGCACATGGATCTAATCATTTATTTTTGACGGTCTAAAACACGCAACACCATCACGGCAAACGCAATGAGTTGTATTATCTTTTGATGGTTGGTATTACACAATTTCGTTTATGTTCACGGTTGTCATATTACGTCTGTCAAACGCTTTACTGTTGAACCAAGATACTTTGGTTCTTTTAGCCGATCTGTTATTGATTCACGAAATTTTCATTTTATATTAAGCTTTAAATCAGTGATGCGCAAACGCGGCCCGCGGGCCGCAAGCGGCCCTTTTTGAATTTTGTGGCGGCCCTTAAATCTCTTTCTCAAACATACCTTTTTCACGTAAAACATTTATTAAACAAATTTAAGCAAGCTTTTTCTTCAATGAAGGATAATAAATCGGTTCATAGAAACAGGTTTACAAAAATTATGTCAAATTAAAAAAAATAGTTAAAAATTAACAAAGACCATGAACGCATTAACTTATGAATTGCATATAAATGAAAAATAAATATTTCACAATGAAATGATTTTTAATAAGCAAGTACTCATGATCTTTTTTTGCATGGCTTATTTATTTTCTAAATAACACGGTCAAAATAATAAAATGGAACCTATTACTCATTTATCTAAATTCACTTAATCTTTTTTATACGTTCTTAAGGCTGTTTTACATGGAACATACATATTTTTTGTATAAAAAAGGATTGAGCGTACTTTCAATCATTTTTTTCTTTGCGGCCCGAACCAACGATAAATTTGTTTTATGCGGCCCGCTAGAAGGTAGAGGTTGTGCATCACTGCTTTAAATGGTTTTAATATATCTATAACCAATTTTTTGTTACATCCTGATTAGTTTTGCTTGGTTTAGTATGAGAATATATTCTTATCTGTTAAAATTTTTCGTTATTAACACAACCGGCCTTGATCTTAATACGTAATCATAAAACTAGTACAGAGTATTGACAGTAATTACATTAAAAGTGATATGTTCATTAGATATATTTTATAGTGTATGAGGGGCCTAAAACGTCGCCTAAGAGAATCAAAACGTTGGGCACACATGTCCTAATGGGATTCGATCTACTCGAGTGTAAAATCCGACATTGTATAATGAAAATAGTGTACAAACACGTAAATATGAAACATCGCGGCCAGAAAACTAAGTACAGATTTTTGGCGAAACAATAGTATCAATAAGGCAGTCTTTCTAGTACCATTAACGATATTCACTGTTACTTTTGTTTCGCCAAAAATGTACACTTAGAACCTTGTAGTTTCCGAGTCGCGAAATATCGACTGAACTGTATCATGTTATTAATATTTTTTGTACGGCTTCTATAAGAAATTGTTTTAATATAATTAAAAATAGCGCCGTGTACGTTTTTGGTTTCAGCGTCAGAAAGGTGTAAGTTCAATTGATGTGACGAAAGTCTATTTCCCGAGCTTATGTGTAAAAGATACGGCGAATTCATGAAAAATTCTTATATCTTTTTTCACGTGTCAGTGATTTTGTTTGGATTCTTTATGGATTATCTATGTGGTTGATATTTTATCGCTCAATGTCTTCATTAGCAAGAAAGCCAAATTAGAAAGATGCAACTAATAAATAACTATAAATTTCTTTTCGTTTTTGTTTCACCTCATTTGAGGATCAGTATTGTATCATTATCATCTTTAGATTCTACACAAACGCTTAAATAAATCTAAAAACAAAAAATGATGTAGAATTTATCAAACACTGATAAGACAAAATATAATTATTTGTCGTAATTTTTCTTTTGAAAGTTTTGAGGGATTGTTTGTTATACAAGAGTGCATGGGTAGGCTGAATTGGGCTTGCTTTTAGTTGAAAACAATATTTAAATATCAAATCAGTAGCTTACTGCAATTTCTGACACATATAATATATACAGTGCCTTTTCCCACATTTAACGAAGTGGAACGGCGTTCTGGCACCTATTTTCTCGACATTTTTAATGTTTCAAATCAATATTAGCAAAATTTATTTTTTATTTTCCTTTGAAAACTTTTTATTTTGTACGCCGAAAGACGTACAAAAATACTTTTTTAATCATGCTCTCCCAAAAAAGCAATAATGATAAAAATAATTATCAAAACTAAGATAAGACCAAAAAGATCGATATCTGCTCGAAGGCGTTGGTATTAGTGATATCTATCTCTCCTACTCTTCCAATACTAAAATTAACAAAGCAAAGCGAGAGCGATTAGTTAACTACAGTTCTTTACTAGCCCTATCTTTCTATACTTACTCTCTTTAAAAAAGGGAGGCTGAGCAACTAACTAACAAACAGTTCTCGTAAAACAACTTTGTAGAGATACCTCTATTAGGAATCCATATAGTCCAAATAGACAACGGACACGAATTAGAAAAAAAACACTGTATATATATGTAATATCTACGACGGCTTAAGTATTACGATTAAAACATGAAATTGGATCAAAAAGAATAGTTCATATTTTTGTATCAATTTTGTAGCTCTTTACTCTAGTAATCTAATATAGGGAGGTAAATTGTTCAGCTATGATATTTATTGTTATATGGCATATTGTGTATTGTAACATACTAAAGTACCTGTATAAATATTGAGTAGGTAACCTTCGAATCCTTTCATAATCATTGCGTACAAGAGTGATAACAAAATCTGTCCCTTCCTCTGAGCGCCGCAAATAGCATTAAGATTAAACGAGCTAATTGATAACGTATTGGCAGCCCTCCGCTAAAAGGGTGGTTGTCAAGTTTTTTAAAATTAAAATATGTAATATTTGATTGAACACCTCAATTAAAGCTGTTCACTAACCAAATCTTTTTTACTGTTAATTAAAAGGTTAACAATTAACACGATTATTATTTCGCGCTTTTAATGTTTTCAATTCTGCTTAATATAAAGCCTTATTTTTTTTTGTGAGTAAAAAATCGCATAGCTTTCATGAAATATGTGAATCTTTTTTTACATTTTTGACACAGTATGAAAGTATGAAACATTTAAATGATATTTTTGAAACGAAACTATTCATTTGACCAACAAAAGAATCGCGTTTTTTTAAATTTTCTTTTTAAGCGCAAACATTTTATTTTCATTTGAATTCACTTATCTCCAGCCTTCCAGTTTCTACAAATCATTGTTAAGAATAATTTACACAAATCACACCACTACTCTCACTCCTAACTTCTATGAAAGGCGTCGTCTACCAGTGGCGCTCGTTTTTTTCATTTTCGTCTTTTTTGTTTGTGTCGGATTACAGCACAGACCGACACGTCTTTTGGCGGTATCTACGACCGCATCGTTAAAATTGTTTATCATTAATCGTTTGAATACCGCGCAAATAAATCATTAATATGTCCTAGAGATACTGCGTGTTTTTGAGAAAAATAATTTTGCCTAATATACACTCGAATTCAATATTTTAAAATCCTATATTGACTCAGTATAGGTAGCACTACACATATTCATCAAAATATTGCGTATATTCTATTAGAATACTAAGTATTTGATTTTTTAAATTACTTGAACATCCATATTCGCTTGCATATGTTCCGGACACATGTGTCCGCTCGGTATTCAAGTGGTTAAACTATGTGCAAGAATAATGAACGTATTATTACTATATAAAAAGAATTTTAAAGATACTCAAAGAATCATATGAAAAATATAATCCTTGTCAGTGTCAAGTTTTTTTTTAAACATTTTAAAGCATTACACAATACACAATATACGGTTGTCTTAATTTATCTGTCCATATGTAATGCAATACACATATAATATTGTCAGGATATTAGCAAAAGGCATTAAGTCAAAAACCTTGTTTTGAGATAATCATCATTTTCGATAGTCACGGAATATAAAGATCAATATTTATGCATTATAACTAGGTATTACATATTATTCTAACCACTTAATGAAATTTGTTAATGATTTATGAATTTATTCCATATATTAAAAAGGGTAATGTTATTTATAGTTTTTTTTTTGTCACAAATAACTTAATTAACTCGGTGCACAATCCTTCTTCGAATAACATGCAAATATATAAAATATGGATTAACTTTTTTTTCAAAAAAGAGAATAATGCGATCTAATTATCTGCATTTATAACTCACATTCAATATTTGACCATAGCCCACATCAGAACTATGTTAAAAAATACATTATCTTGGCTTTATATACTGGTTACGAAGAGATATACAATACATCTTCTCATATATTCTAACATCTTTGAGCAACTTTCTTCAATGAAGAAATTATATAATTGATGTTGCCAAAAAATAATAAATCAATACTTTAAGATCAAATTTAAAATATTTAAATTTATCGCGAACAGTTGTATAAAATATGTGATGGTTTATATAAATTATAAGTTTGATTTTGGTTATTTTTCAATGTAGAAATACCAGTATTTATGCATTTCAAAATCCGATATTACAGCTCAAAGCACCATGAAAACCATTCTGGGATCCCGGTTTATGGAATACCAATATTGTTAATTCCTAGCCATGACTGTGGCAAAACCACAATTATTTTGAACACAATACTTACTATTCAGAATTGTTTCTCTTTCGATGAAAATTTGCTTCGTCAAAATATAGCACAAAACACTGAATATTGTTGTAAAATAAAATGTATTCATTAAAATTGAAAAGCTTTTTTTATAACTGACAAATCAAAGTGACGGAAATAAAGTCCTCGCAAAATAATTGGAGTGTGTCGGTCAAACCAAGCGGAATCTGCTCCGGTTTGGGTGCTGCTTGATATTTGCTATTTGCTGTGCTCTCGTCTGCCTTGTTCATGTCCGAAGTTTTAGATCGTCATAATTTGAAATAATTAAAACTTTGCGAAATTTTAAGCTACCGAGTTTCAAGAATTATTATAATACGACGGTTCTACAAAAACTTTAAATTAGTTTATATCTATTTCGGCTCATGCCATCGTCAGAACAATGGTTAAACCTGCATTTATTCAGCTATATATACTGGCTTAGAAGAGATACACAATACATCTTGTTATTTACTTAAAACACACAAACAAGATATATTGTGTTTATCACATCACGATTTTGAATATTTGGACTTATGCCCTCATCAGAACTATGTTAAAAAATACATTAACTTAGCTATATATACTGACTACGAACTATACACAATACTTTAAGATTTCGACTGAAGGTGCTCAGTGGAATTTCAATATTAAATTTGAATCGTTCAAATTATGTACACTCCCACAGATTTTGTCACTAACGACCCGGGTTTCGCCTTTCGGCATCTTCAGGCGTTCAAGTGCACGGATGAACTTGAACTGACGCTTAATAAATGAATGTTTCGTGTTTATATAATAAATAAATGTATCACTTAGTCTAAAGCCATTGCTGGCGAAAAGGATAAGCTCATGGTAATACCCAAATATTTGTGTAGTGAGTGGTTTTAAGAATTATATTTATTTGTTTGTCGGAAAAGGTTTTATGACTATATTTATATAGGGTACAGAAGTGGCGACCCCGGCATATGCAATATTTCATTTAAAATCGGAAGGCGATACATCTGTGCCTTGTTTATTTCCAAAATTTCCTGGTAAAATAATAATGTGTATTACAATGGAGTTCTACCAAGTAAATGCCAATTCAGTCGATAACTTATTATAAGTTTATAAAAAAGTTCTTGGGTTGGCCATGTGCTGACACGTAGGCGATGTAGCGCTGGGCAGCACAGATTGTGTATAACATAAAGAAGCTCATATTTACGTAAGCTGCAAAACAGGCACGTGCGGCGAAGACATGCTTCTGCCGTGCTCTGCGCTCCATTGTAGTGCCGGCACAGATTCCTGCGGGATGCGTTTACGTTTGGACGTGTTGTTTTGATTTTGCCGCGAAAACTATCAAGAAATTATTAGTGCGAACTGAAATTTGTTTAAACGATACAACTCGTATAGACCACTCGTAAAAGTAATGTCTTTTATGTGTATGTCACTTGTGTGAATCAGCTGTTACAGCGTACGCTGGTCGCAGAAGTCTACTTCGCCTGCTCCTGCCAATTCTACGCAGTCCTTCGCTGTGTCGCCTGCGTATCATCATACACAAAAAAGGTTTTGTTTATAAATATAGTATAGGGCAGGGATGGCGAACCTTTTTGGGTCCGAGTGCCAACAATCTTCAAATATTATTTCTCGAAAGTGTAGCGTGCTCAAGCAGTAAAAAATAGAAAAATTAAAAAATGATTTTTTTAAACGATTTTCGTTTATCTTGGGAAACATTTGCAAATTAATAAAATGAAATAAATTAATAATTATTTAATTAAAATCTTAATTTTTTAAACATAACAATAAAAAAAATGAACTTGGAAATCGTTTGCGTGCCATCCAAATTCTCAAACGTGCCACCTCGGGCACGCGTGCCATAGGTTCGCCATCTCTGGTATAGGGTAACGGATGCACTGATCGGCCAGTCAATGCTGTGAGTTGCTTCGATATGTCAGCACAAGCTCAATTATTAGGTTCAATCGATTTTTAGCATGGTTGTAGCAAAAAAAGTACAATGATTTGCCACACTCAAATAGTTGTCTGCCACCCTCTAGGTTTAGACACTGAATGTCTTATTTTTAATATTTTTCATGCTATACAGTGCTAATTCTTTAATTATTACGGGTTTACATGATGTTGTCTTTTTATCATTGTTAGTATGTTATATGACAATCAAAAGATCTTCTAAAATATGACACTAGTGCCCATTTGTAACACTTTCGAGGTTCAATTCTAGCCTTGCATCTTGGTTGTTAAATTATTCATGTCGACACAATATGTGTGTACTACAAAATCATAATATGCGCTTACATATTATGACGCCATGGGCGTTTAATGCTTCGTCAGATAATTCGTTGGTAGCCAACAGCTAACATTTCTTATTATATTGCAACTTATCTTTATATGAATCGCGACACCAACCAATTTGTATGCATGTATGATACTTGTTTGAAATTGATTTGCATATTTTATTGTTTTCTCGCGATTGTTTATGTCTATTAACCATTGATTTAATTAGTATTTAGATGGAAGAACTTCGATACGAAAACAATATAAATTTATATAGTTCAGCATGCATAGTTATCAAATATCGTAGCATGTTAGAATTTCATTATAATATGCGATGCAATAACTTTGCAAACATATATTTGATCATTCTACATATTATTATGATTGAGTAATTTAGAAAATAATTATATTTTTTCTACGACGAGGAAACTCCGTTAAGTTGTAGTTCTGACTAAGACAAAATGTCAAAATAAGTCTTGATAATTCTTGTAAAAGAAGAATGAATACGTAATTATGTACTGTCTTATTAATAAAATACACATTTTAAGCACAGTATTTGTTGAATACATACGTAATAAAATCATCGTTGACACAAGAATATCATTGTGTGAGTTTATAAATAGTTTCCTTTGCGGGAGAGAAAAAAAAATCCTGCTTGGCAATAAATTACTTAAACGAAAAATTCAACAGCAATACAATACAAAAAATAAAATAGTTCTCATTATGTTTGTAATAATTTTAGCAAAATAATAACAAGAACATACGAAGACACATTTTTATTTTCAAAATTGAGAAGATTTTAAAATATATTTTTTATTATTATTAATGGTCCTGTTTCATAAAAGCAGTACGTCAAAAGATGGTTATTCATTTTTAAGTTTGGAAAGATTTCTTCGACTCGACTCTTTAAGTTCGTGAGTGACTAAATACAAATTGTGTTTTGATAATGCTTTCCGACTATTTAAATATTTATTATGTATTTTTGTAAGCGCACTATTGAATTCTACCGTTTTAGTGCAGAAGTGACAATTAGGTTAAGGAAATAGTATAATTTGTTAGTAAATAAGTAAAAACTGAAAACAGTACATGCAGCGTAGTAAAAATCCGTGTGTTCATTAACATAACACATAATTTGAGTACCGTACCTGATTTGAACCACATGCCGTTTGTAAAATATTGTTTTTGATTCGATATGGTTTCTAGATATGTTTTGTGGTAACATATGAAACCAATCAAAATTAGTAAAACCAGCTGCTGTTAATATTGTAACATTAGTTAATTCTATACTCACCGTATGTAAATATTTAAACTAATTCAACATTGTTCATTATAGATCGACACCTGTTTCGCTCATCGCTAGCAAAATGAATAAATTATAAAACGATTCGTAGTAATTTGTAGAAAATGAAGTAAGACCAATAACAAAGTATGATAAGCAATTGGTAAAAGACATGAAATAATTTATTCATCATTTTGCAAATTGTGTATGAATGACAATACCTTATCCGTAATAAAAATGTTTGGGACCTCTGATAACACCCGATTTGCAATCAGAAATAAAACCATATTAAAACTGAATTAAGTTAGAAAGGTAATTATAATGAGTTTAAAGTAATTCATAAATAATCATTATCACAATAAAATTGTCAAATGGATTTTTTTACAGTATATTTTTTGCGTACAACAATGATTTGGGTACTTATGTTTCTATAAACCTCTCAAATAAACAGGGATTAAAAAATCCCAATCCAGTCAACGAATAATATCTTGAGTTTTCACACATCAATTCTTACTTACAAATTAATACAAATACAAAGTTATCATTAATATTTTTTCACCTAAAAAATATGACTTTTGAATGTTTTGTAAGAACTAACAGTATGAAGTAGCCAAGGACACAATATGAAGTAATAATGCTTTGAAGCATCATCATAATCCTTGATCTTTGACTTTTAAACATGACGTATTCGGGTACATATATCGAAGTCTTGTCTCGCCAGATTTCAATCATGGTAACTGTTGTTTTCAACTTCTGCACTGGTATTCATTATCAGCACATCAAATCCTTTAACGCCCACCTGATTTTCAGTCTTAAATATTTAAGACGTAGGTTAAATAAAGAAACAGTTAATGGTTAAGTCAATGGTTTCCTGTTTGTAAATTAAGCGAGATCCAGACAGACTTTTTACATATTTCTGACGGCTTAATTTAGTTACTTACTAAATAAATAAAAACGCTTGGTAACACACTCAACTCTTTTATACGATTTTGAAATACCACGGTTCACTGAAAAGAAAAACACTAAATTTTTACACGAACTATTTGTTCTTACTCGATTTCCAGACACAAAACGAAACACAGAAGAGGATAACGGATTTCCTAATAACAAGAAGTTCAGCAATAACGATGAAAGCGATTTATGTCCAGTTCTTTATAAAAGTCCCCGTATACTCTCAAATAGCGATTAATAGTATTATTTTTCCTGATTAAAATACACATTATTAATAATATTTTGTGTCATTTACTTGTAGCACAGTTTTTTTACAGGGAACCAAACATTAATTTCTATAGAATTTATAGAAATTCTCTCACTTTTTATCGCGGTTTTGTGTGCAAGGAAAAAAAATGGTGTATGTACTTTTGATCAATTACTTACTGATGACCTATTTAATATCTTGATCAAATAAATATTGCTATATTTATTTACTGTCTAAATAAACAGATAATTTAATATATAGATTGTAAAAAAAGATTTAAATTAAAGATAGCGTGTTTCAAAATAAAAAGAAACACGGCTTCTTACTCTGCTAGATCAAGAAACAAATTAATGTACATGTCTTTTATGTTGCCTTGCCCACTCTTTCAGTGTCTTAGATAGACATTTATAATAAAGACACTATGATTCTATGGTAGAGAGTTAAAGTTTATGTGATAAAATAATATATGTGATGTCATATCATTACGAGGTCGGTGACTTCACGATGCTGATAAAAATGATGACTATTCCACTGCAATTTGGTTCAATTCATTTTTACATACCACTCAAGTATGTCAACTGCAAATTTAGATAGCAACTTGTGAAACATACACCGAAATTAAAACTCCTCATTTACCACTAATTCAAAGCAATGAGGTAATTTTGCGTAACTGATTTTTATAAAAGTTGGTATAAACCATAATATATTATCCAGCGATGTCAAACCTTTTTTTAAATGCGAGACACTTTCACTTTTTTTCGGTTGGATTTCTCAACATCCATTTGTGGCATGCCAATTTGGCTATATCTAGGGCAAATTGCAAGGCATTCAAAACATTCTGTCGTATACGTTCATACATTATTTATGGCACATCCTCTTTTCCATGACCTTCATATACATTTTTTAATTCACTCAAGAGGCCTTAGAAGTCGTGACGGTCGATTGTGAGACTAGAGTAAGCACACGTGTCCAATTTCTGTAGTTATTATACGTGAGACAGTAAAATATGTGAGTGAAATTCTAAAATATTTTGTTTTTTCATAATGGTGTTCACACTGAAAGATCTATTATTCTAGTAATCTGAAATCTGATAGAGAAACAAAAATACATTTTTTTTTATTACTAGAAAGATAATATTAAAACTTTGTTAACATGTAATCAAGAATTACAATTTCGTTATAACGTGAATGGCGTAACGTAGAAAAAAGTAATTCAGAATTAACTAAAATGCTGTTTTTTTACCGTATAAAAAGTGTTAAAATTTCAATAAAAATTTGATAACCAAAATTCAATTGTTTTTTACCCGACTGCAAAAAAAAACATCACAGCTCCATCGGAAGAGTTCCCTGTATAAATATTTCAAATAGGCGGAGATTTAACCAGAAAACTATTTCAATCGTTGAAAGCATGTGAATTTGTGTACCCAAAGTCTTCTCGAGCACTTGTTAAACCAAATGGGCTTAGGAGTTGGCAGCCGGACACGAGTTTGTCTGGCCGGTCGTTTTTAGACGATTGCGTCATTTGGTCTGACACCCGTGCGGTGTCCCGACGCCGTTAAAAGCGACGCTCTGGCCAGCGGGCGTCGGGGCGCCTTTCCACGGTGACCGTCTACCAGCGTCGCGACGGCCGCACGCCAAGATCAATTTTTCTCGGGCTTTCATATGACATGCAACCAACGCTGGCGGCCAGAAGTTTTGTACGACCTCAAACACTCGCGGTGCGTAGCGTGCCATCGCGTATGATTTCATTTGAGAGGAATTTTCGCAAGTAATAACGTAATGCTAAAATATCTATAAAAACACAGTTAATAGTGATGACATCAATCGATTACATGAACACCATATTTTTTTTAAGTAACGTCCGTTCCGAATGTTCCGATTGTGGATAGTGACGCCCGACTCGGCTTTGCACCATAAAATATAAAATGTAAATAAATACAGTAAAAGTAATCACGATGTCTGATTACAAAGCTGTCCATAATAGTGGTTTGTGAAATGATTTCAAAGCAGACAGCCAAATTTATGTTACCACTCTAATACAACTGTGAAAATAACATCACAGTAAAAACGTCATTAATAATATGAGTTGGAAAATTCGTAAAAAGTATGAAAATAATTATCCAATGAAGTGAAAATCAAAATACTGAAAGTATACCATTCAACCTAGTTCACTTTATATAATATAAAACATTATCTGGTTTTACCCGTTAGCCGCTTTAATGTACCATTAAGTAGTGTATAATATATTATTTAAAACGAGAAAAAGTGTGTAAAGGGATTTTTCTCGTGTTAAAGCACATTGGTAATGTGTCGTCTCCAAAACGAGAAAAACTCTTCTCCTCAGCTTATTTACATACATTTTTAAGCATAGACACAATCTAAACGTTAGTGGCATGTGAGAATTAAGCTATTCCGTTTACTTCTGTCATTATTTCAATGTTACACTATATAAAACGAAATTGACCTTAGTCTATACAAAATCAACCATAAACTTGAGAAAGATTTTTCTATTATAAGATGATGTAAAACAGAAAGCATCTCATGAATAAAACATTGACTGTTTCATTGTGTTATGTTTGTATCACTTTTTATCTATCTAAGATCATTTCACTATAGGATGGATCCTGAGGTATTTTTGTTGATTGGGAAACACCTGCGGGCATCTTCTTAGGCCGATGACTTGTTACCTTTATTATAGCTATAGTCTACGACTGTATCTAGTCCAGCAGCTTGAATCGAATAATTATTTATATTAAATATTCACGAAATTATTTTTTTCATTAACTACTCGTCTTTTTTAGTATGTTAATTATTGGTGAAAAGTTATTAAATTAAAAAAATAGAAAACCTTTTTACGAATTCTACATTTTTATATTTAAGATCAAATCCAGTTTCGCTCGTTGTAAGTTTTATCAACTGACGAAAATATAAATCGATACAGGGTTTTTCATATAAAATTTAGATAGACTAATTTGTAATCACTTGTTAATGCTCGTGATGAGCGGAAACCGATTTTAATATTTAATAATACATATGTCATTTGTGCAATTAACTTTTTTTCTTCTTTTAATTAAGCAAATATTTTTGATTATATTCTTATCAAATAATCATGAGTCATTCGGATTTTACGTAAATTTCTGTCACCATGTGACAATATCACATTTTTAATACATTACAACGGGCTTGAAAAACTCGGAAAAGACATTGAAATTAATTGTAAATTATATGTAAATTTTAAATAAAATGTTCTTGTATTTCCCTACAAATTTATGTTTTTATTTCTGTTTATCTGTAAATGCAAGCCTACGATAATTTAAAAAATAACCTGTAGTGTAGACGGCTTGCTGACATTATTATAATTGAAACATTTGCAACTAACGTCAGAGGTGTCTTTGCTACCGGCTAGCCAAAGTGATGTCACTTTAAATTTGCTACACTGGTGGGCGATTTTTTTCTGCATTTCTAGTATATCTTGTGTCGTGGTTTTTTTTTGTTTGACTACAAGGTCGCATTTCGTCATACCTTAAAATATTAAACAAAAAACGAGTATAGCTGTACTTCAAAAACAGTCTGCAAACTATTATTATATTCACAGTGTACGTTTTATCGAGTATTGGGAGATCGAATTTTACGTCGAGAAGTAATAACAATAATAATCAACGTTTAGTTTTTTTACGATATTGAAATTACCTTTTATAATTTAACCATAATATCTAACTCGTCTTAGGTAGTTGAAGTTATTAAATAAATATTATTTAATTGCACTATCTCTATATTTGCCTCTGAGTATTTCAGTGTGTATTCAAAATTTGTTGTTAATGATTGAAATTAAATTTTAAAAATGAAAACCAGTCAATTGTTTTTCATCAGCGAATATACATTATTTTGATTGAATTTACTTGACAGAATTTCATTATAAAATCGTAAATATAGAAAAACTTTAGTTGTTCACAAATTAAAAAAAAAGCTTATAGTTATTTCAGTTTTCTACCATTATCAGAACTGTTTATATTTTACCTATAATATTAATAAAGGTAGGGTGAATTTTTTAGAATACGATGCCGGGACGCTATCAATAATATCGAATGATTCGTGTAGAAACAACTATTGCATTATTTTCTTCCTATTTTAGTGCCGTTTATTGTAGTCCGTGTTTCGTTTTTACTTCATATTGATTTGTATATAGAACGTCTTCTGTAAGCAGAATTACAAATATTTTATCACATCAACTTCACCTTCAATTCAAATCAATTATATCCGTTATCTCACCAGTTTTGATGGTGCAGCTGTCTTCATTATGAATTATAGACTTCATAGACAAGTTCCGTAGCATAAACAAGGCGACTTGAATTTGTAAAATGAAGCAATGAAATAATGCACTAAGCTCTTGGCAAAGCAGAAGCTAGGAATCTGTAAAATAATACACGCTACGTATTTTTAAAGACAAATATTGAAACGTCACCCAAAGCACGATATTGGCAGCATCTGATTAATGTTTATAACACCTTCTATTTAAAAAAAGTTGGTGTACAGATTTTATAATCAATAGCCACATTCAAATATATTTTTTTTTATCTCGTCTTAAGTACATATAAGTAGCCATTATTGATTTATCTTCTTGATTCATGCTTACTTACTTCCGTCAAAACTTTTATTTCACCGCGTCCTTATTTATTTGGACTACTCGTATTTATTTATCTAGACCAAAATTATACCAGAGTCATTATAAATAAAAATCTGAAAAAATATTAATAAGCAAAGATTACTTTTATTCAGTATTTTGTTGAAATTTGTATAAATACCCATGGTCCTCAAAATACGCATGAAAATTTGTTAGATTGGCGCTTTGGTTACTTTTCACATACAACATTCTAATATAAAAATATTTGGTTACAAATCAGGTGTCCACAATTGCTTATTTGACGAATGACACAATCGAACGAATATTTTTCAAATATACTTAATATATATGCGAATAAATATTTTTATTGATAATTACTTTATTGTTTGACTAACAGGACGTATTATATGGTTATTGGGTATAATTATTGTGTAAAAAAAAACATTTCTAGATTCATCTAGTGTTTTTGAATTGAGATTGCGTTAGTAATAACGCTTCTATCTAATTATGTATAATACATACGCTTCAGGAAACATCCGTTTTATTGTTAAAGATAAAATACACTATGCACATAGTTTGATATGAATATCTTTTCAATGACAATTATTTATTGTACATGAAACTAAAAAAAAATACTTTGTGACATATTCATTAGAATATTAGAAAATATAGATGTAAGTAAAGCATTTTTAAAAATCATTTTTTTCTACGAGAACTACTTGTTCTTCAGTTTTTTTTTTGAATAAGGCAGAAATATAAACAATATGACTAGAACAGGACTAACGTTTGAGTAATTGGAATAGTGGCAGATAATTTTCAGATAACACAAAAATCAGTACCTTCAAACGGAAATCGATTGGAAAAGACCACTGTTCGTACTTGAGCCCGTGAAATCCTTCACGGAAGTCGATGGCGTTGACCACTGCACCATATTGACAACTGCAAAGTATTGACTTTTGACGTCCACTTGAATTTTTGGCAATGGACATTTAAAAAAAAAACAACTATATTTATACTGTTTATAATATAACATGGTCAATACCAGTTTCAGCCAGCATGAGACTACTTTCAACTAACAATCAAATTTTTTTGATATAAAATTAACAAAGTTATCACATTCAATTTTATATGACCTACTCTTACGCCGCCTGTGTGGTCGGGTGGTCAACATCGTTGGCTACCGCTACGGAGGGCACGGGTTCGAATCCCAGTACGGGCAGTTTTATAAATTGATTTTTCAATCGATTTATGAATTTCTGTTCAAAGGCATGGATGTATGTGATGTCATGAATTCCCCCCTACCACCCATCCTATCCTATGAACGAGGCGTATCGAGAGCGATTAGCTAACCACTAGTCCTGTCCTAGCTCTTTCCTTCTATCCCTACTCTGTTTGGAAAAAGAGAGGTTGAGCAACTGAGTAACAAGCAGTTTAGTCCGTAAAAACATTTCTGTTGAGATAAACTCCATATGCTCCATATTGGGAGTGGACATGGTAAAAAAAAAACTCTTATTTTGAGTGTTACAACTCTCCTTCACTGAACGATTGTTTAATGGTTAGACTATTACGGTTTGATTTATTTAAAAAGTGTTTTATTTTCATCACTTTAATTGTATTGCTATTAATGACCTTTTAATTATTTGCTCCGTTTCTTAATGTTAAAACGACAAGTAAATTATTATATATTATAAACTGAAGTGACGTTAAGCTATCAGTTAATAATTATTTCTGTCTATCTTGGTAAGGTTAATACAAATAAGTAAATTCAGTGACCATTCACGTTCAATTATAAACTGACCGTTTCCGTCTTTAATATTGTTTCGAACATAAGACATAAATATATTTTACTTAAATAAATACTGAGTTTAATTTGTACGATTTCTAAAACAAATAGTTCCTGGCCATTTGCCAACTGACTGTAATTTTAACTGTTTTGTTTGTGCTATATTATTGAAACCTAAACAGCAGAGATTGCTGAGAACGACAGGAAAAAAAATGATAATGTAGCTGAACAACACACTCTGTATCCGGTATTTGTTAGGATTCCATGCGTAACGGTAATATTTAAACACAAAAATGCTCGCAGGGCACCACGATATAACAATTATAATGCCATTTGCAAGGAAGATAGAGTGAGGAACGAAATATGGTTTGATCAGAATGAATGATATAATACATTTTATCTGCAGACATTGTTGGAAAAAATATTTTTTCTTCGTATTAGCATACGAAAGAAGCCATGGAAATTGAAACAATTCATCCACAAAAGGATCGCCAAAGCACGGTGCGAAAGGGATATTATGACATAAAAGGAACACGGGTTTATACAATACTAGCTGGCCCGACGAACTTCGTACCGCCTCAGAATCAATAAATGTTGTGTTAATTTATTGGATGAGTTAAATTCAGTTTGAATGAATACTCAAAATGAATTAAGTTCAATAAATGTGCAAAATTAAAAATGAAAAGTATTTTAATTACATTGAAATGATGTTATTCACGTGGCACAGTCGATAGATTTAAAGGAATGCAGTGGACCAACGATTTGATTTTGAATTGTGAAGTTGAAATGATCCACATCTTTGTTATTTGCTGCAAGAATTGCTCGTTCACTCAACCAATTATGATGTTTGTGATTAGCAATGATATTCAGGAACACTTTGTTGATTGTCCTTCGATGAGACGAAATTTCAAAAATTCGGCAAAAACGAAATCAATCCATTCGATTCGTCGACAGGAACACGGCCGTTACAGATAGTCAGCAAATGCTTGGAGAAATCTGCGGCAGATGGTCGTTTAGAAATGCAACTCGCATGTTTGTCGTTAGCTGAAGTTTCTTAACATAGCGCCACAGAGTCGATGTTTTAAGTCAAGCGTTTATTTCATCGGCAGCGGTCGATCTTGGAATAACTGGTAGTGTTTGGCGAAAATCGCCAGATAGTAGAATCATTGCGCCTCCAAAACATTTTGAGTCATTGCGCTGATCTTTCATAGTTCGGTTGAGTGCTTCCAATGCGGAGGAAAAATAAGCCACCATTTCCCTCATCAATTGCCTTCATTAAAGTATCGTACACTTTCTGTTGGGGGTTCAACAGTGGTACATTCGTTCGAAGTGATTGGTTCAATGCATCTCGATCATATTCACGTTTACGTTCCGATTCTCGATTGAAAGCGTCGTTCATTCCTCGATCTGGCGACGCATCATGCAGCGCATGAGGTAACACATATCTTCGATCAAAAGCAACGCCTGGTTATGTATCTCCTCATTCACCTCGAGATCGGGATTCCCTGAACTGACGCGAATTCGGTGTAAAGTGTCTTCGGACATGTCATCCTTGTACATTTTCCACAATTCACGTGGATTCGATGGGAAGCATGTCAAAAAAATGATAGCAAATAATTTGCGTATCTGACTTGGAGACGCAGAAACAATTGCTTCAGCGATTGTCATGTCCCAATGAGTTTAGTTTTCAAGCAAATTGAGCTATTGACATGCGGCACGAAATGTTTGGCATACGACGCCATTGACAGTTCGAAATGATTCGAAATGTCGACCCGAAGGGAATTATTGTTTTTTTTTCAGATTTTTTATGTTCACAGAACTGAAACACTCTTAGAAAACCATTCCTAGCACTCTTACTGATTGGCTTAGAAATACTTGGCATAGCTAATACCTCTTTATTTCACTGTATTTTAAATAACAAAATTACATCTTCACAATGTTGACAAACGACTACTTTTGTTTGACAGTAACTGTCAAACAAAGACTATTAAATTTAGGTAGGATAAATTTGTTCTCAATGCATGTCACCAACATAATGACAGGGATCTTTTCAAAATTATTCAAATAATACTTTTTTATAATTTTACGAAAGTTCATTCTAAATTTTCATATTTTTTTTATTACCAAATGATATAAATTCTCAGTATAACAAAGAACGCAACATTTTCTAAATCTTCAATATTATATTTATGAGATTATCTTTCATTAGAAAAAAAAAATATTTTTTTGTTTAATGTTCCACACATACCAACAGTTATACAGTCAATCCTGTTTTTATGCGGTAGATGCGTTCCACGAAATATCGCAAAAAAAAAATCGCATAAAAAAACTTGACTTCCATACAAAAATTGGGGTGCGTTACTTAAATTGTAAAATCCGCATAACTTTGAAACAGCGAGTTAAAATATACACTAAATCGCAAAGTATATGAAAATAAGGGGAAAACCACGGCGTAAAAATATTAAAAAATAATCACTGTATGAAAATTCTATGTGTGTTTTAAAGCATGTGGTTCTAAATCACTCTTTTTCGGAAGAAATAGTATGCGCATCAATTTCATAAAACTATGGCTGTTTTCTTACAATGAAATTAGTGATCAGAGTTTGTTCAGATTTTCTTTTTCGATAATTAATTGGTTATGCAGTTTGTTATACCCATATATATTTTAAAGTTATCGTTGAAACTTGAATGCGCGATCAGAATTTGAATCATTTAGAAAGAAATGATCTTCTAATTTACTGAAAAGTTGGATACCTTCTTCAATTATTTTCGCAGTGAAGGAACTGGAATTTCTTTTAGTTCGTCATTGTTTTCTGGTTTTTTGTCAATAATTAAATTTAAATTATTGACATCTTCGTCACTTATATGATATATGATTATGATATAATTTTCGCTAAAGGTATCAAACCTTTCTTCGCCAAGTTCATGTGCTAAAGTAATCATTTCAGCTGATATTACCGATGTTTCAATGGTTTCATCGACTGTAACACACCTAAGTAGTGGACATAATTCAGCGATAGCAGATGCAACATGATTTAAACAGTCCGAAATCGTATTTTTTTTTCAAATGTCGGTTGTGTTTATGATTCTCTCTATCCAAAATACAACGATATATGGTCTCGATGTAATATTTAACATTTTTATATATCGTAAAATATGGTACATCTAAAAAAATGCATTTCTAAAAAACCGCATTACTTCGAAATCGCATAAAAAACCACATAAAAACAGGATTGACTGTATATGGGGATCAAAAATAAAATAATGATTTGATAGTATTCTATAACAATACATGAAAAGTATACTGATTTTTTTTTACATACCTTCTGATTTTATGTACTTTCATTCGTCTTTTCACATTTCAGTATATATTTTAGCGACGGTGATGAACATGAGACATAAATTCCTAAAAGTTTTTTTTTTAAATGGATATTGAAGATTTAGTTTCGATTTAGTTTAAAGTTGGCATTCCTAACTTGATTAACAAAATGCCTCACATGAGGTAACACATGTCTTCGATCTAAATCAAAGCCTGGTTATTTATCTCTTCATTCACCTCGAGATCGGGATTCCTTGAACTGACACGAATTCGATGTAAAATGTCATCCTTAAACTTGTTCCAGAGCTCACATGGATTCGATGTGAAGCATGTCAAAATAATGATAGAAAATAATGTGCGTATCTGACATGGAGATTCAGAAACAATTTCTTCAGTGATTGGCATGTCCCAATAAGTATAATTTTCAAGCCAATTGAGCTCTTGACATGCAAGTAGAAACATTCGTCATTTTTCGGATGAACTGTGTAAATGCGACCAAGAGCATTCGGGTGATCAGGAACCGCAACGCTTTGCTTTTGACGTTAAAATTTCTTCGATATAGCGTTCCAAGTGTAATAACGTGTCATCTCAGAGTAAAACAACGTTCGTGCAAAATATTGTTGTCAAAAATTTATATACCTAATTATAAACGTAACCTTATTTCAATATTGTCCGATTTTCTTTCGTTTTAATTTCATATCATCGATTTCTTTTATTCTAATCCATATTCTAAATTTAAAATTTTTTATAAGTCAGACGTACGCAAAATATGCAAAAACAAACAAATATAGAAAACAGTGCGATCTGGTGGATTTTTCTGAAACCAGCTTACGACATTTTATCGTTTGACGTATTCGTCATT